>CM060964.1:291032044-291462044 GCA_030765045.1 Tenodera sinensis | reverse complement strand
CAAGAGGTCACGAGCTCAAATCTTGCTTAGGGTAAGTTATCCGGGTAAGGTTTTCTTCTGAGGTTTTCCCTTAGTCTGAGAAGACGAATGTCGGGTAACTTAAAAAGCTCCGTGGACCTCGGGCTTATTTGAGTATCATTTCACCCATTTCATTCATTCACCATCCAATATGACACAATATTGGAGGATGTTAATTAAAAAAAAGAAAAAAAGAAACAGGGGCCCAGGATGTGGATCAGATCATTACATGGTTACAGCAGAGATAGCATGTCCTTTTACAAAATTCACACAGAATAGAGATGTAGTAGAAGGAGATGTAGTAAATGAAGTTAGATATAATATACATCTATTACAAGATGAAACCATCAGAAATCTTTATATGAAATGCCTAAATGGGAAATTAAATCTAGAAGAAGATTGGAACTCTCTACAATTGAGGTGCTCAGAATAGCAAGGGCGTAAGCGCCAAAGTACGAATTTTTTGTTTTTCTTGCAACATATAGTACGAAGCCTACTCTTTAATGCCTGTTAAGTTTGAATGGTTGATATGCCCTGGATATGAACGAATTCTCCATTTGAATGCAGCATGGTGTTAGACCTAACGCGCTTCAGCCGAATCTCGAGAATAGCAAAGGCGCATAAGCCAACCTGGTGGCCGCTACGCTGTGACAGTCACTCTTGAAGAGAATGTAGCAATAAATCACTTAAGAGGGGGTACTGTTTATTTTCAGGCCTTTACCCTTCATAAATAGTTATTCCTTAACATTTCAAACATTTTTGCGGTTTTGTAAATAGTTTTTGCCTCCTGCCTGTCCGGGGTATTTCTTTAGTTCAGTCTGCTCATTTTAAAGAAAGCTGTAACATGTTTTAGTGGCTTGCAGCTCTTGGTTTAACTTCTGTTTAGCATTATCTTTCTAGAGTTGTGTTGTTTAGTAACAATACCATTGAACAAACCTTTAGTGCATTTAACGTAGTGATTTACTTTTATTAAGCACTATGACTGACACAAACAGTGATTTAATTTCTCACCACGTAAGTCGCCCCAGAAAATGCTGCATGCAGAAAAACCAATGGAAAATGCATATGGCCTAGAAGAGGATGAATACAGATAAAGAACACATAAGTTAAAAAACCAAACATGTAGTAAAGGCACACACCAGAGGTACAAGAAGAGACAGCAGCGGACATTACTAACATACTCTGGTTCCTCACGGCACAGCACAGCAGTTAAACATCTTCGGTGATCTAGACATACTTTTTGTTAACTTACTTCTTTATATTCACTTTAGAAGTATTGTTTGTTAGTATTAGAACAAATATTTACCAATATTAGTTAAAGTATTGCTTGCAAAATGCTAACTTTACAAGTAAGCGCTTTGGTTATAACGCACATGAAAGCATACGTTATCTGAATTATATTGTTGATGAAATTAACCTTCTGAAATCTTAAATACATGCCAAATAACATTTTACATTCCTAATTAACAGTATTAATGCATTAGATTCACATGTGAGCAATTTTTAATCTCTCTATAGATGATTTTAAATGTATTGCATAGTAAAACTTTAATCACATTTTTCTCAAAACTAGCTTTTGGCGCATACGCCCTTGCTATTCTAAGGGCCTCAATTGTTTGATAATTTAAAAGAGTGTATTCATGCAGCTGCATTTGAAACACTTGGGATAGAAGATAGTAAGTATCAGCGAAACTTCTGGATAAACTCGGAGACTCATGAATGTATTGAAGAAAAGAAAAATGCATATAAAAGGTGGCTATGCTCCAAAAAATATGAGGACCCACAAGAATATTTATTGTATAAAAGAAAAACTAGAATAGCGGCTAGGAAACAAAAACAGGAGTCATGGGATAGAATGTGTGGAGAAATAGAGTACACAGTAGGATATGCTAGATTAGCCCAAGCTTGGAAAACCCTCAAGATAGCTAGAACAACAAAAGCTTCAAAATGTTTTAACTATGTAACAATTAATGATTTTATGAAGCATTTTAAATTACTTTTAACTGAAACTAGAAACCATTTTATAGAAGAAGATAATAGAAAGGGAAATAACAATATTGGCAATACAGATCCAATTATGGAGGATGAGGTATTTGCAGTTTTAAAAAGAACAAAAATTGGAAAAGCTGCAGGCCCAGGAGGAATTACAATGGAACTAATTAAATATGGGGGACATAGTGTCATAAGAACACTAACCAGATTATACAACCAAGTACTGAATGGAGAGCCTATTCCACTAGATTGGAAAATATCATATCTTAGTGCAATATATAAAAAAAGGAACAAGAAGGACCCAAATAATTATAGGGAAATCACTGTTATGGCTTCCGTTAATAGAATTTTCAGTACTATAATAAAGATTACACTTGAGGAACTCCTTCAGAACAAAATAGCTGAAGAGCAAGCTGGATTCACAACAGGTAAATCATGCCTTGACCATATATTCACGATCAGACAAATTATTGAAAAAATGTTAGCTAAAGGAAAAGAAGTGCATTGTGTATTTATTGATCTTGAAAAGGCATATGATTCAGTCCCCATAACTAAGCTTTGGAATTTCTTATATGGATTCGGCATTCCTGAATTATTAATGCAACTTATAAAGAAATTATATGATTGCAGTGCCTGTGTAAAAGTTGGAAATAAATTATCCTTTTGCATAACAAAAGGACTGAGGCAGGGTTGTGGAATGTCGCCAACATTATTCAAAATATATGTGCAAGATGTCTTAAGAAAATATAACAATGCATGCCACAAAATGGGTAACAAAATCAATGACAAAACAATTTATAATTTACTGTTTGTGGACGACCAGGTCATAATATGACAAGATCAAGCGAATGCTGAATTTGTGACATGCAAACTGGAGGATACTTTTGAACAAGGTGGATTGAAATTAAACTTAGACGAAATACATGGTGGTGGGAGGACTTGGAGAAAATCTTAAAATACATCACAATATAATACAAAAAGTTGATGAGTTCAAATATCTTGGATCTATTATTGACAAATCTGGTAAAAGTGAAAAAGATACAGCAAAAAGAAACAATCTTGCAAAAAACGCAATTAGATCGTTGAATGGATTCTTTCGGGATAGAAACTTGACAAGAAAAACAAAATCTAACATAATAAAGACAACAATAGAAAGTATTTTAACATATGGGGGGAAAGTTGGACAATAAATAAAAAGATGAGAAAAAAATCTGATGTGTTGCACTCACATGACTTTCTCTACTCTTGTACCAACCATTCTTACAAACTCTTATACCTCTATCTTCTTCGAGTTAGTTGAGAAAAGCATTTATACAAATTATCTTATTGCTAATTTTCTTGCACTTAAAACGGGAATATGGGTAAACATGTAGTGGGCAGAGGTTGGGGGCACAGCAGCTGGGCGGCATGCCTTGGCCCTTCCTGGGCTGTTGGACTAGGGGTTTAGTTTTTAGGTTTAGCAGCCTTTGAGCGATAGTCAAATCTTTTAAACCTTTCAAATTCCCTTCTTTTTGCACGCCTAACATATAAAAAATGAATAGCGATGTTCCACTTCACAGAAGTATAAGATCTCCAAAACTTTTACAAATAACAAGGAATATATCCGAAATGGTTCACTCTGCAAAAAAATGTATTTGGACATAAATTGTGTGTTTTAGAGATATCTACGTTTTTTTGTACAGTAAGATTTTGTTTATCTCTTACGGTTTACGAGTTATTCAAAAGTCATCCACAGTAAACAGGACTACATAGGCTATAGTCAGAAAATTCAAAATATACATTTCATTTGTCATCAAAATATCTCAAAACATATGGCATTTTAATCAAATTAGTTAGAGCCATTTCAAGAAAATCAAAATATTCGAAAAATTTTTTATGTAAAGGGTAGTTTAAGGCGGGGCTATTTTCTTCAAAATCTTCGTGTTACATCCCTGAAGGACACTAAACTTAAATACCAACTTTGGTTTTTAACCGACTTTTCGTTTTTGAGTTATGCTGTCCACAGACTGACAGACACACACACACACACACACACACACACACACACACACACACACACACTGACAGACACGCACAAACGCACCCACCCATACCCCCCCCCCCCCACACACACATACACATGCACATGCACATGCACACACACACACACAAACACACACACACACAGACCTTTTTCTAAAAATGCTGTTTTAGGATTCAGGGGGTCTCAAAACATATATTTCCGGTTAAATCTTGACATCAAATTTTTGGGTGGAATACAATAATTCCCCTACTTAACCAGTAGAGAAAGTAAAAACTTTTAGTGACTGAAATGGGTGGATTAAGAAGGTGCATAAGAATATGAAGAATTCAGCATGTTAGGGATAATTATATAAGATTAGAAATGGATGCAGATGATACAGTAATTGATAGATTAGAAGCAAGAACTCTAAAATGATAGGGGCACGTAAAGAGAATGAAAGCAGAGAGATTGCCAAATACTGTTGTCAACTGGTCAGTTCCTGGAAGAAGAAAGTGTGGAAGGGCACATGTTACATAGATGGATTAAGTCAATAAAAACATGCAGAGAAGAGGACTGGAAGAAAGTCAATGGGAGGGTAAAATATCTTGGAGAATTGCAACACGAATTAAAGGCAACCACTGAAAAGTGGAAAGCCTGTAAAAGTAAGTAAGGTCATATGGCGACAAAGGCGTGGAGGGATACCAAAGTTTAACAGGTGTACTTATTGAAAGTATGGTCATAACTGCTCTGTTTGATGAGTTAATGTGAGTATAATATATAGAGGTTTAACAGGTTTACTTATTGAAAGTATGATCATAATTGCTCTGTTTGATGCGTTAATGTAATACATAGAGATTTAACAGGTTTACTTATTGAAAGTATGGTCATAACTGCTCTGTTTGATGAGTTAATGTGAGTATAATATATAGAGGTTTAACAGGTTTACTTATTGAAAGTATGATCATAATTGCTCTGTTTGATGCGTTAATGTAATATGTAGAGATTTAACAGGTTTACTTATTGAAAGTATGATCATAATTGCTCTGTTTGATGCGTTAATGTAATACATAGAGATTTAACAGGTTTACTTATTGAAAGTATGGTCATAACTGCTCTGTTTGATGAGTTAATGTGAGTATAATATATAGAGGTTTAACAGGTTTACTTATTGAAAGTATGATCATAATTGCTCTGTTTGATGCGTTAATATAATATATAGAGATTTAACAGGTTTACTTATTGAAAGTATGGTCATAACTGCTCTGTTTGATGAGTTAATATAATATATAGAGATTTAACAGGTTTACTTATTGAAAGTATGGTCATAACTGCTCTGTTTGATGAGTTAATATAATATATAGAGATTTAACAGGTTTACTTATTGAAAGTATGGTCATAACTGCTCTGTTTGATGAGTTAATATAATATATAGAGATTTAACAGGTTTACTTATTGAAAGTATGGTCATAACTGCTCTGTTTGATGCGTTAATATAATATATAGAGATTTAACAGGTTTACTTATTGAAAGTATGGTCATAACTGCTCTGTTTGATGAGTTTATGTGAGTATAATATATAGAGGTTTAACAGGTTTACTTATTGAAAGTATGATCATAATTGCTCTGTTTGATGCGTTAATATAATATATAGAGATTTAACAGGTTTACTTATTGAAAGTATGGTCATAACTGCTCTGTTTGATGAGTTAATGTGAGTATAATATATAGAGGTTTAACAGGTTTACTTATTGAAAGTATGGTCATAACTTCTCTGTTTGATGCGTTAATGTAATATATAGAGATTTAACAGGTTTACTTATTGAAAGTATGGTCATAACTGCTCTGTTTGATGAGTTAATGTGAGTATAATATATAGAGGTTTAACAGGTTTACTTATTGAAAGTATGGTCATAACTGCTCTGTTTGATGAGTTAATGTGAGTATAATATATAGATATTTAACAGGTTTACTTATTGAAAGTATGGTCATAACTGCTCTGTTTGATGAGTTAAAGTGAGTATAATATATAGAGGTTTAACAGGTTTACTTATTGAAAGTATGGTCATAACTGCTCTGTTTGATGAGTTAATGTGAGTATAATATATAGAGATTTAACAGGTTTACTTATTGAAAGTATGATCATAATTGCTCTGTTTGATGCGTTAATATAATATATAGAGATTTAACAGGTTTACTTATTGAAAGTATGGTCATAACTGCTCTGTTTGATGAGTTAATGTGAGTATAATATAAGGAGGTTTAACAGGTTTACTTATTGAAAGTATGATCATAACTGCTCTGTTTGATGCGTTAATATAATATATAGAGATTTAACAGGTTTACTTATTGAAAGTATGATCATAACTGCTCTGTTTGATGCGTTAATATAATATATAGAGATTTAACAGGTTTACTTATTGAAAGTATGGTCATAACTGCTCTGTTTGATGAGTTAATGTGAGTATAATATATAGAGGTTTAACATGTTTACTTATTGAAAGTATGATCATAATTGCTCTGTTTGATGCGTTAATATAATATATAGATATTTAACAGGTTTACTTATTGAAAGTATGATCATAATTGCTCTGTTTGATGCGTTAATATAATATATAGAGATTTAACAGGCTTACTTATTGAAAGTATGATCATAATTGCTCTGTTTGATGCGTTAATATAATATATAGAGATTTAACAGGTTTACTTATTGAAAGTATGGTCATAACTGCTCTGTTTGATGAGTTAATGTGAGTATAATATATAGAGGTTTAACAGGTTTACTTATTGAAAGTATGGTCATAACTTCTCTGTTTGATGCGTTAATATAATATATAGAGATTTAACAGGTTTACTTATTGAAAGTATGATCATAATTGCTCTGTTTGATGCGTTAATATAATATATAGAGATTTAACAGGTTTACTTATTGAAAGTATGATCATAATTGCTCTGTTTGATGCGTTAATATAATATATAGAGATTTAACAGGCTTACTTATTGAAAGTATGGTCATAACTGCTCTGTTTGATGAGTTAATGTGAGTATAATATATAGAGGTTTAACAGGTTTACTTATTGAAAGTATGATCATAATTGCTCTGTTTGATGCGTTAATATAATATATAGAGATTTAACAGGTTTACTTATTGAAAGTATGGTCATAACTGCTCTGTTTGATGAGTTAATGTGAGTATAATATATAGAGGTTTAACAGGTTTACTTATTGAAAGTATGATCATAATTGCTCTGTTTGATGCGTTAATATAATATATAGAGATTTAACAGGTTTACTTATTGAAAGTATGATCATAATTGCTCAGTTTGATGCGTTAATATAATATATAGAGACTTAACAGGTTTACTTATTGAAAGTATGATCATAATTGCTCTGTTTGATGCGTTAATATAATATATAGAGATTTAACAGGTTTACTTATTGAAAGTATGATCATAATTGCTCTGTTTGATGCGTTAATATAATATATAGAGATTTAACAGGTTTACTTATTGAAAGTATGGTCATAACTGCTCTGTTTGATGAGTTAATGTGAGTATAATATATAGAGGTTTAACAGGTTTACTTATTGAAAGTATGGTCATAACTTCTCTGTTTGATGCGTTAATGTAATATATAGAGATTTAACAGGTTTACTTATTGAAAGTATGGTCATAACTGCTCTGTTTGATGAGTTAATATGAGTATAATATATAGAGGTTTAACAGGTTTACTTATTGAAAGTATGGTCATAACTGCTCTGTTTGATGCGTTAATGTAATATATAGAGATTTAACAGGTTTACTTATTGAAAGTATGGTCATAACTGCTCTGTTTGATGAGTTAATGTGAGTATAATATATAGAGGTTTAACAGGTTTACTTATTGAAAGTATGGTCATAACTGCTCTATTTGATGAGTTAATGTGAGTATAATATATAGAGGTTTAACAGGTTTACTTATTGAAAGTATGGTCATAACTGCTCTGTTTGATGAGTTAATGTGAGTATAATATATAGAGGTTTAACAGGTTTACTTATTGAAAGTATGGTCATAACTGCTCTGTTTGATGAGTTAATGTGAGTATAATATATAGAGGTTTTAACAGGTTTACTTATTGAAAGTATGGTCATAACTGCTCTGTTTGATGAGTTAATGTGAGTATAATATATAGAGGTTTAACAGGTTTACTTATTGAAAGTATGGTCATAACTGCTCTGTTTGATGAGTTAATGTGAGTATAATATATAGAGGTTTAACAGGTTTACTTATTGAAAGTATGGTCATAACTGCTCTGTTTGATGAGTTAATGTGAGTATAATATATAGAGGTTTAACAGGTTTACTTATTGAAAGTATGGTCATAACTGCTCTGTTTGATGAGTTAATGTGAGTATAATATATAGAGGTTTAACAGGTTTACTTATTGAAAGTATGGTCATAACTGCTCTGTTTGATGAGTTAATGTGAGTATAATATATAGAGGTTTAACAGGTTTACTTATTGAAAGTATGGTCATAACTGCTCTGTTTGATGAGTTAATGTGAGTATAATATATAGAGGTTTAACAGGTTTACTTATTGAAAGTATGGTCATAACTGCTCTGTTTGATGAGTTAATGTGAGTATAATATATAGAGGTTTAACAGGTTTACTTATTGAAAGTATGGTCATAACTGCTCTGTTTGATGAGTTAATGTGAGTATAATATATAGAGGTTTAACAGGTTTACTTATTGAAAGTATGGTCATAACTGCTCTGTTTGATGAGTTAATGTGAGTATAATATATAGAGGTTTAACAGGTTTACTTATTGAAAGTATGGTCATAACTTCTCTGTTTGATGCGTTAATGTAATATATAGAGATTTAACAGGTTTACTTATTGAAAGTATGGTCATAACTGCTCTGTTTGATGAGTTAATGTGAGTATAATATATAGAGGTTTAACAGGTTTACTTATTGAAAGTATGGTCATAACTTCTCTGTTTGATGCGTTAATGTAATATATAGAGATAAACAGGTTTACTTATTGAAAGTATGGTCATAACTGCTCTGTTTGATGAGTTAATGTGAGTATAATATATAGAGGTTTAACAGGTTTACTTATTGAAAGTATGGTCATAACTGCTCTGTTTGATGAGTTAATGTGAGTATAATATATAGATATTTAACAGGTTTACTTATTGAAAGTATGGTCATAACTGCTCTGTTTGATGAGTTAATGTGAGTATAATATATAGAGGTTTAACAGGTTTACTTATTGAAAGTATGGTCATAACTGCTCTGTTTGATGAGTTAATGTGAGTATAATATATAGAGGTTTTAACAGGTTTACTTATTGAAAGTATGGTCATAACTGCTCTGTTTGATGAGTTAATGTGAGTATAATATATAGAGGTTTAACAGGTTTACTTATTGAAAGTATGGTCATAACTGCTCTGTTTGATGAGTTAATGTGAGTATAATATATAGAGGTTTAACAGGTTTACTTATTGAAAGTATGGTCATAACTGCTCTGTTTGATGAGTTAATGTGAGTATAATATATAGAGGTTTAACAGGTTTACTTATTGAAAGTATGGTCATAACTGCTCTGTTTGATGAGTTAATGTGAGTATAATATATAGAGGTTTAACAGGTTTACTTATTGAAAGTATGGTCATAACTGCTCTGTTTGATGAGTTAATGTGAGTATAATATATAGAGGTTTAACAGGTTTACTTATTGAAAGTATGGTCATAACTGCTCTGTTTGATGAGTTAATGTGAGTATAATATATAGAGGTTTAACAGGTTTACTTATTGAAAGTATGGTCATAACTGCTCTGTTTGATGAGTTAATGTGAGTATAATATATAGAGGTTTAACAGGTTTACTTATTGAAAGTATGGTCATAACTGCTCTGTTTGATGAGTTAATGTGAGTATAATATATAGAGGTTTAACAGGTTTACTTATTGAAAGTATGGTCATAACTGCTCTGTTTGATGAGTTAATGTGAGTATAATATATAGAGGTTTAACAGGTTTACTTATTGAAAGTATGGTCATAACTTCTCTGTTTGATGCGTTAATGTAATATATAGAGATTTAACAGGTTTACTTATTGAAAGTATGGTCATAACTGCTCTGTTTGATGAGTTAATGTGAGTATAATATATAGAGGTTTAACAGGTTTACTTATTGAAAGTATGGTCATAACTTCTCTGTTTGATGCGTTAATGTAATATATAGAGATTTAACAGGTTTACTTATTGAAAGTATGGTCATAACTGCTCTGTTTGATGAGTTAATGTGAGTATAATATATAGAGGTTTAACAGGTTTACTTATTGAAAGTATGGTCATAACTGCTCTGTTTGATGAGTTAATGTGAGTATAATATATAGATATTTAACAGGTTTACTTATTGAAAGTATGGTCATAACTGCTCTGTTTGATGAGTTAATGTGAGTATAATATATAGAGGTTTAACAGGTTTACTTATTGAAAGTATGATCATAATTGCTCTGTTTGATGCGTTAATATAATATGTAGAGATTTAACAGGCTTACTTATTGAAAGTATGATCATAATTGCTCTGTTTGATGCGTTAATATAATATATAGAGATTTAACAGGTTTACTTATTGAAAGTATGATCATAATTGCTCTGTTTGATGCGTTAATATAATATATAGAGGTTTAACAGGTTTACTTATTGAAAGTATGGTCATAACTGCTCTGTTTGATGAGTTAATGTGAGTATAATATATAGAGGTTTAACAGGTTTACTTATTGAAAGTATGGTCATAACTGCTCTGTTTGATGAGTTAATGTGAGTATAATATATAGAGGTTTAACAGGTTTACTTATTGAAAGGATGATCATAACTGCTCTGTTTGATGCGTTAATATAATATATAGAGATTTAACAGGTTTACTTATTGAAAGAATGGTCATAACTGCTCTGTTTGATGAGTTAATGTGAGTATAATATATAGAGGTTTAACAGGTTTACTTATTGAAAGTATGATCATAATTGCTCTGTTTGATGCGTTAATATAATATATAGATATTTAACAGGTTTACTTATTGAAAGTATGATCATAATTGCTCTGTTTGATGCGTTAATATAATATATAGAGATTTAACAGGTTTACTTATTGAAAGTATGATCATAATTGCTCTGTTTGATGCGTTAATATAATATGTAGAGATTTAACAGGCTTACTTATTGAAAGTATGATCATAATTGCTCTGTTTGATGCGTTAATATAATATATAGAGATTTAACAGGTTTACTTATTGAAAGTATGATCATAATTGCTCTGTTTGATACGTTAATATAATATATAGAGATTTAACAGGTTTACTTATTGAAAGTATGATCATAATTGCTCAGTTTGATGCGTTAATATAATATATAGAGACTTAACAGGTTTACTTATTGAAAGTATGATCATAATTGCTCTGTTTGATGCGTTAATATAATATATAGAGATTTAACAGGTTTACTTATTGAAAGTATGATCATAATTGCTCTGTTTGATGCGTTAATATAATATATAGAGATTTAACAGGTTTACTTATTGAAAGTATGGTCATAACTGCTCTGTTTGATGAGTTAATGTGAGTATAATATATAGAGGTTTAACAGGTTTACTTATTGAAAGTATGGTCATAACTTCTCTGTTTGATGCGTTAATGTAATATATAGAGATTTAACAGGTTTACTTATTGAAAGTATGGTCATAACTGCTCTGTTTGATGAGTTAGTGTGAGTATAATATATAGAGGTTTAACAGGTTTACTTATTGAAAGTATGGTCATAACTGCTCTGTTTGATGAGTTAATGTGAGTATAATATATAGATATTTAACAGGTTTACTTATTGAAAGTATGGTCATAACTGCTCTGTTTGATGAGTTAATGTGAGTATAATATATAGAGGTTTAACAGGTTTACTTATTGAAAGTATGGTCATAACTGCTCTGTTTGATGAGTTAATGTGAGTATAATATATAGAGGTTTAACAGGTTTACTTATTGAAAGTATGGTCATAACTGCTCTGTTTGATGAGTTAATGTGAGTATAATATATAGAGGTTTAACAGGTTTACTTATTGAAAGTATGGTCATAACTGCTCTGTTTGATGAGTTAATGTGAGTATAATATATAGAGGTTTAACAGGTTTACTTATTGAAAGTATGGTCATAACTGCTCTGTTTGATGAGTTAATGTGAGTATAATATATAGAGGTTTAACAGGTTTACTTATTGAAAGTATGGTCATAACTGCTCTGTTTGATGAGTTAATGTGAGTATAATATATAGAGGTTTAACAGGTTTACTTATTGAAAGTATGGTCATAACTGCTCTGTTTGATGAGTTAATGTGAGTATAATATATAGAGGTTTAACAGGTTTACTTATTGAAAGTATGGTCATAACTGCTCTGTTTGATGAGTTAATGTGAGTATAATATATAGAGGTTTAACAGGTTTACTTATTGAAAGTATGGTCATAACTGCTCTGTTTGATGAGTTAATGTGAGTATAATATATAGAGGTTTAACAGGTTTACTTATTGAAAGTATGGTCATAACTGCTCTGTTTGATGAGTTAATGTGAGTATAATATATAGAGGTTTAACAGGTTTACTTATTGAAAGTATGGTCATAACTGCTCTGTTTGATGAGTTAATGTGAGTATAATATATAGAGGTTTAACAGGTTTACTTATTGAAAGTATGGTCATAACTGCTCTTTTTGATGAGTTAATGTGAGTATAATATATAGAGGTTTAACAGGTTTACTTATTGAAAGTATGATCATAATTGCTCTGTTTGATGCGTTAATGTAATATGTAGAGATTTAACAGGTTTACTTATTGAAAGTATGGTCATAACTGCTCTGTTTGATGAGTTAATGTGAGTATAATATATAGAGGTTTAACAGGTTTACTTATTGAAAGTATGGTCATAACTGCTCTGTTTGATGCGTTAATGTAATATATAGAGATTTAACAGGTTTACTTATTGAAAGTATGGTCATAACTGCTCTGTTTGATGAGTTAATGTGAGTATAATATATAGAGGTTTAACAGGTTTACTTATTGAAAGTATGGTCATAACTGCTCTGTTTGATGAGTTAATGTGAGTATAATATATAGAGGTTTAACAGGTTTACTTATTGAAAGTATGGTCATAACTGCTCTGTTTGATGAGTTAATGTGAGTATAATATATAGAGGTTTAACAGGTTTACTTATTGAAAGAATGGTCATAACTGCTCTGTTTGATGAGTTAATGTGAGTATAATATATAGAGGTTTAACAGGTTTACTTATTGAAAGTATGATCATAATTGCTCTGTTTGATGCGTTAATATAATATATAGATATTTAACAGGTTTACTTATTGAAAGTATGATCATAATTGCTCTGTTTGATGCGTTAATATAATATATAGAGATTTAACAGGTTTACTTATTGAAAGTATGATCATAATTGCTCTGTTTGATGCGTTAATATAATATATAGAGATTTAACAGGCTTACTTATTGAAAGTATGATCATAATTGCTCTGTTTGATGCGTTAATATAATATATAGAGATTTAACAGGTTTACTTATTGAAAGTATGATCATAATTGCTCTGTTTGATACGTTAATATAATATATAGAGATTTAACAGGTTTACTTATTGAAAGTATGATCATAATTGCTCAGTTTGATGCGTTAATATAATATATAGAGACTTAACAGGTTTACTTATTGAAAGTATGATCATAATTGCTCTGTTTGATGCGTTAATATAATATATAGAGATTTAACAGGTTTACTTATTGAAAGTATGATCATAATTGCTCTGTTTGATGCGTTAATATAATATATAGAGATTTAACAGGTTTACTTATTGAAAGTATGGTCATAACTGCTCTGTTTGATGAGTTAATGTGAGTATAATATATAGAGGTTTAACAGGTTTACTTATTGAAAGTATGGTCATAACTTCTCTGTTTGATGCGTTAATGTAATATATAGAGATTTAACAGGTTTACTTATTGAAAGTATGGTCATAACTGCTCTGTTTGATGAGTTAATGTGAGTATAATATATAGAGGTTTAACAGGTTTACTTATTGAAAGTATGGTCATAACTTCTCTGTTTGATGCGTTAATGTAATATATAGAGATTTAACAGGTTTACTTATTGAAAGTATGGTCATAACTGCTCTGTTTGATGAGTTAATGTGAGTATAATATATAGAGGTTTAACAGGTTTACTTATTGAAAGTATGGTCATAACTGCTCTGTTTGATGAGTTAATGTGAGTATAATATATAGATATTTAACAGGTTTACTTATTGAAAGTATGGTCATAACTGCTCTGTTTGATGAGTTAATGTGAGTATAATATATAGAGGTTTAACAGGTTTACTTATTGAAAGTATGGTCATAACTGCTCTGTTTGATGAGTTAATGTGAGTATAATATATAGAGGTTTAACAGGTTTACTTATTGAAAGTATGGTCATAACTGCTCTGTTTGATGAGTTAATGTGAGTATAATATATAGAGGTTTAACAGGTTTACTTATTGAAAGTATGGTCATAACTGCTCTGTTTGATGAGTTAATGTGAGTATAATATATAGAGGTTTAACAGGTTTACTTATTGAAAGTATGGTCATAACTGCTCTGTTTGATGAGTTAATGTGAGTATAATATATAGAGGTTTAACAGGTTTACTTATTGAAAGTATGGTCATAACTGCTCTGTTTGATGAGTTAATGTGAGTATAATATATAGAGGTTTAACAGGTTTACTTATTGAAAGTATGGTCATAACTGCTCTGTTTGATGAGTTAATGTGAGTATAATATATAGAGGTTTAACAGGTTTACTTATTGAAAGTATGGTCATAACTGCTCTGTTTGATGAGTTAATGTGAGTATAATATATAGAGGTTTAACAGGTTTACTTATTGAAAGTATGGTCATAACTGCTCTGTTTGATGAGTTAATGTGAGTATAATATATAGAGGTTTAACAGGTTTACTTATTGAAAGTATGGTCATAACTGCTCTGTTTGATGAGTTAATGTGAGTATAATATATAGAGGTTTAACAGGTTTACTTATTGAAAGTATGGTCATAACTGCTCTGTTTGATGAGTTAATGTGAGTATAATATATAGAGGTTTAACAGGTTTACTTATTGAAAGTATGGTCATAACTGCTCTGTTTGATGAGTTAATGTGAGTATAATATATAGAGGTTTAACAGGTTTACTTATTGAAAGTATGGTCATAACTGCTCTGTTTGATGAGTTAATGTGAGTATAATATATAGAGGTTTAACAGGTTTACTTATTGAAAGTATGGTCATAACTGCTCTGTTTGATGAGTTAATGTGAGTATAATATATAGAGGTTTAACAGGTTTACTTATTGAAAGTATGGTCATAACTGCTCTGTTTGATGAGTTAAAGTGAGTATAATATATAGAGGTTTAACAGGTTTACTTATTGAAAGTATGATCATAATTGCTCTGTTTGATGCGTTAATGTAATATGTAGAGATTTAACAGGTTTACTTATTGAAAGTATGGTCATAACTGCTCTGTTTGATGCGTTAATGTAATATATAGAGATTTAACAGGTTTACTTATTGAAAGTATGGTCATAACTGCTCTGTTTGATGAGTTAATGTGAGTATAATATATAGAGGTTTAACAGGTTTACTTATTGAAAGTATGGTCATAACTGCTCTGTTTGATGCGTTAATATAATATATAGATATTTAACAGGTTTACTTATTGAAAGTATGATCATAATTGCTCTGTTTGATGCGTTAATATAATATATAGAGATTTAACAGGTTTACTTATTGAAAGTATGATCATAATTGCTCTGTTTGATGCGTTAATATAATATATAGAGATTTAACAGGCTTACTTATTGAAAGTATGATCATAATTGCTCTGTTTGATGCGTTAATATAATATATAGAGATTTAACAGGTTTACTTATTGAAAGTATGGTCATAACTGCTCTGTTTGATGAGTTAATGTGAGTATAATATATAGAGGTTTAACAGGTTTACTTATTGAAAGTATGATCATAATTGCTCTGTTTGATGCGTTAATATAATATATAGAGATTTAACAGGTTTACTTATTGAAAGTATGATCATAATTGCTCTGTTTGATGCGTTAATATAATATATAGAGATTTAACAGGCTTACTTATTGAAAGTATGGTCATAACTGCTCTGTTTGATGAGTTAATGTGAGTATAATATATAGAGGTTTAACAGGTTTACTTATTGAAAGTATGATCATAATTGCTCTGTTTGATGCGTTAATATAATATATAGAGATTTAACAGGTTTACTGATTGAAAGTATGGTCATAACTGCTCTGTTTGATGAGTTAATGTGAGTATAATATATAGAGGTTTAACAGGTTTACTTATTGAAAGTATGATCATAATTGCTCTGTTTGATGCGTTAATATAATATATAGAGATTTAACAGGTTTACT
This sequence comes from Tenodera sinensis, assembly GCA_030765045.1. Classification (NCBI taxonomy): domain Eukaryota; kingdom Metazoa; phylum Arthropoda; class Insecta; order Mantodea; family Mantidae; genus Tenodera; species Tenodera sinensis. The sequence goes on along the minus strand of CM060964.1, from coordinate 291,445,533 downwards.
TATTGAAAGTATGATCATAATTGCTCTGTTTGATGCGTTAATATAATATATAGAGATTTAACAGGTTTACTTATTGAAAGTATGATCATAATTGCTCTGTTTGATGCGTTAATATAATATATAGAGGTTTAACAGGTTTACTTATTGGAAGTATGATCATAATTGCTCTGTTTGATGCGTTAATATAATACATAGAGATTTAACAGGTTTACTTATTGAAAGTATGATCATAATTGCTCTGTTTGATGCGTTAAAATAATACATAGAGATTTAACAGGTTTACTTATTGGAAGTATGATCATAATTGCTCTGTTTGATGCGTTAATATAATATAAAGAGATTTAACAGGTTTACTTATTTAAAGTATGATCATAATTGCTCTGTTTGATGCGTTAATATAATTGATAGAGATTTAACAGGTTTACTTATTGAAAGTATGATCATAATTGCTCTGTTTGATGCGTTAATATAATATATAGAGATTTAACAGGTTTACTTATTGAAAGTATGATCATAATTGCTCTGTTTGATGCGTTAATATAATATATAGAGATTTAACAGGTTTTCTTATTGAAAGTATGATCATAATTGCTCTGTTTGATGCGTTAATATAATATATAGAGGTTTAACTGGTTTACTTATTGAAAGTATGATCATAATTGCTCTGTTTGATGCGTTAATATAATTGATAGAGGTTTAACAGATTTACTTATTGAAAGTATGATCACAATTGTTCTGTTTGATACATTAATACTCGTGTATTGCATTGCTGATGCTACTTCACGTAATATTATGTACTGTATTGGGAACAAAGGATGTCACATTTGAAGCAGGGTGCAAAACGTCAGCGGGAGAGGAATAAACAATAAGTGTTATCTTTAGGTTCACTTGTGTCGATCACAAGTTGTCGCAGCTGAGCGACGAACTTCGAGGTATATATACAGTACACGTTGCAACGTTGTGCCCCATTGAACGTGGACCTACTGTCTTCTAAGAGGGGCGCTTTAGGTCTTAAATATTCTTCTCGGAGGACCTGGAAAGATTAATAGCCACTGTAATGTGAAGCGTAAATCATATATTTGTGTACTCTCGAAACGTAAACACAGGGAAGCAGAGCTGTTTTTATCGTATCAAGCTATTTGCTGACCTGTTTACCAAGGGTAGCATAGCTGGCATAGCTCACTGTATCTTCGCTGTAGATTATTCGTCTAGAAGAAACGAGCAGCACATTGCAGATTATCTTCGTGCCATTCCGCTAAATGGAATCAGACCCTAACTTTGTTTTGTTGTGATGTTAGTTCCGTTCTAAAACACAATCTTGTGCGGATGATCAGGAATTGTGTCGCTACTTACGGTATTAACGGTAATTATTCTGTGTTTTGTTTATACTTTTGGTGACCATCGCCATGGGTATTAGGATATTTTTAAGAAAATGAAGATGAGCGAAGAAGATGCTTCGCAGATTTTTGTGCTACAGTCACCGTACCTAAGGATAACTGTGTTAACCCGTTACCAGAAGGGGCAGCATGTTCATCAAATTCAATGAACGAGGAGCATAATTACTCTGCAGGTAGTGGTGTTATTCTGGACGTAGGATGCTATTTAAGCTACAGTCAAACAATAAGCACTGACTTAGGTATGAACTTATTATCAGCCCTTGGACATCTTCCACAACATATAACTTTAAATCGGATTTAGCAAAAGGAAATCGACAATTCTGATTACAATGGCTCGCTGAATACTCATTCTGGCTGGTATACTCCGCTAAGCAGAGAGACTTGGTGTGATTTTTTTAACCGAAAGTGCATCGTGGTATTCAAGGTGCATTTATAACGCAAGCTTTTACTAGATACAAGAATTTCTATGAAGCAGCACGAGAGCATATGATATCATTTTGGCATTGTGAGGCCGCAAATAAATCTAACAACTTGTATGCGATGAAAAACGAATCACTGTGTGGCGCGACAGATAGATCACACTTACAAAAGAGAAATTGAAGAAAATGTGCAAAACCTTTATCCTATAGTTCCTTGGCTTGTTTTCTGTGGAACTCATGATTTACCTCTTCGTGGTAAGAAACCGTCTTCCGGCGTTTTCCATTTTCTACTGAATTTTAGAGTTGATGCTGGGGATACCATCTTAAAAGATCATCTCAATGCCTGTAGCGGAAACGCTAAATACACTTCCTTTCAAATTCAAAATTAGCTAGTTACACTCTGCGAACGGACTGTTCAGAAGGCGATTTCCTTACTATTGAAAGTTGTGCATTCTCGGTGCTAGCTGACGAATCTGCAAATATAAAAGGAAAAGAGGACCTCTCTATAGGGATGCGCTTTGTGGACAGCAATAACAATGCTAATGTTGTTCGAGAAGAATTTATTGGCTTTATCCACTTAATGATCTAAGTGTTACAGTATAGCAAACTATATTCTTAACTGAACCTGGTGTTGACATGAACACACTTGCTGGCCAGGATACGAGGGTTGCTCAGTCATGGCTGGCAAGGAAAATAAAGTGCAAAACCTCATTAGAGATGAATATCCAAAGGCTCTATTTCTCCACTGCAGTGCGCATACTCTTAATTTAGCAGTCAATGCTTCAACAGTGTCCCGGAAATAAGAAACTGCATCGAAACAGTGAAAAAAGTAATACCATTTTTCCGAAGTCCACTTCGAAGAAAACTGATTCCAAACATACCTATATTACGTGAAACTTGATGGACTGCAAAATATAAAGGAATTCGCATATTTTCAGAGCATTTTGCTTTTATTACTGAATGCTATAATTCATTCGTGATATTACTGACAGTATGATCATAATTGCTTTGCTTTATGCGGTAATATAATGTATTACACGCTTTTTCGCTTAACTTTTATTGTACTGGCAAAGAAAGGATAAGTTGTTTTGAAGCAGGGTGTAAAATGTCAGCGCCAGAGGAAAAAACAATAGCGCGAGTGTCAGGTTTGCTTGTGTCAACCACATTGTTATAGGTATACTCCTGAGACGAGTACAGTATGTATTATATGTGCGCGTGCGTGTATGCATGTATACGCCCACACACTGGTGCATTTTAATCCACAATAATAAACCTTTTACATTTAAATGAACAGCATAAGCATGTTAAGAATACCAGCATAGTTACAATTTCATGCAAGTACACGTAAATGTAAAATACAAAATTATGGATGTAAGAAATGAAAATATAAACCCAGGAATCCACGTTCTACAAAACGTAAACAAATGCGATTTTATAAAACAATAACTATTACTACCTGGCAAAGCCATGAAGCGTATCGGAAAGAATGTGAAACTGTCCAGCTGTTTACGTGAGGTTATCGCATAAACCAGGCGAGACAGGGCATGTACACTCTGTTCAGATAATATCTCCAGGACAGCAACGTATCATATATCTGCAGGCGCGAGAGATCATCTATTTGTGTTTTATCACTGACTATACACCATTATCTCGCTCTTTTAATAAACAAGATAAGAAGCGTCAAGCGATCGTAGCGCTCGACAGACAAGGCCAATACGCCTAAACGCTTTGCCAGGTAACACAATAAGTTTGTAAAACATTGAAATTTGCTGTTTTGAGCTAAAGACATTGTTGCATAATTTTCAAATGTGTATTTCGTTAAATAGGCCCCAGTCGGTTTAGTTATTTGGTATCTGGAAACTATTTTAATGCGCTTGGAGAAAAAAAAAACTGAAATTGAATTTCCGTTCCGTCTAACAGGATTAATTATTTTTTTCAATTACAGCTTGTTTAAATAATGACATTTTAAAATTCTTTCATTTGACAACCAGCTTCACTCTCACCCTCTTTTGGGGAGTAATCGTATATTGCATTTTTTAAATTTTACCTGTGTTTTCATTTATTTAACAATGAATTATGTTGAAAAATTCAATAAATTGTTAAAAACTACTCTGGGTGTGGAAGCTAGACGAAATGTATAATTCTATGTGTAGGCATATCCTGTAGCTTACTCACCTGCACCTGCTGGCCGCACACATAGAAAGACGTGGTAAGAGGGATAAGGAGAGAAAGAGAAGTTTGGTATTTATGGCTGGAATACAACAATTATAAGCTACCTTAAATTTTCTGTCGAATTTTACTCCCTACAAATAAATCATGGACAAACGACATAAATAGTTGCAACACAGTAGCGAATGCACCTAAAAACCAAGATTAGTCTATAGGTATACTGTGTTAATTTTACGTATAACGGGAATAAGAAATTACTTGCTTTGAATTATGTCCGTTTTGCTCCCCCCCCCCCCCCCCCAAATATCCTGGCGTCACCTGGGGTGGATGGGCTTGTGGAGTTGGCGAGCCGTGACTGTTCTATAAAATTTTGATTCTCGCATGTTTGCGGTGTTTCGGCTCACCTTTGCCAATATTAGATATTACAGGGTTCTAGTGTCTCCTAATTCACGCCCAAATAGAGGACGGTCTTCTCAACACTGCCTCTCAGATAGTTGGTAGGTTGATTTCTTGGTGTAGGATACAGTTGCAGGTGCGGAAGGGATCGGAGAGGATTTTAGGGAAGGAAAGGTTTTGGATGGTTTGAATTTGTTTAATGGCGGTGGTGGAGGCACTGGCCCAGGCCACACAAGCGTCCAGGACCACCGAAAGAATGAAAGATTTGTACAGAATAAGTTTTGATTTTAAGCTCATCTATTTGCTGCGGAAGGTGGGGGCGCATAACTTTAATCGCTGCCTGCCTTTAATGGCGGGGGTGGACCAGCACACTGTGTGGTTCATGGTGACGCCTAGGTATCTGACTTGCTGATGGCTGTGCAATATTTTACCAATGACCGTTAGGTCCACTGCCAAAGTGTGATGTCGCTTTGAAAAAATGGTTGAGCTGGCATTTGGGTTAATTTTGATTTTCCAATTATGGAGTCATGAGAGGAAGCGGTACACGTACCACTGCATTTCTGCAAGGTCGAAACGAGGATTTTTGTGGTAAACTGTAGTGTCTTCGGCATACATGGCATCATTGCATCTGACGTCCAAGGGAAAGTCCTTAGTGAAAGGTATATACCAAAAAGGGGACCTTATTACACATTGTGGGACGCCAGCCTGCATGACTCTTCCAGGAGCAGAAGCAGCCCACTTGGACGTTCAAGCGCCGATTTTCTAGAAATTTGTGCAGCAAAAACAAATAATTTTGAAGCCTTGGAAAGTTGCGGTGCAGTTTGTAAATAAGGCCGTTATGGCAGCACCGGTCGAAAGCGGCTTCTACGTCCAGAAATAACGCCAACGTTGAAGCCTACTGTTAAACAGCTGTGACGTCATCTGTAAGTCTTAGAAGCTGCAAGTCCGTGGTGTGTCCTTTTCTAAGGCCAAATTGAGAATCTGAAAATTCATATAGTTCCGAAACTTGTTTCTGGAGTCGACAAAGTAGACCAATAGTACACAAGAGACTAAGGGGGCCCGCTCGAGCCTTCTTTTATAGAGAGGCTGACGTCACACGGACCGTTCGAGAAGCTCTCAACACACATGCACCGTGATGACTCAGCTATGCAAGTCCATTTTTTTTTCTTGCGCTTCCACTGGTAGGCTACGGCCTGAGTACAGCGAGGCGTGCAGCCTTAGGTAACAACGCTCGAGCCCGCTGTGAAGCGGAGCGTTTGGTGCTAATAGTGTTGAATATAGCAGGCGCGGCTCCTCAGAGTAGGCAGGGTAGGCATTGCCTACCCTATCGTAATACATCAACAAATAATGTTTAACTATGATTCTGCATTTTATCATTTGAACCGTCATTTTCCCCTAATTGCAGTTCAAGAAAAGTTTTCTCGGTTATAATGACCATGCTCATGCTCAAATCCTTTAATCTCAATTCCGATTCATCAAAACTGCACTGCGTGTTTGAAACGCGCGGCAGAAATGATACGCATGGAACCTGGGTAGTGGAGAGCCAGCTAGCTTGACCTCTGCCTGCCCGGCCCCATTTCCTCAGTACGAGGCCCTTGAACAGAGATAAGGAAACATTCCGTCTGTATATGCACTCCGAGCATGCGTAGACGCGTCTGCCAGCACTCTGAACACTTGCCTGCCCAAATCCGAATTTATGCGACATTTTCCGAACAGCCATACTCCACGAACGAAGATCTCAGAGGTCTGAATCGTGTCGTTATCACTGTGTAATACCAGTATGACCGACTTAATTAATGAACTATTACAAATTCCGCTTTCGCGGCACACTGACAATGGAAAGAGGAGTGTTTCAGCTATTTAACACAAAGCTGCAGTCAGGCAATTTTTCAATTTCTTAATCCATTTTAGTCATGGGCGTCGCGAAACGGGGGCAAGGGGGGCCACGGCCCCCCCCCCCCTTGGAAGTTGGTGAACTTAATGCGCAGTCAGTTACTGACTATTAAACTATTATTTTAATTTTGGCGTAAAGAACAATTCTTGTTTAGCACAAATTAATACGGTTATCTGCAATAAATACTATAAATTTTGACAGTAAAATAATGATTTAATACTATATGATTGCAAATTTCCAACATGTGCCCCCCCCCCCCTGGAAAAAAGTCTGCCGACACCCGTGATTTTAGTTTTAGCGGTAATTCGTCCGTAAGTCACACTCATTCACTCTGCACTTATTAAACAACCAAACAATATATTGTTTGCGTTATCCGCAATGACTTCGCCCCCTATATTTCGGATAAACGGGGTTTATTATTATTATTATTATTATTATTATTATTATTATTATTATTATTATTATTATTATTATTATTATTATTATTATTATTATTATTATTATTATTATTATTATTATTATTATTATTATTATTATTATTATTATTATTATTATTATTATTATTATTATTATTATTATTATTATTATTATTATTATTATTATTATTATTATTATTATTATTATTATTATTATTATTATTATTATTATTATTATTATTATTATTATTATTATTATTATTATTATTATTATTATTATTATTATTATTATTATTATTATTATTATTATTATTATTATTATTATTATTATTATTATTATTATTATTATTATTATTATTATTATTATTATTATTATTATTATTATTATTATTATTATTATTATTATTATTATTATTATTATTATTATTATTATTATTATTATTATTATTATTATTATTATTATTATTATTATTATTATTATTATTATTATTATTATTATTATTATTATTATTATTATTATTATTATTATTATTATTATTATTATTATTATTATTATTATTATTATTATTATTATTATTATTATTATTATTATTATTATTATTATTATTATTATTATTATTATTATTATTATTATTATTATTATTATTATTATTATTATTATTATTATTATTATTATTATTATTATTATTATTATTATTATTATTATTATTATTATTATTATTATTATTATTATTATTATTATTATTATTATTATTATTATTATTATTATTATTATTATTATTATTATTATTATTATTATTATTATTATTATTATTATTATTATTATTATTATTATTATTATTATTATTATTATTATTATTATTATTATTATTATTATTATTATTATTATTATTATTATTATTATTATTATTATTATTATTATTATTATTATTATTATTATTATTATTATTATTATTATTATTATTATTATTATTATTATTATTATTATTATTATTATTATTATTATTATTATTATTATTATTATTATTATTATTATTATTATTATTATTATTATTATTATTATTATTATTATTATTATTATTATTATTATTATTATTATTATTATTATTATTATTATTATTATTATTATTATTATTATTATTATTATTATTATTATTATTATTATTATTATTATTATTATTATTATTATTATTATTATTATTATTATTATTATTATTATTATTATTATTATTATTATTATTATTATTATTATTATTATTATTATTATTATTATTATTATTATTATTATTATTATTATTATTATTATTATTATTATTATTATTATTATTATTATTATTATTATTATTATTATTATTATTATTATTATTATTATTATTATTATTATTATTATTATTATTATTATTATTATTATTATTATTATTATTATTATTATTATTATTATTATTATTATTATTATTATTATTATTATTATTATTATTATTATTATTATTATTATTATTATTATTATTATTATTATTATTATTATTATTATTATTATTATTATTATTATTATTATTATTATTATTATTATTATTATTATTATTATTATTATTATTATTATTATTATTATTATTATTATTATTATTATTATTATTATTATTATTATTATTATTATTATTATTATTATTATTATTATTATTATTATTATTATTATTATTATTATTATTATTATTATTATTATTATTATTATTATTATTATTATTATTATTATTATTATTATTATTATTATTATTATTATTATTATTATTATTATTATTATTATTATTATTATTATTATTATTATTATTATTATTATTATTATTATTATTATTATTATTATTATTATTATTATTATTATTATTATTATTATTATTATTATTATTATTATTATTATTATTATTATTATTATTATTATTATTATTATTATTATTATTATTATTATTATTATTATTATTATTATTATTATTATTATTATTATTATTATTATTATTATTATTATTATTATTATTATTATTATTATTATTATTATTATTATTATTATTATTATTATTATTATTATTATTATTATTATTATTATTATTATTATTATTATTATTATTATTATTATTATTATTATTATTATTATTATTATTATTATTATTATTATTATTATTATTATTATTATTATTATTATTATTATTATTATTATTATTATTATTATTATTATTATTATTATTATTATTATTATTATTATTATTATTATTATTATTATTATTATTATTATTATTATTATTATTATTATTATTATTATTATTATTATTATTATTATTATTATTATTATTATTATTATTATTATTATTATTATTATTATTATTATTATTATTATTATTATTATTATTATTATTATTATTATTATTATTATTATTATTATTATTATTATTATTAGCATTGTTGTTGTTGCTGCTGCTGGTGCTGTTACACTTTGCCTACCCTAAAGTTTTGACTGCAAGCCGCCACTGGAATATAGCAGGAAAGTGGATTAAATGTACGATTATACATAATATAAAACGGGCCCAAATGTTGTCAAGCAAAGAACAGTTCGGAGAATTTCACATAGGTACAAAGCTTTATGATCTGATCCTGCAAAATTTCACTGTTGTTTGTATCAACGTTTGATTATATCATACTGGACTCGGATCTCCTCTAAGGATCAACGATACCTGCTTTCATATAACAATATCTTCGGAAAATTTATTGTAACTTTAAAGGAAGCAAAATAAGACATATCATGTAAGATTTGAAGCTTTCACGGCGAACGTTAGTGATCAATTCTTCACGGGTGATCAGCCGTGTTAAGTATGAGAATGTCGAGCTTTCGGCCATTGTATACTCAATGGCCATCTTCAGGACTAAAAAGTATACAATGGCCGAAAGCTCGACATTCTCATACTTAACACGGCTGATCACCCGTGAAGAATTGATCACAAGACATATCATCTTTCAAAGGTTTGTATGCGAAATAAAATGCACATCAGTGGCGCTAGTAGTGTGTTTACTAGAATTAAAATAGATTCAGAAAAAATAACCACTACGGGTATTTTCTTGAATATATTCTTTTTTGTGTCATTACATCTAGTAGGCATTCCAAGACAATCGCTGCTGCAATATTTAATGAAACACGCGCTGCAACTTGAAAAGAATTATTAAACCTAATCATAACGTTGCCTTCTAGGGAAGACTTGAAAAACTTGAAAATGATTATCATAGACTATTGCAATTTCCAAACTGTATTGGTGGAATTGATTACCGACATTGGGAAACAATTTTCCCAGCTCCTTCTGAATCGGATACTGTGTAGAACTATAATAACTACCTTTCTAAACTATTGTACGGTTAGCACATGCAAATAGTAAATTCTTAACAACAGATGTTGCTAGATGGGAAAGTCAAAGTGATGGTAGGACATTTCATTTTTCACTTTTGAAGAAGTTTATTACTGAAGACAGGTTTAATGTACCACACCATTGTCCAGAAACGATATCTTTTCCATGTAAGAGCCAAAGCATATGCCCTAAAGAGCTATCTGATGTGTCCATTTCCACAAAGAATTTTGGATGGCGAAAGAAGGTGCTTAGATTCTAAAGTAAGAACAAATTAGAAACTAAAAACTTCACTTATGTTAGTAATGTTGCATGTTCTCCTTGAACAAGCTAACCCAGGGTTTCAAGTTGTCTCCAACTCATTCTCAAAGCTATACAAACAAATTCCAACAAATGAGTTGGAGACAACTTGAAACCCTGGGTTAGCTTGTTCAAGGAGAACATGCAACATTACTAAGATAAGTGAAGTTTTTAGTTTCTAATTTGTTCTTACTTTAGAATCTTGTTGCTTCACTGTTAATAGCTTCAATTTTCCTTATTTAAGGTGCTTAGAGCCTACATCGTGCGAGAAAGCGTATAGAAGGCGCTTTTGGAACTTCACATGGTAAGCGGCATGTACTAGATGAACCTACAGAAACGAATATAGAACATGTCTCTTCCATAATGTTATATATGTAATGTAATGTAATCTTTATTTCCATTTCATTTACAAATTATTATACATTTACACACTTGTTACTACATTGAGTTGCTGATTACCCTTGGGCCCATTAGGCTTAAACAATGAGGTTGTCGAGCTAATGGGTCCACATTTACATCTTATCTAAAATACATCTTCATTTTCGTCATATTTACTTATCTTCCTCAACCATTTGGCTCTTACTTTGCCCAAAAAGTTCCCAATTTCAATCAAATTTTCACTAGTTTTTACACTCATTAACTTCATTGCTTGAATTTCATTTGGTAGCCTTGTCCAATCTTTTTCACCTATCCTCCCCCTAAGCAACCTAGTTTCTTCACATTCTAAAAGTAAATGCAATTTTTTATCCCTTTGTTGGCATAATGGGCATTTCTCTAGGTCTCTCCCTCTTCTCAACCCTTTCAGTTTCACCACCCCTGTTCTGACCCATGCAAAGCCTTCTCTTACTGCTTTATCACAAATGTCTATATATTTTTCCCTGTTCCAGCTCACTTTCATCCCTCTATAAACTTCCAGTGAGCTTTTCAAATTGAAACTTCCTATCATTTCTTGCCTTTCAATATCTTCTGTTCTTAGCCTAAGTTCTTTCCAAAATCCACTTTGCAATAATTCCCTGTTTTCCCACATGACACCAAACCCTATTTTTAACATCATTTCCTTTATCTTGTTTAGCCATGAATCTTTCTGATTTAGTCCTTCCTGTACTATCAAGCATTGACTTAGAATATTCTGTTCATCTAAACTCTTAATTCTCGTCCAATATTTTAACACCTTTCAACCATTATCCCTCTAGTTCCCAGTCTTCCCAATTCGACTTGTGCCACTCCATTTGGTGAAGCTGGTGGTAAGCCCAAAACTTGCTTGCAAAAGTTTCTGTGTATCACATCCATATTTACACCTCCTTCCTCCAAACCCCATATGTCCACCCCATACAGCATCTTTGCTTCTACTATGGCTGTGTATAATGTTATAAGAGATCTTGATGGAAATAGTGACAATGATTATATTGTAGTAAATGCTAACGAGATTGCAGACAGTACTACTCTCAATATACGAAATAATAGATCACCTGATCTGACACTCCTTGACTTCTTCCTTTGGGGTTATTTAAAAGAATGTGTTTATGCAGAGAAGCTAGACAATCCAGAAACCCTTCGCCAGCGTATTAGAGGCCTGTAGATCTGTTCAACCTGCCATGCTACACCGAGTGAGAGGCTGCATTCATCAACAGCATGCCCAGGCGTGCATTACCCAAGGTCACCAGTTCGAGCACTTGCTTCGTTAGAGGAGTCGTGTTCCATAAATAGAAAAAGGGTCACTTCAACGCCAAAAAACATACCAATATGTGACAGTATTTTTAATAACACAATAATTATATGTCTTGTAAAATCGCGTTTAACTTCCATGTTAAACTCTGATAATGTAAATTCCTGGTTTTCTGTGTTCAAATGTGTATAAATGATCCTTATTTCAATTGCACCTACCTATAGTTATGTTTAAACAGCTACATACTTGTAGTTCAACAATAAAGAAACATGAAACAATACCATAAAACATAAATAAAACAATTAAAAATGAAAATAATAACAGTTTTCAGAATAATAATTGTAAATGGCGAGTATTTCTTGGTAAAAAAATTAGTACATGCAGGGGATTTAAACAACCTTCACAACAACCAAATTACTTCGGAATCTTGCTCCCGTTCCAACTGAGCTATCTAGTAACGTGTAATGTAAAGTAATGTAAAAATGTTAATTTGGGCATGTTTACAACATGCCCAGGATGTTTAGGGAGATCCCTCTTCAGCCTAGTGTGTGTTTTTTAATTTGATGTTTGAGTGTTTCTTCCGGCATATGTGCGTATTTTTTGTTTATATTTCATGTTTTTATTGATGTTATGTAGTGTTTTATGTTGTGATTTTGTGTTTTTGTTTTAGTGTGTCAGTTCCCCGTGGTTCACATCCATCGCTCCATAGTCAGGCTTCCACCCAAGAAGATCAGTGATTTGGTTGCTGATTTAGGCTTTTTTATTTGTTTGCTGCTGCACTTCACCTGGTTAATTGTTATTTGTCTTGTATGCTTTTTGTGTTAGGTGTATGTGCACGTGTTTATGTCTATTGTGTGTTTAAATGTTTTGAAAGTGTTGTAAGTGTTTTTCAAGTTTTTCCTGTTCCTGTTGTTGGTAATTATCGTATACGTGTATCAGTGTAATGAGGGGTGGATTTTTGTCTTTTTGTGTTTCTTGTATTGTCTTCATTTTTTGTGCTGTGTTAATGAGTGTTCTTCTGTAGCTTCTTGTGTATGCATTATACATATATGTAATCATTTGTTTGGCTATGTGTGTGTCTATGGGAGTTGTGTTAGTGTATTGGTGCAATGTGTTAGATTTGAATGAAAGGTAAAGTTTGTGTGCAGTCCTAAGGCACCTCCTCTCAAAAGATCTTATTTTGTTTATCATGTCTGAGGTAATTAAGGGCATGGTGACTGCAGCTGCGTATGTCAGTTGTGGTTGTATCAATGTAGTGTAAAGTTGGTGTAATATTTGTGCTGCGAGTCCTCTTTTGTTTAATTTGGCCAGATAATTTAGTGTTGAATGAACGGGTCATGTTTTGTTTAGTAGTTTGGTGTAGTGTGGTTTGATTCTGAGTTTGTTGTGTATGTGTTGAAATGAATGAGATTGGTCGTCGGCGGTTGTTTTGAAGTGTGCGTATAGTGAAATTGAGCGTCCTCCTCATTTGATTTTAATCTGTACAGTATCCTTTGAGCTGCTAGTTGTAGTTAATGCATAATTCTTATCTTGGGATATTTAAGATCATTTTGTTCAAACAAGAGTACAAAAACATTTATATATATAGGCAAATAATACTTTCAAAGTCCACCCTTAGTGGTTTTTAAATGTCGCAAAACTTTCATGCCTGGTGTCTATTATAAGATACATAGGCTTTTTTCCTATTTGTACAAGTTTTAACTTTTTTTCTACTATATTCTTGTTATACTGTCTGTCACCAATTAAAAATACATATTTGAGACGTTTTGAATTCTAATTTTTTTTCTTCTTTTTTTTTTTACAATTTATATTGTAGTGTTTTTTTTTAAAGAAAAGAAGCAAAATCCATGCAACCGCAGTCAAATGATACCCCATCATCATCCACGCGTGCCATCACACCGATTATTTTACGTGGGCCCTCCCTGTCCCTTACCACAGGCACATTTGACTGCGGTTGCCGAGATTCGAACTCATGACCTTAGGCTTTGAGTGCATGGCCAGTGCACTACGTGTTGCCTTAACGATCATGGCTATTCAAGCCAGCAGGCTGATGGTGTCCCAGACCGCCTAATCTAGACCGGTTACGAATTAGAGGAAGAACGGCATAAGTAGCAAAATAATTCAGGCATGAAAGGGTTAAGTGCACAGGTTTGTGAAAAAAGTACCTGGAAAGAATAGGGGCAATATTCAGCTGCTCCCCACTGAAACAGTCTTGTTTACTTTCAGAGCACAAATGCTTCCCAACAGAATATATATTTATGGCATATCATGTCAAGTAAATATATTTGAAGAGAAGCCCTTTCAGTGTAAAAATTGTTTGCTGTTTGGTCATTCATTCAAAACCTGTAAAAAGGAAGTTAGATGTAATAAATGTAGCTACCAACACGCAGAAAAGGATTGTAAAGCAAAAACAGAAAGATGTATCAATTGTTCCAAGAAACATAAAGCAAATTCAAAGGAAAGCCCTAAATATTTATTCGAAACTGAAGTTCTAAAAAAGGTGAGAGAAATGAGAGTTTCAAGGTACGATGCTATTACCATCCTGAAAGGTAATACAATCTACGCCGACAAAGTTAGCCAGAAAAGTCAGGTAATAGAAAATCAGAAGCTCAATTCGTTATGTGTCATTGCCTCAAAAGAGTTAAACAACTTACATAAAGAAAATACAGTTTCTTCCATTAAATCCAAGGAAGTATCTAGTGAGTCTTTGACTACAAAAGCGGTCAAAAAAAGGAAACCTGGTCCAGTAAACAAAGTAGGGAGCACCAATAAAATCCCAAATCTGAGCGTGTTGATCAACCCAAATGGCAGAAATCAAGCACAAAATTTAATTTCGAACATACCATCTATCCATAAAGAAACTAATTCTGATGAAAAAATGGAGAGAAAATCAACAAATCAGGAATCAATAACTCTTAATTTAGAAAATAGCTGTAGTATGGAATTGAGTGAAGTAATCATTCCTTCTCAGGAGAAAATATCTCAGGACATTTCGATATTAACTTCCTACAACAATGACGCAAAGCAACAAGTTCAGGATAGTGGAAATAAGGAAATGTAAAATTATGTCATGGAATGCAAGAAGTTTGAACAGTAAAAAGAGTGAACTAAATTATTTTATACATAAAGAAAATATAGACATTTTTATGATTACTGAAACATGGTTTAAACCAGGACATAAATTTCGAGCCCCTAATTACAAAATTATTAGATTGGACAGAATGAAAACTGGTGGAGGAGTTTTAGTAGGATACAAAGATAATATGATATTATCCAATTTTGAAATTATTGGAAATTTAGACGACACAGTACAAGGAATTATGATTCAATTTGGTTCAATCAGAATATACAATGTATATATAAAGTGCCAAATTCTATTATAAGTGATACTTTCTGGAAAAGAATCTTTTACCGCAGCACTCAAGAAGAAATTATTATTTGTGGGGATTTTAACTATACTTCTTCAATGAACGATAGCAATTTTAATATCATGAATATTCCATTTGTCAAAAAACTGGCAGCAGAAAATTTATTTATCTTAAATGATGCCACTCCCACCAGAATGGGAGCTTATAACCAAACGGATACGTCTCCGGATTTATCATTTGCATAAAAAAATTTAGTGTCCAAAATTTATTGGGAAGTATATAAAGATAACTTAGGAAGTCACCATTTTCCTATAGTTATGAATATGGGTGATACTAACTCCAATATAATTATTAAAAATATCAAAACAAGAAATAAAAACATTGACTGAACAAACTTTCATAAATTCTTTGATTCAGCCTTGAGTAGTGATAGTTTGGAGGACGACAATATTATTAATACATTTTATACACAATTACAAACTTATTTGAACTGTTTTCATCCAGCCTATTATAAAAACAAATCTAAAATTTATATAAAATCCATTTGGTGGAACAGTGATTGTCAATTAGCAATACAAAAGAGGAAAGATGCCATTAAAAATTTTTGGAAAAATAGGAATCTAGAAAACTATCTAATTATGAAAAAAGAAACAGCAATTACAAAGAAAATATTAAATTTGGCAAAAAGAAATAAATGGAATACATTTTGTAATTCTCTATCTCTACAATCTAAAAAAATTAATCAAATATGGAAAGATATCAGATCCTTCTCAAACAATAATGGATCCAGTTATACCAAAATTGAAGATTATTTTGATTTACAGTATAATTTCCTAAAAACCAATGCCCCGAACTTTGTATACTCTAATTTTCAACAGGATTTACATGAATTAAAGGAAGATAGAACTAGTATTGTGGGAAATGAGGATTTAGTTAAAGAAATCGAACTTACTGAGATACTACATGTCCTTCTAAGGCATAAGAACAATACTCCGGGTCCAGATGAAGTAAGTTACCAGATGATGCACAATCTATCAGAGGATACTTTAAGAACATTGAGCAGGGGATTCAATTATGCATTTAATAATGGTAAAATTCCTGGATACTGGAAACAGTTCTATATTGTTCCTATTAAGAAACCATCTAAGGATACAAGTTTACCTAGTAGCTATTGTCCTATAGCACTATCCAGTGTACTAAGGAAGATTTTCGAGAAGATATTGGCTAACAGAATTACTTTTTATTTGGAAAGGTATGGTTTATGGCCTAAATTTCAGTATGGTTTTAGAAAACATTTTAGCACAACAAACAGTTTGGCGATTTTAATTACAGAAATTCACTCATGACAGCTTCCTGAAGAAAAATTGTTTATTAGCAGTCGAACTTGACAATAGCAGAGCCTATGACTCTGTTCAATTAAATTTACTAATGGAAACATTCAAAGAAATTAAACTTCCTATTAAAATGATAACATGTATTATAAATTTGACGATTGACAGAGAAATCGCATTACATCCTAGATTTCACTGTTCAGAAACAAGGACAACTAGCTTGGGTTTACCCCAAGGATCATCATTGAGTCCTATCTTATATATTTTATATACACTAATGTTAGAAAATTTCTTTAACGCGGAAATACAGGGACTTGCATTTGCAGATGATTTGTTATTATATACTTCTTGTGAGATAAAAATGATGGACAATACTATTGCGAAGTTTGATGAGAACATCAGCAATATTATTGGAACTTTGGAGAATAAAGGAATTCTCATAAATTCTGAAAAAAGTCAATGGATAATTTTTAGGAAAGGAAGGAAAAAATTCAATAAAACACTTAGAGTGGGTAATCAAGAAATTGCTTCTAGCTCCAGTATAACGTTTCTGGGAATGATTTTAGATAATAAATTATGCTGTAAGCTTCACATAATCAGATAGTAAGAAAATTAAACAATATCTCCTATATTTTCAAATATATTTCTGGAAAGAAATGGGGAGCTCATCCCTATACTCTACGAATATTATGTAACAATTTGATAAATTCTACATTGGAGTATGGAGCTATACTATTCAGCAGAATATCACATAAAAGCAAAGATTTTTTGAGTTCATCATTGTATAAAATAATTAAACAATGCCTGGGCATTTCTGGAACACCCTCAAGAACTCTAACATTTAAAGAATTTGGGATCATTCCGTTTAGATTAAAACAATTACATCTAACTTGTAAATTTGTGGTTAAGTTGGGCTACTGCTTGGAAGATAAGCTTGTGGAGTCTCTGGATCAATTGTATTCATTCAATAATAGTAACATTTTATATTACTTCAAGGAAAACTTCAGCATCATGTACATATGGATTCTATTCAGAAAAATGGTAAAGAAAAACGGTACTCCTAGACATCCTACATACTGTGTTCACTGGAATATACTTCATTTTCAGTTAGATGTTGATATAAATACTTTCATAAAAATGTACACAATGCAGTACAATTATACAGAGAATTTACAGATACTTATCCGGTTAACACATGGGAATATTTTTTCACTGATGGATCCAGAAATAGAAAAGGTGATGTTGGTGCAGCAGTATATTTAAGCAAATCCAAAGATCATATTACAGTTAAAATTAGTGATGAATTTTCAATATAGTCTGCTGAACTTATTGCTATTAGAAGTGCGATAAATTATATCACTACAAATAAGATAAAAATGAGCATAATCTTTTCTGACTCCCTAAGTGTTTTGAATAAATTAAATAATTTTGGACTTGTATGTAATCAGAATTTAATTGAGATGGAAATAAAATTAAAAGTGTATTATGCCTATCAAGAAAATTGTCAAATTAAGTTTGTATAGGTTCCCGGTCACAAAAACATAGAAGGTAATATGAAAGCAGACATATTGGCCAAACAAGCAAGAAAGATAGAAGAAAAAATAAATGTACAATTACCACCTAAAGATATCTTTCATTATATTAAAAGTAAAACAACTTCACAATGGTTAAAGGAACATCCTGAAGACGATTGGATAAATAACAAAAATTATAATCCTTGGTTGAAACATATATACTATCCTAGACAACACTTGTGCAACATAATCAAAATGAGGCTTAATATTGTACTAACCCCTGCATTTTTGTTTAAGATGAAGAAGAAAGACTCTCCCTACTGCAGTTGTGGTGAATATGGAAACTTAGAGCATACATTATTAGGCTGCAACTTATATAAGAATGAAATCAATGAGTTTCTGAGTTCTATATACAATTTGACCATACTGGGGCCTATTAAAATAACAAATATATTAAATTATAATCCAAAATTAGTATTCCACAAAATTATTTAACATGTTAGGGAATGTAAAATTAAACTCTAAAAGTATAGTATTCAAAAAAGCAGCTTATTTAAAATATTAAAGGATGCTAAATTGACAAATTAGTCATTTAGTACAAACATTGGAGGAGGACGCTAAATGAATAAGTATTTGTATTCAAGAGCATCGCAAAATAAAAAGAAGAGGAGTGAGATTGGTCGGTAGTTTTTGTAGTCGGTCTTGTCTTTACCCGGTTTCTCAAATAACAGTATGTGTGCACGTTTCCACTCCAGTGGGTGGTATCCGTGTCTGTACATGTAATTGTATATGATCACTAGGAATTTCATTGTCTGGTAGTTGTCTGAGCATTTCGTATGTGATGTTGTCTGGTCCTGGTGCTGTGTTTCTTGTTTTGTGTAGGACCGTTTTTATGTCTAGTTCTGTGATCGGTCGGTCTGTTTCGTCATTTGCGTCGAGTTCTATGATGTCCATTTGTGGTGTGAAGAGATTATGGTGTCATTGTATATGTATATTTATTGTTTTAAAAAGTATTTTGTGGAATTTCGGGTCGTCAGGTGTTTGAAACACATTTGTATAACGTTGTCTAAATATTTCTAATTTTTGTGTTGTGCTGTGTATAGTCTGTCCGTTTTCTTTTATTGTGGTATGTTTTGTGTCTTGTACTTTTTACTAGTCTCCAGAATTTGGCTGGGTCGCGTTGGTGTGTCTCTGTCATTTTGTCCAGTAGCGGGTTGCATCTACTATGTTGAATATCGTAATGGCGTCCTAACGTCTTGTAATTTATTTAATGTGCGTTTGTCTTGTGGAGAGTGTGTTTTTATGTACTGTCTGTGTGCTTTTCTTTTGTTCTTTATTATCTGTATTATGTATTTTGGAAGCGGTCTGTTATAAGGGTTTATGTTGATTGTTTTTTCTGGAACATACGCTTTGCGTGCTTGTTAGTAACGTGCGAGATAAACATTCCATTTAATAATATGTAGTACTCGCTGGTCCCAGTGAACATTTGCAGAAGTGCAAACGTCAGCTGTCTAATTACGAATGCATTAAAGAGCGATGCGATAACATCTATATTAGTACTAATTTCATCGAGTGTTTAAACATCCATATTAAATACCCGGGTAGAACCTAGTAACGGGGTCGATGTTTTCATGTTGGAGTATAAAATGCGGATTGCATAAAACTCGAGAATAAGGGGCAGCTGACTCACCTGGTATAAGCAGGGGGATTTCCATGTTTATTCATTACTTCTAGCTGAAGTTCTGCTAAGAGTTCCTCTAGCAGCATACCTCTGTCATATGTTGAGTTAGAATGCCACAGCAGGGATTTGGCGTTGACTTTAAAGTGAAAATGCATTTCCCAGGGTTCATCATTTGAACCCTATGAAGGCATCTCAGATAAGGTTGTATATCATGAGTCCTGAATGTAGCTGTTGACCAGGAGGAGACTGAGCTCTTTGTAGCAGATTTCCATGCAGAAATTCTGCACTCACAGCATCATTTGGCCGTATTTGGAGTGCCGATGTTGGCAACCGTTGTACAGGAGAGAGATGCTCCCATGATAGCTTGGGTGGACTGCGTTTCCACCATTACTATCATTCCATAAACTTTTCGCACCTTGCGCCACTTAAGTGGATATTACACATGCATATTTGTATAAGTACCATATTATGACTAAATTATTGTTCGTAAAGTGTATTATTACAAGTTCTGCTATAAATGAATACCATACGATGCTACATGTGCGTAAAAAGCGATGTTAAAGGTGTTTTAGCTAATAAGCAATCTAGAACCCGCAATCTTCACCCTTTATGGCTACTAGAGGACTCAATGAACGCAATCCAAACCGATCCAATTACTACGCACGTACTCTGAAATCGCTAACGTAACTCTTTCCCGTCCCGGAATAGGTATGCCAATATTCATTTGGACTTTGTGAACATAGGGTTTGTAAAGGTAGTTTGGCTGAACTGCAGCGAATTCTTAGTTTCAACCACTCTTCAGTTTCTTTAAAATTCAAAAGACTTGCCATCTATTCAAAACAGTGCAATGGGTACCTAGTATTATTGCATGATATAATACTATAATTTACTTACTGTTACTGGAAAATAAAGGTTAAACTTTTCTACAAGTTGCATTTTTAATCCCTCCTCTCCGTAAAGATGGATCACAATTCTGTTGGTTGTCTTGCATATTCTACAAAGAAACCGTACTAGAACAGCATTCTCATAACTACCCATTTTGTAGCGTTGTTTCGATTAAAGCTATCAACAAGGTTCGTTCCATAGAGCCAGTGCAGCCAATTCTTGGTGATGAAAAGTGACTGTTAAAAAGGTCAGAAAAGGCAAAATATGAAAACGCTTTTACAAATGTAATAGTCTATTTATACATGACTTAACATATCTTCGTCTGTCAGAGGGGGGACAAAACTTTCTCATAGTTTTCTTTTTCCTATTGGTCCTACGGTAATTGTATCTCCAATTTGTTGCCACTCTGGCATTCCTGGTTGATCAGCTCCTATCCACTTGAAAGTAGATGGCATTATGAACACCTTCAGTCTGCTGGTCCATGTCGCTCCATCTTTGGATTAGGGGTGTAGCCTGGCGGTTGGTGATAGTGACAATATATGATACCGGGCGTAGATTCCCATCTTACAACCTTAACAACCACTCCGAACTACCCTACATCATGGACTTGGTAAGGGAGCGATCCCGAACCATGCACACCAAACTGAGTACCCACACCAACCAACTGGTACGGGCACTAGGTCAATACGACCACAGAGCACCCCGTAGAAGGAAAAGATACCGCCTTCCTAAGGACGCCCCTGGGTAACGGTAATGCCACTCCCATCATCTAACACATACTCACCCCAACACCTATTCCTGCATCCAAACTTAGGTATGCAGGAAGAAACGATGCCCACAGACACAAAAGCTTGAAAAGAAATAAGACCACCTTCTATACTGCACAGATAAAGTCGCACTACGTGGCTAGGTGCTGTGCAGATAAACATCTGAGAACCTGTACGACCTGTTCTCGAATGCCGGAATGCTGGTGATGGTGACACATGGGCGTCGCGAAGGGGGGGGGGGCAAGGATGGGCCGCGCCGCACCGCCCTCCCTTGGAAAATAATAAATGTAATGTACAATCAATTACTATTAAACTATTGCTCTAATGTTGGTGTAAAGAACAGTTTTTATTTAGCATAAATTAATATCCTTTTTTTTTTATTGTTCCATTTATATCCCGCCTTTAACTGCAGAGGTCATATCGGCGGCATTGACTATTGGTTTTTACTCGTTTACAGTGGGTGGGGGGGTTATAAATTGGATTCACACACACATTCACACTTTCATTCATACTTCGAGACTCAGGGAAGGATGAGGAATAATCTTGGCTGGAGAAAAATTCCTACCTACCCCCCTGCCGGGAATCGAACCCGAGACCCCTAGCACAGCAGGCTGCTCTACCAACTGCGCCACGGGGCCAGCCAAATTAATATCCTTCTCCGCAACAAATACTATTACTTTTCTTTTACAGTTTTTGGCAACAGAATAATGAGCTAATATTGTTTAATTGCAAACTTCCAACATGCGGTCCTGCTACGTTAAGTCACCTTGCGTTAAGTTCATTATAATCCCAGTATAACTTGAGTGTACCTACTAAGGCATTGTAAATTTTGGCACATAAATATTGAGTTTCCTTCTGACAAAAAGCTGAATTTGTTGGTAGTCCGCGCAGATCTCATTTTTGTTTGATAATGAAGTTACGTATTTTTCCATTACTTACCAATTAATTTTAACTTTTGGTATAAAATACCATAGTGAAAAAAATGTATTCAAGTGTCAAAATAAAACTTTCCAAATAAGCAAATAAACCCCTGTATAACGTTCTTTCATGTGCCCTGTGTATAACTCCAACTTTTTCTTTACAGCTGAAAATTGTTGTCTATGAACTGCCCTGAAATGATTGTATTTCAAGGTACAATGAAAATAGGCAAAGTATGTTTCAACGGTACTGATGTACTCAAGACATCTAAGAAGTGAATTTAGCCTAAAGGATACATATGCAATGTTTGATTTACAGTTTAATTGGAAATGTATGTATAATCCCAGCAATTTAGTAAATATTTTCTTTTTTAAATACTACTGTTATTTCCCATATCAATATTTGGATTCCAGGAGCTGTAAGTAATGAACCTTATTGCATCAGATTTATGGAACATTAAAATCAACCATAGTAGGTCTTGTTACCTAGTAATGCCTGTTCAGAGGTTTCAATGCAGGGCTTAAGTTACAGTTGCTTTTGTCACTTTTTGCTACTTGAGGTCGAAGAACAAACTTTAAAACAGCATTTGCAAAAATGTGACAAGTATATCACAGAAACAAACAATAGAGGCTATAAACACAAATTAAATTATTTTGTTCTTTAACGACGCTGTCAATTGCCAGAATCACATCAGCGTCGCCGGTGTGCCGGAATTTTCTCCTGCAGGAGTTCTTTTACATGCCAGTAAATCTACTGACATGGAGCTGTCGTTTTTAACCACACTTAAAAACCATCGGTCTGGGCCGGATTTGAACCCACGACCTTGGATCAGAAGGCCAGCGTCTAACAACTGAGCCACCCAGACCGACAGGCTATAAACAGTCTTTCAACAAGCCGTTACAATCTTGTCACAGAAACAAGCAATATGCTACTTACCTCTCACAGCCAGTGCAGCTCATTTCTGATCTGGTCTGCGTGGTTTATTTATACTTGTACCCGTGTGTGTGCTTTTTAAAAAGTGATGGATAAATTATTTGTTTTAAGCAAAAACAAGGGAATGAAGTCCTACACCTAGTGAAACTAAAACGGTTATACTAAAGAAATAAAACCTGATACTAAAATACACACACCAAATACACAATTAGCGGAAAACTGGAAAGTGGTGCAAAGTGCAGTATTCTGAGAAATTCCATTACTTGTGTGTAGTATGTGCATGAACACAAGAAAGAAGAACTGTTTTCGTCATCATTAGGTAAGCTGCAGCATTAACATTCACGTGGTAACGATGTTCAAACACTATTATCGTTTGAAAGCATGTTACTTTAACCCTGTGATATTTGAGGTTAGAAATAATGATTTTACTATGTAGCCTGACAGTACTGCTTTTACTTTCTCTACTGGTAGGCAGAGGAAGTATTGTATTGCATCCAAAAATTTGATGTCGAGATTTCACCGGAAATATATATTTTGAGACCCCCTGAATCCAAAACAAGCATATTTAGAAAAATGTCCGTGTGTGTGGGTGTGGGGGTGGGGGTGGGTGGGTGTGGGTGTGGGGGTGGGGGAAGGTGGGTGTGGGTGTGGGTCTGTGTCTGTGTGTGTGTGTGTGTGTGTGTGTGTGTGTGTGTGTGTGTGTGTGTGTGTGTGTGTGTGTGTGTGTGTGTGTGTGTGTGTGTGTGTGTGTGTGTCAGTCTATGGACAGCATGACTCAAAAACGAAAAGTCGGTTAAAAACCAAAGTTGATATTTAAACTTAATGTCTTTCAAGGATGCGACACGAATATTTTGAAGAAAATAGTCCCAGCCTAAACTACCCTTTACATGAAAGATTTTCTTGAAAATGGCTCTAACGATTTTGATTAAAATGTCATATGTTTGAGATATTTTTATGACAAATGATTGTATATTTTGAATTTTCTGGCTATAGCTCCTGTAGTCGTATTTACTCTGGACGACTTTTACATAACTCGTAAACAGTAAGAGATAGACAAAATCTTACACTACAAAAAATGTAGGTCTCCTAAATCAAACAACTTATGTCTGAATAAATTTTTTGTAGAGTGAAGTATTTCGGAGGTATTCCCTGTTATTTGTGTCAGTTTCGGTAAGCTTTCGTGAAATAGAACATCGTTGTTAATTTTTACTTTCTCTACTGGTAAGTAGGGGAAGTATTGTATTCCACCCAAAAATTCGATGTCGAGATTTCACCGGAAATATATGTTTTGAGACCCCCTGAATATTTATAGCAAAAAAAAAAAAAGTATTTTTAGAAAAAGGTCCGTGTGTGTATGTGTCTGTCTGTCTGTGGACGGCATAATTCAAAAACGAAAAAAAAAAAAAACAAACCAAAGTTGGTATTTAAGTTTAATGTCTTTCAAGGATGCGACACGAAGATTTTGAAGAAAATAGCCCCACGCTAAACTACCGTTTACATGGAACATTTTTCGAAAATTTTGATTTTCTTGAAAATGGGTCTAACGATTTTGATTAAAATGGCCTATGAGATATTTTGATGACAAATGAAATGTATATCTTGAATTTTCTGACTATAGCCCCTGTAGTCGTATTTACTCTGGACGACTTTTGCATAACTGGTAAACCATTAGATATAGACCAAATCATACTGTACAAAAAATGTAGACCTTGCTAAAATACACAATTTATGTCCAAATAAATTTTCTTGTAAGGTGAACCATTTCGGAGATATTCCTTGTTATGTGTGCGAGTTTCGGAAAACACCCTAAACTACCCTTTACATGGAAAATTTTTCGAAAAAATTGTATTTCTTGAAAATGGGTCTAACGATTTTGATTAAAATGTCATATGTATGAGATATTTTTATGGCAAATGAAATGTATATCTTGAATTTTCTGGCTATAGCCCCTGTAGTCGTATTTACTCTGGACGACTTTTGCATAACTGGTAAACCGTTGAAGATAAACCAAATCATACTCTACAAAAAATGTAGATCTTGCTAAAATACACAACTTATGTCTCAATGAATTTTCATGTAGGGTGAACCATTTCGGAGATATTCTTTGTTATGTGTGTGAGTTTCGGAAAACTTAAACATTTCGTGAAATGGACCATCGTTGTTCATTTTTTATATGGTAAGTGTGCAAAGAGAAGAGAATCTCAAAGCTTCAAAAGATGGGACTATCGCTCAAAGCCTTCTGTATTCTAACTTTCCTTTGCACCTACAAGGAAATTAGCAATAAGATAATTTGTACAAATGTTTATCCCAACTAAGAGAAAGAAGATATAGGAATAAGAATTTGTACAAATAGTTTGTACAAGAGTAGAGAAAGTCATGTGAGTGCAGCACATCAGATTTTTTCTTTTGCTCTTTATACAGTTTTAAGTTTTAATTAACTCTTTGTTTAAGCGTATTAATTAACCTTTCTTAAGTATCTCCAAAGAACCACAAGGCAATTGGAGAAGTGCAAACGTTGTACGGATAAAGTCCAAAACCACGTGCAACGCCGGGTATTTTAGTTAGTAATAAATCAAAATAAATCATAGTGGATAGAGAAAATCATTAATATAACAAATAAAATTTTCTTTCTTTCTTTCTCTTTTTTTTTAAGTATACCTTACTTAGATATTTAATAATTTGACTCGCATCGCAACTAAGGTGTTCGCAGCAGTAAATCGGGACCATCTTGTGTCATGTAGAGTAAATCACGTGACAGAAGATGGTTCCACTTTACTTTTGTGAACACCTTGGTTGTGATTAGCAGTGTAATTAAAAAATAGACTATACACGCAACAAAAATCCCCACTCCAAACAACCCTTTATTTGGAAAAATTGTCATTATTTTCTTTTTCAAAAATGGCTCTAGCAGTTTTTTTATCAGAATATATGAGATATATGCATAATAAACGTATGAATTTTATCAAAGCATTTGAACGAATTTTCTACAGCTGGAAAAGTAAAAGACATTCAACTTACTACAAATATGTGGAGATCATTAATTTTTTTCTAATTTTGTCATCAGTTCTGCGCAGCATTACCACTACATTTCCGGGTTTTATGTTAACATTTCCCAAAGTATTATTTTTCACAAAAGTAAATCGGCAACATCAGTGAGACTCGCACGGACGACCCACCAATTTTAAGTTGTTCTTGCGTGGATATGAAAGAGAAATTCGATCGAAACATGCTTTCCTTGCTGGGTAGTGGGTATGGCAATCATCGGTTCATCTCACAACTTAAAAAGCAATACTTTAGCGGTCATCGTAAACTAACGGGCAAAATGGCAAATTTAACTTCAGTAAATACGGTTGTAGAAAATACGAAATCGTGTTTCGATTAAGCAGTAGATCACGATTCCAGTATTCGGTGTTTACAAATGTAAACTTAATGAGCAACACTAGATTATTGTGCGGTTCGGTAGGTAGGGTAGTGTGGGTGGAAGTGTGGATGGTAGGTAGGGTAGTGTGGGTGGTAGGTAGCGTGGGTGGGTAGGAAGGGTGGTGTGGGTGGATAGGTAGGGTAGTGTGGGCAGGTAGGGTAGTGTGGGTGGGTAGGCAGGTTACTGTGGGTAGCTAGGTTTATGTGGGTGGGTAGGTAGGGGTGGTGTGGGTGGGTAGCTAGGGCTGTGTGGGTGGGTAGGTAGGGTACCGTGGGTGGGTAGGAAGGGTAGTGTGCGTGGGAAGGTAGGTTAGTGCGGATGGACAGGTAGGGTAGTGTGCGTGGGTAGGTAGGGTAGTGTGGGAAAGTAGGTAGGGTAGTGTGGGTGGGAAGGTAGGTGAGTGTGGGTGGGTAGGGAGGGTAGTGTGGGTAGGTAGGGTAGTGTGGGCGGGTAGGTAGGGTAGTATGCGTTGGTAGGCTAGTGTGGGTGGGGAGGTAAGGTAGTATGGGTTGGTGGGCTAGTGTGGGTGGGAAGGTAGGGTAGTTCGGGTAGTGTGGGTAGGTAGGGTAGTGTGTGTGCGTAGGTAGGGTAGTTAGGGTAGTGTGAGTAGGTAGGGTAGTGTGGGTAGGTAGGGTAGTGTGGGTGGGTTGGTAGGGTAGTTGGGGTATTGTGGGTAGGTAGTGGTGTTGTGGGTAGGCATGGTAGTGTGGGTGAGTAAGGAAGTAGGGCAGTATGGGTAGGTAGGGTAGTATGGGTAGGTAGGGTAGTGTGGGTGGGCAGGTAGGGTAATTTGAATAGGTAAGGGTAGTGTGGGTAAGTAGGGTAGTGTGGGTAGGTAGGTTAGTGTGGGTGGGTAGGTAGGGCATTGTGGGTAGGTAGGTAGGGTAGTGTGAGTAGGTAGGGTAGTGTAGGTGAGTAGGTAGGTTACTGTGGGTGGGTAGGTAGGGAGGGTAGTGTGGGTTGGTAGGTAGGGCAGTGTGGGTAGGTAGGTAGGGTGGTGTGGATAGGTAGGTAGGGTGGTGTGGATAGGTAGGTAGGGTAGTGTGGATGGGTAGGTAGGGTAGTGTGGGTGGGTAGGTAGGGCGGTCTTTTTTTTTTAAAGAATCTTTATTGTTCTACATGTTCCATTACAATATGTAATACTACATGTTGGGTTTGCTTACAAAGTAACTGATAAATATATATTAATAGGTAGGGTGGTGTGGATAGGTTGGTAGGGTGGTGTGGATGGGTAGGTAGGGTGGTGTGGATAGGTAGGTAGGGTGGTGTGGATAGGTAGGTAGGGTGGTGTGGATAGGTAGGTAGGGTGGTGTGGATAGGGAGGTAGGGTGGTGTGGATAGGTAGGTAGGGTGGTGTGGATAGGTAGGTAGGGTGGTGTGGATAGGTAGGTAGGGTAGTGTGGATGGGTAGGTAGGGTAGTGTGGGTGGGTAGGTAGGGTGGTGTGGATAGGTTGGTAGGGTGGTGTGGATGGGTAGGTAGGGTGGTGTGGAGAGGTAGGTAGGGTGGTGTGGATAGGTAGGTAGGGTGGTGTGGGTGGGTAGGCAGGGTGGTGTGGGTGGGTAGGTAGGGTATTGTGGATAGGTAGGTAGGGTGGTGTGGATAGATAGGTAGGGCAGTGTGGGTGGGTAGGTAGAGTGGTGTGGGTGGGTAGGTAGGTTAGTGTGTGTGGGTAGGTAGGTAGGGCAGTGTGGGTAGGTAGGTAGGTAGGGTGGTGTGGATAGGTAGGTAGGGTGGTGTGGATAGGTAGGTAGGGTGGTGTGGAGAGGTAGGTAGGGTGGTGTAGATAGGTAGGTAGGGTGGTGTGGATAGGTAGGTAGGGTGGTGTGGATAGGTTGTTAGGGTGGTGTGGATAGGTAGGTAGGGTGGTGTGGATAGGTAGGTAGGGTGGTGTGGATGGGTAGGTAGGGTGGTGTGGATAGGTAGGTAGGGTGGTGTGGATAGGTAGGTAGGGTGGTGTGGATAGGTAGGTAGGGTGGTGTGGATAGGTAGGTAGGGTAGTGTGGATGGGTAGGTAGGGTAGTGTGGGTGGGTAGGTAGGGTGGTGTGGATAGGTTGGTAGGGTGGTGTGGATGGGTAGGTAGGGTGGTGTGGATAGGTAGGTAGGGTGGTGTGGATGGGTAGGTAGGGTGGTGTGGATAGGTAGGTAGGGTGGTGTGGATAGGTAGGTAGGGTGGTGTGGATAGGTTGGTAGGGTGGTGTGGATGGGTAGGTAGGGTGGTGTGGATAGGGATGGGTAGGTAGGGTGGTGTGGATAGGTAGGTAGGTTGGTGTGGATAGGTAGGTAGGGTGGTGCGGATAGGTAGGTAGGCCAGTGTGGGTGGGTAGGTAGGGTGGTGTGGATAGGTAGGTAGGGTGGTGTGGATTTGGTAGGTAGGGCAGTGTGGGTGGGTACGTAGGGTGCTGTGGATAGGTAGGTAGGGTGGTGTGGATAGGTAGGTAGGGTGGTGTGGATAGGTAGGTAGGGTGGATTGGATAGGTAGGTAGGCCAGTGTGGGTGGGTAGGTAGGGTGGTGTGGGTGGGTAGGTAGGTTAGTGTGGGTGGGTAGGTAGGGCAGTGTGGGTAGGTAGGTAGGGCAGTGTGGGTAGGTAGGTAGGGTGGTGTGGATAGGTAGGTAGGGTGGTGTGGATAGGTTGGTAGGGTGGTGTGGATAGGTAGGTAGGGTGGTGTGGATAGGTAGGTAGGGTGGTGTGGAGATGTAGGTAGGGTGGTGTGGATAGGTAGGTAGGGTGGTGTGGATAGGTAGGTAGGGTGGTGTGGATGGGTAGGTAGGGTGGTGTGGATAGGTAGGTAGGGTAGTTTGGGTGGGTACGTAGGGCAGTGTGGGTAGGAAGGTAGGGTGGTGTGGATAGGTAGGTAGGGTGGTGTGGGTGGGTAGGCAGGGAGGTGTGGGTGGGTAGGTAGGGTGGTGTGGATAGGTAGGTAGGGTGGTGTGGATAGATAGGTAGGGCAGTGTGGGTAGGTAGGTAGGGTGGTGTGGATAGGTAGGTAGGGTGGTGTGGGTGGGTAGGTAGGGTGGTGTGGATAGGTAGGTAGGGTGGTGTGGGTGGGTAGGTAGGGTGGTGTGGATAGGTAGGTAGGGTGGTGTGGATAGGTAGGTAAGGCAGTGTGGGTAGGTAGGTAGGGTGGTGTGGATAGGTAGGTAGGGCAGTGTGGGTAGGTAGGTAGGGTGGTGTGGATAGGTAGGTAGGGTGGTGTGGATAGGTAGGTAGGGTGGTGTGGATAGGTAGGTAGGGTGGTGTGGATAGGTAGGTAGGGTGGTGTGGATAGGTAGGTACGGTAGTGTGGGTGGGTAGGTAGGGCAGTGTGGGTAGGTAGGTAGGGTGGTGTGGATGGGTAGGTAGGGTGGTGTGGATAGATAGGTAGGGTGGTGTGGGTGGGTAGGTAGGGTGGTGTGGGTGGGTAGGTAGGGTGGTGTGGGTGGGTAGGTAGGGTAGTGTGGGTGGGTAGGTAGGGCAAGGTGGGTAGGTAGGTGGGGTGGTGTGGATGGGTAAGTAGGGTGGTGTGGATAGGTTTTTTTTTTTTTTTAAGATTCTTTATTGTTCTACATGTTCCATTACAGTATGTAATACTACATGTTGGGTTTGCTTACAAAGTAAACTGATAAATACATCTTAATGTAACATTAATAATTACATAGATTTATATACTTCAATTATTTTTTGTCAGATCAATTGCATTGGCATACTGAATATATTCTTTAAAATAACAGGTGTGGATAGGTAGGTAGGGTGGTGTGGGTGGGTAGGTAGGGTGGTGTGGGTGGGTAGGTAGGGTGTTGTGGGTGGGTAGGTAGGGTAGTGTGGATGGGTAGGTAGGGTGGTGTGGATAGGTAGGTAGGGTGGTGTGGGTGGGTCGGTAGGGTGGTGTGGATAGGTAGGTAGGGTGGTGTGGGTGGGTAGGTAGGGTGGTGTGGGTGGGTAGGTAGGGTGGTGTGGTTGGGTAGGTAGGGTGGTGTGGATAGGTAGGTAGGGTGGTGTGGATGGGTAGGTAGGGTGGTGTGGATAGGTAGGTAGGTTAGTGTGGGTGGGTAGGTAGGGTAGTGTGGATAGGTAGGTAGGTTAGTGTGGGTGGGTGGGTAGGTAGGGTAGTGTGGGTGGGTAGGTAGGGTAGTGTGGGTGGGTAGGTAGGTTAGTGTGGGTGGGTAGGTAGGTTAGTGTGGATAGGTAGGTAGGTTAGTGTGGGTGGGATGGTAGGGTAGTGTGGATAGGTAGGTTAGTGTGGTTGGGTAGGTAGGGTAGTGTGGATAGGTACGTAGGGTAGTGTGGGTGGGTAGGTAGGTTAGTGTGGGTGGGTAGGTAGGTTAGTGTGGATAGGTAGGTAGGTTAGTGTGGGTGGGTAGGTAGGGTGGTGTGGATAGGTGGGTAGGTTAGTGTGGGTGGGTATGTAGGTTAGTGTGGGTGGGTAGGTAGGGTAGTGTGGGTGTGTAGGTAGGTTAGTGTCGGTGGGTAGGTAGGTTAGTGTGGGTGGGTAGGTAGGTTAGTGTGGGTGGGTAGGTAGGGTAGTGTGGGTGGGTAGGTAGGGTAGTGTGGGTGAGTAGGTAGGGTAATGTGGGTGGGTAGGTAGGTTAGTGTGGATGGGTAGGTAGGTTAGTGTGGGTGGGTAGGTAGGGTAGTGTGGATGGGTAGGTAAGGTGGTATGGATAGGTAGGCAGGATAGTGTGGGTGGGTAAGTAGGTTAGTGTGGGTGGGTAGGTAGGGTAGTGTGGATGGGTAGGTAGGGTAGTGTGGATATGTAGGTAGGTTAGTGTGGGTGGGTAGGTAGGGTGGTGGATGGGTAGGTAGGGTAGTGTGGATAGGTAGGTAGGTTAGTGTGGGTGGGTAGGTAGGGTAGTGTGGATGGGTAGGTAGGGTAGTGTGGGTGGGTAGGTAGGGTGGTGTGGATAGGTTGGTAGGGTGGTGTGGATGGGTAGGTAGGGTGGTGTGGATAGGTAGGTAGGGTGGTGTGGATGGGTAGGTAGGGTGGTGTGGATAGGTAGGTAGGGTGGTGTGGATAGGTAGGTAGGGTGGTGTGGATAGGTTGGTAGGGTGGTGTGGATGGGTAGGTAGGGTGGTGTGGATAGGGATGGGTAGGTAGGGTGGTGTGGATAGGTAGGTAGGTTGGTGTGGATAGGTAGGTAGGGTGGTGTGGATAGGTAGGTAGGGTGGTGCGGATAGGTAGGTAGGGCAGTGTGGGTGGGTAGGTAGGGTGGTGTGGATAGGTAGGTAGGGTGGTGTGGATAGGTAGGTAGGGCAGTGTGGGTGGGTACGTAGGGTGCTGTGGATAGGTAGGTAGGGTGGTGTGGATAGGTAGGTAGGGTGGTGTGGATAGGTAGGTAGGGTGGATTGGATAGGTAGGTAGGGCAGTGTGGGTGGGTAGGTAGGGTGGTGTGGGTGGGTAGGTAGGTTAGTGTGGGTGGGTAGGTAGGGCAGTGTGGGTAGGTAGGTAGGGCAGTGTGGGTAGGTAGGTAGGGTGGTGTGGATAGGTAGGTAGGGTGGTGTGGATAGGTAGGTAGGGTGGTGTGGATAGGTAGGTAGGGTGGTGTGGATAGGTAGGTAGGGTGGTGTGGAGAGGTAGGTAGGTTGGTGTGGATAGGTAGGTAGGGTGGTGTGGATGGGTAGGTAGGGTGGTGTGGATAGGTAAGTAGGGTGGTGTGGATGGGTAGGTAGGGTGGTGTGGATAGGTAGGTAGGGTAGTTTGGGTGGGTACGAAGGGCAGTGTGGGTAGGAAGGTAGGGTGGTGTGGATAGGTAGGTAGGGTGGTGTGGGTGGGTAGGCAGGGAGGTGTGGGTGGGTAGGTAGGGTGGTGTGGATAGGTAGGTAGGGTGGTGTGGATAGATAGGTAGGGCAGTGTGGGTAGGTAGGGTGGTGTGGATAGGTAGGTAGGGTGGTGTGGGTGGGTAGGTAGGGTGGTGTGGATAGGTAGGTAGGGTGGTGTGGGTGGGTAGGTAGGGTGGTGTGGATAGGTAGGTAGGGTGGTGTGGATAGGTAGGTAGGGCAGTGTGGGTAGGTAGGGTGGTGTGGATAGGTAGGTAGGGCAGTGTGGGTAGGTAGGTAGGGTGGTGTGGATAGGTAGGTAGGGTGGTGTGGATAGGTAGGTAGGGTGGTGTGGATAGGTAGGTAGGGTGGTGTGGATAGGTAGGTAGGGTGGTGTGGATAGGTAGGTACGGTAGTGTGGGTGGGTAGGTAGGGCAGTGTGGGTAGGTAGGTAGGGTGGTGTGGGTGGGTAGGTAGGGTGGTGTGGGTGGGTAGGTAGGGTAGTGTGGGTGGGTAGGTAGGGCAGTGTGGGTAGGTAGGTGGGGTGGTGTGGATGGGTAGGTAGGGTGGTGTGGATAGGTTTTTTTTTTTTTTTTTAAGATTCTTTATTGTTCTACATGTTCCATTACAGTATGTAATACTACATGTTGGGTTTGCTTACAAAGTAAACTGATAAATACATCTTAATTTAACATTAATAATTACATAGATTTATATAGTTCAATTATTTTTTGTCAGATCAATTGCATTGGCATACTGAATATATTCTTTAAACTAACAGGTGTGGATAGGTAGGTAGGGTGGTGTGGGTGGGTAGGTAGGGTGGTGTGGGTGGGTAGGTAGGGTGGTGTGGGTGGGTAGGTAGGGTAGTGTGGATGGGTAGGTAGGGTGGTGTGGATAGGTAGGTAGGGTGGTGTGGGTGGGTCGGTAGGGTGGTGTGGATAGGTAGGTAGGGTGGTGTGGGTGGGTAGGTAGGGTGGTGTGGGTGGGTAGGTAGGGTGGTGTGGGTGGGTAGGGTAGTGTGGATGGGTAGGTAGGGTGGTGTGGTTGGGTAGGTAGGGTGGTGTGGATAGGTAGGTAGGGTGGTGTGGATGGGTAGGTAGGGTGGTGTGGATAGGTAGGTAGGTTAGTGTGGGTGGGTAGGTAGGGTAGTGTGGATAGGTAGGTAGGTTAGTGTGGGTGGGTGGGTAGGTAGGGTAGTGTGGGTGGGTAGGTAGGGTAGTGTGGGTGGGTAGGTAGGTTAGTGTGGGTGGGTAGGTAGGTTAGTGTGGATAGGTAGGTAGGTTAGTGTGGGTGGGATGGTAGGGTAGTGTGGATAGGTAGGTTAGTGTGGGTGGGTAGGTAGGGTAGTGTGGATAGGTACGTAGGGTAGTGTGGGTGGGTAGGTAGGTTAGTGTGGGTGGGTAGGTAGGTTAGTGTGGATAGGTAGGTAGGTTAGTGTGGGTGGGTAGGTAGGGTGGTGTGGATAGGTGGGTAGGTTAGTGTGGGTGGGTATGTAGGTTAGTGTGGGTGGGTAGGTAGGGTAGTGTGGGTGTGTAGGTAGGTTAGTGTCGGTGGGTAGGTAGGTTAGTGTGGGTGGGTAGGTAGGTTAGTGTGGGTGGGTAGGTAGGGTAGTGTGGGTGGGTAGGTAGGGTAGTGTGGGTGAGTAGGTAGGGTAATGTGGGTGGGTAGGTAGTTTAGTGTGGATGGGTAGGTAGGTTAGTGTGGGTGGGTAGGTAGGGTAGTGTGGATGGGTAGGTAAGGTGGTATGGATAGGTAGGCAGGTTAGTGTGGGTGGGTAAGTAGGTTAGTGTGGGTGGGTAGGTAGGGTAGTGTGGATGGGTAGGTAGGGTAGTGTGGATAGGTAGGTAGGTTAGTGTGGGTGGGTAGGTAGGGTAGTGGATGGGTAGGTAGGGTAGTGTGGATAGGTAGGTAGGTTAGTGTGGGTGGGTAGGTAGGGTAGTGTGGATAGGTAGGTTAGTGTGGGTGGGTAGGTAGGGTAGTGTGGATAGGTAGGTTAGTGTGGGTGGGTAGGTAGGGTAGTGTGGATGGGTAGGTAGGGTAGTGTGGATAGGTAGGTAGGTTAGTGTGGGTGGGTAGGTAGGGTAGTGTGGGTTTTTTTTTTTTTTTTTATTTAAAGATTCTTTATTGTTCTACATGTTCCATTACAATATGTAATACTACATGTTGGGTTTGCTTACAAAGTAAACTGATAAATACATCTTAATTTAACATTAATAATTACATAGATTTATATAGTTCAATTATTTTTTGTCAGATCAATTGCATTGGCATACTGAATATATTCTTTAAAATAACTTTTAGCAATTTCGACTTTAGTTGGTGGCCATTTTCCTTTTCTTTGAATTATTTTCCTTCTGAATGCTCTTCTTTTTTCTTCGAGATTTTTGCAGTCATAAATTATATGGTCTGTTGTTTGCTCTCCTCCATTACAGGAACATCTTGGGTCATCTGTGATGTGGAACCTATAGTAGTATGCTTTAAGTCTTCCGTGTCCTGTCAGTAGTGTTGTAAGGTTTGCCGTTAGATTTATCCTTAACTTCAGTCTGTCTGCTACAGTAGGAAAGTGTTGCTTTGTTTCCTGACCTTTAGTTGTTTCTTGCCATTGACTTTCCCAATGTTTTAGACTTTCTTGTCTTAGCGTTCTTCTAACAAAACTCTTTGGAAGTCTATTATAGCTGCATTCCTCTTCGTTTGTAATTGCTCTCTTTGCTAGTCGGTCTGCAATTTCATTGCCTTGTATCCCTATTTGTGCTTTGACCCACCCAATTTCTATATTCCATTTTTGTTTTTCTAAAATTTTTAACATTGTTCTAATTGCTTCTGTTAGGTAACTGCAAATTTTGTAGTTATGCAATTATTGTAATGTGACTCTACTGTGGGTAGTGTGGGTGGGTAGGTAGGGTAGTGTGGATGGGTAGGTAGGGTGGTGTGGATAGGTAGGTAGGTTAGTGTGGGTGGGTAGGTAGGGTAGTGTGGATGGGTAGGTAGGGTAGTGTGGAGAGGTAGGTAGGTTAGTGTGGGTGGGTAGGTAGGGTAGTGTGGGTGGGTAGGTAGGGTAGTGTGGATAGGTAGGTAGGTTATTGTGGGTGGGTAGGTAGGGTAATGTGGATGGGTAGGTAGGGTGGTGTGGATAGGTAGGTAGGTTAGTTTGGGTGGGTAGGTAGGGTAGTGTGGATGGGTAGGTAGGGTGGTATGGATAGGTAGGCAGGTTAGTGTGGGTGGGAAGGTAGAGTAGTGTGGGTGGGTAGGGTAGTTAGGGTAGTTTGGATAGTGTGAGTAGATAGGTAAGGTAGTGTGAGTAGGTTGGTTAGTGTGGGTAGGTGGGTAGGAAGGTAGGATAAGTAGTTTAGTTAGGCAGGCAGGTGTAGGCATGTGTAGGTAGGTAGTTAGGTAGGTAGGCAGATGTAGGCATGTGTAGGTATGTAGGTAGGTAGGCAGGAGCTATGCATCGGAATCCTTTGATGTAATTTTTACTAAGTTGTAGTCGTTTGAGTGACCTGAAAATTTGCACACGTGTGAAAGACAGATGAGAATACAATATCATAACTTTGTCCTAATGTCCTGAACAGGATCTTCAGGATAAATAAAAATGGCTAAGGTAAATTTATCAATGTAACGGAATCTTTCGGTGTAATTTTGACCAACTTAGAGGCCTCTGTTTGGCTTGAACATTTGACACGTGTCAAGAATCGATGACAATACAATAATACCATGACTTTGTCCTAATGTCCTGAACAGAATCATCGGGATAAAGAACGATTAAGGTAGATTTGTAGAAACTAGTACAATCATGACATCTTAGAAGTCGCTAGGGCACTTTTCAACATGCACCTTGAAAATTTATTTAATTAAATAAATACATATCCATATATTGGATGATGTAGATATCCTGAGAGGTACACGAGACCCGGAGGAGGGATCATGGACCGGAGTTCAACCAGGTCCAAAATACCCACAACAGCTGGTAGTTTAGAAGTCGACACAAGTTATACTGGACAAAGGAATTAAATCGCTTGAAAATTGAAAAACGGAGGTGTCCGGAGAGAGGACCTCAGACGGACACGAGACTTCGGGGAAGGATTGAGGATCGAAATTTACCCACAGCCACGAAATCCACAACAGCTGATAGTGCAGTTAAAACAGTAGTCTTAATCTAATACTGTTCCAAAAAAAGCAATTTGAAAATTTCCAAAGCAAAAATGTGAATAGAAATGTTTGGTATTAAGAACTTAAAAATAAATTTTAATTTCAAAAAACTAAAGAAACACTCATCACCTTTCAAATCTTCCATTTCGCCTGCATTTCATATCACCTCTTCCTCATTATCGTACCTGGTACTGGGCTGGCCACCCGCTTCCAGGTCTTCACTCTGTCTGGTCCATTGACTCGACTGCTCCCTGACAGGCGTCTGACCCTAGGCACTCAACTGTAAGTCCTAGGGGATGTAAGTCCTATATAAGGGGAGGGTAATCAGATAAAGAAGTTTAAAAAGTTAATTGAATACCTATATGGAATAATTAAAGAAGGCCATATTTTGGGTGTGTAAATGAATTCATAGCAACTATTTGTGCTCGCTGTTTACAAGATGCTAATAAAATAAAACTTTGTGCCACTTTATTTGCACAGAGGACGAAAAATAGACGAGGCACTTACATTGAAAGCTCCTGTAAGAAATGCTGATCAAAATACATTTTTCAAATGTCGTGCTTTTAAAAAACGTTCTTGACAGAGTATATTCTGAGTAGGTGATGAATCTAACTTCATTATTAATACTACTTATTTCCAATGTGGAAACATTAGAGATAACACTAGGATTTAAAACATTAGAAGGTTCGAAAAAAACTGAAGGAAAACGATTCACCTTTTATGTGTTATTTTCCCTCAGAATATAGAGTAGAAATTAAAAAGGGTAAAACCGTTCAGAAATAATAGCATCTCAAAAATTAACTTGAACACCTTAAATTTGGAGTATTCAACAATTTCATGTTTCATTTGTATTTTTTAACTTTTTGGTTTTCTATCGTTGCATGGCAAACGAGGAATATCTTTGGAGTGATAAAGAAACGTTCTAATAATATTATGAGGAGCCTGGAAATGGTTGTGATAATATCCAGCTAAGTTAATGTATATGCTGAGCACTTTTGTAAATTCTACCGTGCCATCAATTTGAATGGGCCCGCTCCTCACGGCACCGTGACGGTGGGGCACACAGTGCCCGTCCACTAACACTACACTCCCCGTTTGCGCGGCAATAAAACGCGGAAGCATTGTCATGCTGTAGTTGTTTATTCACCTGACTGTAAGCTTGTAGCGATCACGTTTGTTTGTTTTTGTAGTGTTTAACGCCCGTTTTACTACATACGGCACCGCAGGCGGTGACACTGATGATACATGGAATGAAGATGGAGCACTGGTTGAATGAGATGACGGGGGAAACCGGAGAAAACCCGCCCCAGAGCAGCTTCGTCCACCACAAATTCCACATGCGGTTGGTAGCAGTCGCATGATCGCACCCCCTTTCACATCTGTGACTCACAGCCACGACTGTTTAAAGTTTGTCCACGAGCTCATGGTCCCAGGGAGGAATGCAGCGAGCCAGTACGTCAGTAAACAATTCTGATATCTGAAGCAGCAGTCGCGCTTCTAATCGCGCTTGCAATAATGTTGCCAACCTTGATACATGTATTCACGCTAGATCAAAAGGAAGAAGTCGCTCAAAATAGCGGAACTTAAATGTTATTTTTAGTGTATTCAGTGTGTTTAGCTTATAAAACAAGCGATATTTTCAACTACTCCGTCTTTCTCCCACTAATCATTTACTACCTTTTCTATGTGTTTAAAAACCCTGCCAGCCTGTTTCGCTCACAAGTGATATACCCTCGAGCGAAATCTCTTTAGGTTTGTTTGTTTCTATCACCCTGTAAAAATACTTTTACATATGGAACTGTCACTCTGAAACCCTTTGCTCTGCAACCACAATATCATAGCAGATTTCGCACCACTCCTAGGCGAGGATTTATCTACTTCTGCACTCAATCTTTTCTTCTGAGATAACGCTACTGACTCGTCCAATTTTTAACTGAAATTAAGAGATATTAGCACCATAGCGAGCAAATATAGCGGGAATAACATTGGAGGTAAGTTGGCAACCTAACCAGCAGCAACGCTATTTACCAAGTTTACAAAACTCGGGTTATACTATCGTGGAATGTCTCTCCTCTCCCCTTCAGTCCCCTAAGACCATAAGCTGGTCAACACACAATATATTTTGTGCGATGGATGTAATGCTTTGTGTGTAGACAACCTGAGGCAAGCTGCTTGCGAAATCCGCAGCCTAATTATAAGTTTTCTTATTGCACGAGTGCTGATAGCTCTCTTCGGTAATTTCATTGAGGTTAACGTTTACCTGTCATGTTAATTATTTTGAAACCGTAGGTCAAAAAATAATTATCTAATAATAAGCATCATTTGATAGTTCAATTAAATTACCTAAGAAAAATTAAAAGAGGGTGATTCGGTAAAATGATTAAAATGTGAGAACGGTGTCATTTTTTGTACTTTTAAATATAATCAATGAAATGGCTTACTTTATTCCATATCACCTTTTGGTTTTTTCTTGTATTATGTGGCATTACATAGATCTTGTTCCGCTTCTTTTATATTTTGGATTTGCAGATCACAAAATCTTGCCCTTTTTACAGTTTGTACCAAACACTTACAGAGAGTAAAATGCAAGAGAATAGCTTCCTAAATCCCCAGGCGAACTGAAGCAGAGATTATAGGAATAAAAAAATATGTGTGCACTCATATGATTTTCTGTTAATCGAGATAGACATTTGCAGAAATTGTCTTATAGCATATTTCCTAATAGGTACATGTAATGGGTATAAAGGAATACAGTACGCTTAAAAGACGTAAAATATTTTAAGAGCTAGTCGCTAGATGACGATTTTGACATTCCATTCCCTGTGTGTCCACAGCATAAAACATGAATGACTTTCCTTTAAGAAAAATGGAATTATTGGCATCGTGATCGAGTTGTTAGATCGCTCGCCTCTCACCAAGGCGTGTTCGACAAAATTCGATCCCAAGGGGCCACATGTGGGATTTGTGGCGGGTTTCCTTCGGGTTCTCCGATTACCTACTGTTTCATTCGACCAATAACTCCATCATTTTTCCTTTCATTCGCTGCACCTTCATTTCATATCATCTTCTTCACTATCATAAAGAATGCGGGCCAATCCTCCCCGTTCGTGATTCTCTGCTCGCAACTCCATTTCCCAGTTGCGAATACCACATTCACCGTCCGGGAGGAACTCGGGGACTAATCACGCCCCACCCTCCATTTCTGCACCCCACTCGGCCCATTGGGGACAGTGGAGGTCGGGTAGTAGGTTCTACATAGGTTCTTGTGTCACGGAGTTTAGTTTAATTTTAATATTGCAAAATTCAAACAAACAACTAGGAATATCTAGAAAATGACTCATTCCGAAACAAAAAATCTGATGTGTTCCACTCACATGACTTTCTCTACTCTTGTAATACTCTTATTCGTATATCTTCTTCGTGTTAGTTAAGATAAACATTTGTACAAATTATCTTATTGCTTATTTCCTTGTAGGTGCAAGGGGAATGTTAGAATACAGTAGGTTTTTTTTTTTTTTTTTTTTTTTTTTTTTTTTTTTTTTTTTTTTTTTTGTTCCATATTTATATCCCGCCTTTAACTGCAGAGGTCATATCGGCGGCCTTGCCTATGGACAAGTTTACGTTGGTTTTTTTTCGATCTTTGGGGGTTTTATAATTTGAATTCACACACACATTCACTCATACTTCCAGACTCAGGGAAGGATGAGGAATAATCCTGGCTGGAGAAAAATTCCTACCCCCTGCCGGGAATTGAACCCGGGACCCCTAGCACAGTAGGCAGGTGCTCTACCAACTGCGCCACGGGGCCAGCCAAGTAGGCTTTGTGCGATAGTCAAATCTTTTAAAGCTTTGAGATCCCGTTCTCTTTGCACACTTAACATATAAAAATGAACAACGATGTGCCATTTCACGAAAGTTTTAAGTATTCCAAAACTCACACACATAACAAGGAACATCTCCGAAATGGCTCATCCTACAAGATAATTTATTTCGACATAGATTGTTATTTTAGCAAGGTCTACATATTTTGTAAAGTATGATTTGATCTATCTCTAACGGTTTACCATTTATACAAAAGTCGTCCAGAGTAAATACGACTACAGGAGCTATAGCCAGGAAATTCAAAATATACAATCATTTGTCATAAAAATATCTCAAACATATGACATTTTAATCAAAATCGTTAGAGCCATTTTCAAGAAAACAAACATTTTCCATGTGAAGGGTACTTTAGGGTGGAGCTATTTTCTTCGAAATCTTCGTGTCGCATCCTTGAAAGACATTAAACTTAAATACCAGCTTTGGTTTTTAACCAACTTTTCGTTTTTGAGTTATGCTGTCCACAGACTGACAGACATGGCACGTTGGCCATGGTAGTTTAATAGTTAGAGCAGCCGCTCGATAAGTGGAAGATCCGTGGTTCAAATCCCGGCTATGGCAATGAACTTTTCAGTTTCTGATTCAGCCTCTTAAACATTGCCCACACACGGCTTGTGTGTTTAAAAACACCAGCAGTAAACTTGTTGGCATAAATACATAATAATTACCATCTAAAGGTTACTTAAACCCGGGACATAAAGTACTTACAATTGTAAGTCGCCCTTGGGGCATTTATCTCTGATGTGAGATTCCCTTGTGGTTAACCGGGAAAAAGTACGAATCAGCTGGGGAATGTAGTGTCGTACTGGCAAGTTGGCCATGGTAGCTTAATAGTTAGAGCAACCGCTCGATAAGCGGAAGATCCGTGGTTCAAATCCCGGCTATGGCATTGAATTTTTCAGATTCTGAAAGGCCTTAATCCTACTCAATATGGTTTTAGATCTGGAAAGTCAACAACGGATGCAATAACTAAAGCCATAATTGCAGCTAAGAACTCTAAAAAGAATTATGTGACGGGTCTCTTCTTTGATATAGCTGGAGCTTTCGATAACCTCTGGTGGCCTGCACTTTTTGAACGCATGCACCAACAAGAATACCCAAAAAGCCTTAATAGAATTCTGAAGCACTATTGTGTAGATCGCCGGGTCAACATCACAGGGGCAAATAGTACCATCACACGTGATATTACGAAAGGCTGCCCGCAAGGTTCTATATTGGGTCCAATATTCTGGGATATAGGTTTGGAACCTCTGCTTAATGATTTAGTTGTTGACCCACAAATATATGCCACTATAGCATATGCGGATGATCTGCTTTTATTAATAGAAGGAAACACCCGCCTGGAACTGGAAACAAAATCTTCTGATGTGACCCAGAAGGTATATGGATGGTGCAACTCTGTTAAACTACAAATTGCAGCTAACAAATCTGCTTATTTGCTATTTAAAGGTAAATTATTAAGAAACCCAGTTATTAGAATACACGAAGAACGTATTCAACGCCACAAGTATATTAAATACCTTGGAATAACGCTTGATGAGAAAGGCAACTTCAAGACACATGTCACTCAGGTCTGCAACAAAGGCATTAAAATTATGATGAAGATTGCCAGTATTGCCCAACGTCAATATAAACTACCTCTCACTACCATTAGAACATACCATAATTGTATCTTTATTGCTATCATTACATATGGTGCAGGAGCGTGGGCACAGTGTATGCAAAAATTAAACCTCGTCGCAGATCTCAGAAAATGCCAGAGGAAAATTCTTCTCCGTTTTACTGGAGCAGCAAGAACGACCTCTACTATGGCTCTTCTTGTGGCCACTGGTTCCTGGCCAATAGATCTACAGGTTCGCCTATATGGTGCTTACTATTAGCTAAAGAAAAGCAATCAACAAAAGATAGAAGATATAATAGGGAAACGATGCTATACATCTGAAAAGACAAATAAGGACTGAGTTAATATCCTTATGGCAGTCAGAATGGGATAACCTGCAAACTGGGAGACGCACCTATATGTTTTACCCTAATATACGAGAAAGGCTACGACTAAAGCACCTAAATCCCTTACAAGCTGCGTTACACTATATTACGGGCCATGGGCCATATGGCACTTACTTAAAACGTTTTAATATCATCAACTCTGAAATGTGCACCAGATGCAATACAGAAGATACTCCAGAGCATGTAATGTTTAACTGTCAGAAATACAGTGAAATAGCACAATCTAACAGGGAAAAGCTCATGCACCTCACTTTATCGGAAATGGTCAGGAATAAGGAAAATCTAAATACTTTAAATGAGTTAGCGACTCAAATCAGTATAGCAGCAAGATCTTTAAGACAAACTGAACACGAAAGAAATCTCAGAAATTTTTATAGACCTCCAGCGACTGTTGTACCATTACCCCGTCGATCGTTAAGACTGTCAAATCAATATAATCGAAACCAAGTGCCCCAAACTCCTGAACCTGTTATAACAAGAACAATTACATAGAACAGAATAAGATTTCATTGGATCACTGGACGACAACTGTAAGCAGAAAGGAGAAGAACGAGGCCAAAACGACACCCTGATGAGAGTTGGACCGCCTAACAGAGACGAATAACAGCGGCTAGGGAACAATAAATTGCATGAATACTATGAGATCTCATATAACTTTAAAATATCACTAATTTTCGTTATTGTTGTTTAGTTTCATTTAGGTTAGTAACTTGTGCACATTCTATTGTGAACAAATTGTAATCAATAATTTAAATAAATCAAAATATCCGCATACTACGTCCAGATATAAGAAATTAGGTATCTGGACATAGCTGGCAGATATTATTTTTTTTTTATTCTGATTCAACCTTTTAAACTTTGGTATTTAAGTTTAATGTATTTCAAGGATGCGACACGAAGATTTTAAAGAAAACAGCCCCACCCTAAACTATCCTTTATAAGGAAAATTTTTCGAAAATTTTGATTTTCTTGAAAATGGCTCTAACGATTTTGATTAAAATGTCATATGCTTGAGATATTTTTATGTCAAATGAAATGTATATTTTGAATTTTCTGGCTATAGCCCCTGTATTCGTATTTACTCTGGACGACT
This sequence comes from Tenodera sinensis, assembly GCA_030765045.1. NCBI lineage: Eukaryota > Metazoa > Arthropoda > Insecta > Mantodea > Mantidae > Tenodera > Tenodera sinensis. The sequence continues at coordinate 291,401,818 of CM060964.1, read as the reverse complement.
TTTGCATAACTGGTAAACCGTTAGAGATAGACCAAATCATACTCTACAAAAAATGTACATCTTGCTAAACCTTGTTATGTGTGCGAGTTTCGGAAAACTTAAAACTTTCGTGAAATGGAACATCGTTGTTTATTTTTTTATATGTTAAGTGTGCAAAGAGAATGGAATCTTAAAGCTTTAAAAGATTTGACTATCGCACAAAGGCTGCTGTATTCTAACATTCCCCATGTACCTACAAGGAGATAAGCAATAAGATAATTTGTACAAATGTTTATCTCAACTAACACGAAGAAGATATAGGAATAAGAGTTTGTAGGAATGGTTAGTACAAAAGTAGAGGAAGTCATGTGAGTGCAATACATCCGATTTTTTTTAGCAGTGAGATGTTTATCTCTTATGTTTACCAGTTATGCAAAAGCCATTCAGAATGAAGAGGACTTTTGAGAACATTCCCATAAAATTAAAGATATACATTTCATTTGGTATGAAAATATCTTAAACTGTGGTATTATAACCAACATCGTTAGAGCGATTTTTGAGAAAATCAAAAAATTGTAGGCTGCCTCTGCGGTCGAGTGGTCAGTTTTGTGGCTTTTCTTCCCCGGAGATCTCGGGTTCGATTTCCAGCGGGGTTGGGAATTTTTCTTTAATTAGAATAAAATTCATAGAAAGAGGCAAATATTTTGGTCCTACAAATAAGGAAGGGATTAAATAGAAAGCTCTGAAAGTTCGGCGTATGAGGCACAGATTCAAACGCATGGATGAACGTAAGTGAAAAATTGGAGAACACAACATATTACATAAGAAACTTTATTTAAAATTAAGCGTAGAAGGTACAGAACCCACGTAAGAAAATTCTCCTTTGTTAATGAATGGGATGAATTGGCTGTAGCACCATCTCAAGGATCTCTGTCCGTGAAGAAGTTTAGCAAAAATTTAAATAGCGTACATGTTCAACATTTTATTATAAGGGTTACTTATATGTATGTTTGACATTTTATAAACTTATTGTGAATATTAGTGGTAAACTTATTGGTTATAGACAAGATAGGTAATTAATGAGTGTTAATTAGTAAAGTAATTAATGATTTAAAAAAAAAGCTAGCCAGTATACTAGGGGCATTCAAAAATGATTGGCACTACAATTTTTGTTTGTTTACAGGAACCATTTACTGAGCAAACTCATTTAGGTAACATTACAGGTATTCCCTGCCAATGTCTATGCACTTGTTCCGTCGTTCTGGCAGCTTCCGTATTTGCGTAGAAAACCATTCTTTAGGGGTATCCCGGCGCCACTGATGTACAACTGCATGAAGTTCGTCATTAGTGGTGAACTTCTTATCCCAGAACACAGTTACCTTTTGTTTCCGAACGAGTAGTCCTGGCCGTGCCTTCCTGGGACGAGGGCTCACAGTATGCTTCCACTCCAAGGACTGACGTTTCTTTTCTGGAGTCTCGTGGAAAAACCATGACTCGTCGACGGTGACCAGTTTGGCAAAGAATTCCTCTTGATCTGCACTATACTGTTGCAGCAACTCTTGGCATACCTCCACACGCTTATGTTTCTGCGCATTAGTGAGGGTATGTGGCACCCATTGTGCACACATCTTCGAATCTTCATGGACTGTGGTGTGGAGGGTTCCTCGTGATAGATCTGTTGCGTGCACTAATTCATCAAACGTGATTAGCCTGTTCTCCAAAATCAGGCCATTGACAAGCGGGTATTGTTTGGTTTGCTGGACGTCCAGTGCTTTTGCGTTCTTCAGCACAGTCACAGTGTTGCACTCACGTGACTTTCTCTACTTTTGTGTAAAAAATGCTTAACTTCATGTTAATCGTGATAAACATTGGCAGGAACTATCTTATTGCTGATTTTCTTGTAGGTAAAGGGGGAATAATGGAATACAGTAGGTTCTAAGGATTACCTGGTCGGTATATCACGCCTGTGAAATTCCATTCTCTTTGCGTGGCTAAGAGATAAAAAAATAAATTCCATTTCCCATTTGAGAAAAGTTTGAGTATTGAAAAATTCAGACAAATAACAAGGAATATCTCGGAAATAATTAACCCCACAATAAAGGGCATTTGACATAAATTGTGTTTTTGTGATATTTACGTTTTTTGTGTAGTAAGACTTTGTTCTATCTTTACCAGTTAAATAAAAATTATCCAGAATGAAAAGGATGTTGGGGACATCCCCAGAACATACAAGATACATACCTATTTCATTTGTCATGAAAATATCTTAAACATTTGGTATTTTAATCAAAACCGTTAGAACCATTTTTGAGAAAATCTAACTTTCAAAAAGTGTTTCACGTAAAGGGTAGTCTGGAATGGGGGGATTTTCTTGAAAAATCTCTGTAGAATGAAGATGCTGAACTTAAATAATAAACTTGGTATTTAGCCGACTTTTCCTTTTTTGAGTTACATGTTTCACAGACAGACGCACGCACGCACGCGGACCTTTTTCTAAAAATCGGATATGTTCCACTCACATGACTTTCTCTACTCCTGTGCAAAATATTCTTAGAACCGCTTATTCCTCTAGGTACTTCATGTTAATCGAGATAAACATTTGCAAAAATTATTGCTAATTTTCTTGTAGGTAAAAAGGGAATATGGAAATACAGTAGGCAGTCAATTTTTTTAAAAGCTAGTGCCTTTAAAATTCCGTTCTCTTTGCATGGGCAAGAGATAAAACAACGAATGACTGCCTATTTGAGAAATATACTATTGGAAAATTCGAAAAAAGAACAAGGAATATCTCGTAAATATCTCGTAATGGTTCAATCCACAATAATAATAAAAAAAAGGAACACATTTCACATATATTGAGTTTTAGCGACATAGCGTTAGGGTGGGTGGGTAGGTTGGGTAGTGTGGGTAGGTATGTAGGGTAGTATGGGTGGGTAGCTAGGGTAGGTTACCCTCGTCAGTGCTGGCACTTGCGTCTCTTTCGTGTGAGTATCTGGACACACAGGCCTGCAAGGAAACGAGGCTGCCGATGATGCTGCTAAGTGTGGCGGCGTCGACGGTTTTCATCGGGCGCCGGACGTCGTCGTCTTCGTTCCTCGGCTGCTCGTGATCGGCGTCTCGTGCTTATCGCCGGCCACACATATTAAGTGTCAATGTAGGGATGTGGGGAAACAGGTTGGTTCGATCTCAGGGTGTAATAAAGGTCACAGAGGACCTTCGTGTGTCCAACAAGGAAGACGACAATATTTTCTGTACCGAACTTCTGATTTATTGTGTTTATCGTGACATCTGCCCAAAATGCACCAGAATTCTCGGAGAACAATTTCCGAGGTTGTATATAATTTCTTGTCCCTTGTAACCGGTATTTCCCTGATGAAATTCTAATCCCCGAGGTAACTAATTTCCGCACTGCCTATTCGCGGATTCTTCCTATCAAACATCTTTTCACGTCTGCCTCTTCCAAGTCACACGCTCAAGTCCCCCAATTCTAGCTCTGGTGCCTCCTCCGCACCTTCCCATCTGGACCACACAGATTTCTGCCCTTTTAGTTTCGAAAACATCCACCCTCGTTAAAATTAACGACCTAAGGGGACAAATATGTTTTCGAAACGCCCACTCCGAGAATCCTGGCGATTTGTCTTCGAGCATATGGTTTTCGGGAGAAGTTCCCGTCACATAAGGCAGCAGTTTTAGCTCCCAGGCATTTTAATTCTTGTGTTCCCGCTGTTGATTTTAGCGCAGTGTGTTGAAAGTGGTCCTGCAGAAACATATTGGCTGAAGAGTTTGCAGTGTACTCCTACCCCAGCACTTTATTCTTTGTTATGCAAGGAGCCATTTGTGTATATGTGAATCCATTCATCTTGGAGATGCAGTGTATGGATTGTTTCTAGAGCTGCTAATTTTAACTGTTCTGGGATACAATCAGATTCCTTTAAGTTGCTTAAAAGTTCAGTTTTGTATCAGATTTCTTGGTAGTTCAGTGGTGATGTGGGAGATTGTAGTTTTTGAGGTTTAGCTTTGCTGAGTTCTTTTGGCCTTAGTGTCTCTATATGCTGCATGTGTCCCCTCTGTGTTTTTAGATTTCTTTTGGTTGTTTGATATTTTGACCAGAAGTCATCACATGGCATTCTTATTTGATTCTCATAGGTATTGTAATACTGCTGCTCTCTTAATTTCTTACTCAATTGGGTTTAATGTCAAACATATTGCATTTAAATAACAATTGTTAGGGCTGTTTTTAACAAAATAAAAGATAATGAAAACTCTTTCATGTAAAGAGTAGTTTAAAATGGGGGAAGTTCTTGAAAAGCTATGAGTCACATCCTGAAAGCTGCAAAACTAAGTTTGGTATTTATCTGACGGTTTGGAGTTATGTTGCCATAGACATAAAGACAGATACACACATGGACCACTTTCTGGACATGTATTTTTTAATCCAAGGGAACTCAAAACATGTATTTGTGGCAAAAACTAGGTATTAAATTTTTGGGTAGAATGCAATACTTCCCCTATTCTAGGTGTAGAGAAGGTAACTACTTCAAAACAGCCTGTAATTTAAACTCTTCAGATGTTGCATGTCATATATGACACATGTCTCAAGGTTCTCTATGCGCTTGGATTTATATATAAACTTTGACCTTAAGCAATACTGTCACCCTTAAAGACAACAGAAGTCAGATCCAAAGAGGATATTACTTTATATTTCCTAAGAATACTTTGCATTTTGTGGCAAGCTTTCAAGATTATATTTTTAGTGTTTCCTTTTCAAGGCATGGAAGCATAGACTACCTCTGTAGTAGAACGGTCAGTGTTTTGACTTCTCAGTCACAGGCATATTTTAAAGTAAGCTGAAGGAAAAAATATGGTAGCCAATTTTTAATTCAACTTTCTTGCCTTCTTCGTACTTTGAGAAACCCAAAGGAGAGTAAGGTTAGCAAGTATTTCTTAAAAAAGCATTGTTGAAGAGGACTTCTGTGCACCATGTAATTTTGAGCTGTTATTAAACATGTTTACTCCCTTTTCACTCTCAATTCAATTTCAGTATTTTAAAGTCTGGGACTAACGTTCAGCACTTACTAGCTACAAGTTGAGTCTTGACAATCATACTTATGAATGAAAAGTTATTCCCTCTCCTGTCACAAATTTCTCATTGCAACCAGAGCAGCAACAATAATGTACCATTTCCGGTTAACTTACAAAAAGCATTTCACTTGTTCTTTATGGTCTGAAACCACTGAAGCTTATCAAAATACAATGGACATTCCAGCTCCTCACATGTATTCTAATGGACATATGAGAGGCACTGCGAAAGTTTTAAAGTGTGAGGCAATAAAAGTTGATCCACTCAAATTGGATGCAGCATGGGATAACCTCATCCTTTGTGAGTAAACTGGTATCAGGTAGTGACTCTCCTCTACCAGGAATTCCAGCAGCACAAGGATGAACAACCCACGGTGCACAGGTAGCCAGTACCTGCAATGAAGCTTGGAAGAGAACATTTTCGCTCTTTCCAGGCATGCAATTTTTTATCATCGGAAACAGAAAAAAGTCTTATGAAGCCAGTTGGGACCGTATGGTGGATGAATCATAAGTTTGACCTCTACAGACTCCAGGAACTGAACGGTAATCTTGGTCGCGTGTGCGCATGGGTTCTCATGATGGAGAAGGATCCCTCGCAGTCCCACGTGTGGCCATCATTCTTGAAGCTTGGCAAAAACTTTTGATAAGCAAACTGTGATGTACCAATTAGAGGTAACTGTGCTTTGCTCCTCCAGAGAAATGGTTGCCACAAGACTACCCTTTAGGAAAAATGAGACCACCATTTTCTTGTGGACAGTTTGGCAACATGTCACTTTTGTCGATGGATTGTCATGAGAAAGGTTCCACACTGCTGATTGCCGCTTGGTCTCTGGATCAAACAAATAAATGCAGATTCCATCACCTGTGACAATATCAGAAACCCATCTGGAGTCCCCTCCTTCGGATCTTGTCAGTATTTTCTCACGCAAACATAGGCATGTTTTTGTTCTTCTGTCAAATTGTGAGGCCCTCATCTGGATGTAATCTTTCTCACATGAAGGAATTCATGGAGGATTTTCTGCTGGCAATCCAAGCTAGAATACTGCCTCAATTTCTTTAAACGTTATCTGATTATTTTATGAAATAATTTTCTCAACACTGCAATGTTTTTCTCAGTCGCTGCTGTTGCCAGACGTGCACTTCTCTCCTCATCTTTCAAAGATGTTCGGCCCCTTTTAAATTTCTGAAACCACCAGAAAACTGTGGCATGGGAAGAAACAATGTCCACAAAAGCAAATGGTAAACACTCAAGACTTTGGCGCTGGTTTAACCCACTTTTAAGATTGTAGAAAGCCGTAGAGCGAAAATGCTCTCTTCCAAGCTCCATTGCAGGGAATGGCTACCTTTGCGCCATGGGCTGTTCATCCTTGAACTGTTTGAATTCCTGGAGTGGGAGAGTCACTAGTTGATACCAGTTTACTTACAAAAGGTGGTGCTATCCTATCCTGTACCCAATTCGAGTGGCTCACCTTTCATTTTTTCACATCTCAAAACTTTTGTAGTGTCCCTCTTAATACTCATGAAACCCATGTCACAAGACTTTAGGACTAAATGTCCAGTGAAGCATTTAGCTCACTAGTCTGTTACTGTATGAGTTAACTTGGCTAGGGATCATTATTACTCAAATTTGTTTAATAAACATTTATTAGGACATACGTACAATGACATTTTAAAGTTATCTACTTACTGCAGAATTATGCGAGGTTACGATTTCCTATTTCATTAAGGTTATAAATTGCCTTCTTGAGTGATAATTAAAGCCACAATTTTTAGTACCATATCGTGTGTAGGAGTGTCAGTTATGCTGTGAGTGTGTTGGTCCAGACCGAGAAACAAGCCATCAGCACTGAAGGAAACAGCCCCATGCACACGGTAAGGTGACTAAGAATTGTGGCTAATACTGGTGATAATACTGGTTAGTGGTTACTGCCTTCTACACACACACCCACACACCTATTAATCTGTGCTGTGTAACCTATGCAAATGTATTGCCAACTACACCAACGTTCTGAAACTGATGTTGCATTTCTGTTGTTTTCATTTTTCCTACCTGACATGACGTGGCCCTTACACCCCTGTGCAGCAATATTATTGTATGTTACATTTTAAACTAAGTCTAAATTCAATTTCTCATATTCCTCAATAAAACGCTTGATCATTAAAAATTTTTGTCATTCATACCTACAAGAAATAGAAACAAATGCCAAAGATAAAAAATGGATTACACTACTTTCCAATCCAGATATAATCCCCCAGAGACCAAGGAAAACAGCTGTTGCAGCCTTCTGACTATTGACAAATCATGACTGCTTGGCAAGTCATCTCTACAGAATAGGTATCTCAGCCTCACCAATATGTGTCCTGTGTAACGATCCAGCAGAAATGAATGAAGAACACTTGAAGACCTGTGAAGCATTAAGATCAGAAGAAACTACAGTTCAAAAGTATTGGAAAGCACGAATGCTAATGGCTTCATTGCCAGATGCAAGGCACTAGAAAACAACAACATTTTAAACTAATTGGTTTTCTGAAAAGGGTAATTTTTTCCCCCACTCTAAGACATATAGTAAAAAAATTGGCACCTTCAAAATGTTACATACTTCAGGTTTGTTGATTGCTGGCAGGAAATAAAACATACTGCCTAAAAAGTTTATTAAATATTGCAGATAGCTGGTTTGTATATATTATCAGGTTCCTCTTAAATAGTGTAATGCCAACATACTTGTACTTCTGATGCTGATATATTGTATTTTATTGTGATTGATTCTAGTGCTACCAACCGTGGCGGCTCGTGACTTGTCGCAGTGGGTGTGCAGTACATTACATCTTCTCCACCTTTACTCCCTTTCTTTCTTAAAACACACCACACAATTCTAATTCTAAATTCATATGGACAATTGAGCTCTTATGTTTTGCTATTTTGTTTTAAATGATCAATATCACAAGAACTATTGTTTGTCTAGACACCATTCCTCACACTCACAAACAATAAACATGGAAAACAGCTTCTCTTATAAAAATAAACCCGAAAGATTTATCTCATTTAGTTTTGCCATGTTATTCATTTCCACACCTTCATAGATTCAAATTTCCCGCTATGTGCAGACACAATTGCATGCAACTTGCTGCCAGAACGCAAACATAACAAACAGTAATAAACACTGTAACAAAATAACTATTCCAAACTGAAGTATTGGCCTTAGTAAATTACGACATGAAGAGTAATTATATACATTTATAATCGCTTAATAAGACTAGATGTAATTGTGTTTATAACAATATAGTATAGAGGATGGCTACATTACATTTAGAACCGTCACGTTGGCTGCCTAGTAGGTTCTGCTAAACAGGAGAGAAATGCTCGTAGCAAGGAAAACGGAGGGACTTGTACGAGAACGTAGTGCGCTTGCACGGTAAGAAGCGCATGTGTTGACCTTGTCGATTATGCTGCCTTAACTCGCCGTACCCTTAAATGCAAGCTTTGCACCACTCCCTGCGTACCCCTCACTTAAAAGCTACCTTCGCCAGTCGCAAAATAGGGTTTATGCGTTTCAGCTTGTTGACTGAATTGGAATGCGCTGATATTTGGTAAAGAGGGCGCAGGAAAATTAAACGAGCAAGTTCATATACATACAAAAAAGTTGGACATTCGACTTTCTCATATGCATGTCTATACACATTGGCATGTGGAAAAAATTAGTGGGTGTAGTTGCAAGTATGCGATCCCCCACGAGCCGCCACTGGCTACTAATACTAATTATTGCATATAGAATATCTCAATGAACCATCCTTAACAATGGAATATGGCAGCTAAGCTACTATGATAAAGGGGAAACAAATGAAAATTAGATTAACTAAAATATTGTAAGCAAACTTCTGGTTAATGTAATGGTCATCCTCAATCACAAATTTAAAATTTTCAAAACTGTTTGGATAATACACTGCTGCTTCCAACCATGTCCCTCAATGAGTAACTGTGGGTCTATGTGGAAGTGAAAGATCTGAATTTTTGGCTCTGAAGAAATCAATTCTCATTGTCGCTTTCACTAACACCTGTTTGCCATTTGAGATCAATTTGTCCACTCTAGGATACAATGTACTTATCTGCTCACATACTCTGTGTAAACTATGTACTTACTATACCAGTTACGTATATCATGTGTGGGAAGCTTACAGAAAGGCCTATGGCTGCCTTCTTCATATGTGGAGCAGCATCTGTAAGTAAGACTAAGTACCATCAAATTTAACCCCATTCAGCCATAACAATTACTGAGATTAAACGAATAAGTGAGCCATTGTTACATGATTCTGTGCTGATTTTCCATGCTAATAGGAAACACTGCTGAGAAACTATTTCATTATTTTCTAGTACACCTACCATAACTTTTCCCACTTTCCTACCGCTAGAGTCTGCCGATTCGCCAATACTTAACCCCCTTTTTTTTCCCCACATTCTGCTCTGTTTCTTAGCCTTTCTTTGTAACATGCAGGCACATACAATTTCCTCAATGCTGATTCTTCTGGTGTTTCAAAATGTATTTCATAAGAAAATCTGAGTTCTGAACTTCTCAATTTATATGAAGGAATATCACATGAAAGAAAATTTCAGCATAAATCTGCAAAAATCTGTTGACGAGAGTGAATACTTGACTTTACTTTCAGTATTATATTGCCAATCACTTCACTTAAGATACCGTACTGTATAATCACTCTGTTTTAAACAAGGTAAGGGCAATGACAAGACTTGTGTACATTGCATCAGCCATCCACATCATAAATAAAGTCCCTTTAGACAGTGAAGCAGCATTTGCAGTGGAGGTCACTCACTATGCAATATGTCTCATATGCGAATGAAGTTCAAATTGCATTCTCATAATATGACAATGCACAAGATTATTTGTTAAATTTAAAATATTTCTTTATATAAAAATATTACAAAATATGTCGTTTTATGTGAAATAGAATTTCATATACAAGGGCTGATCAACAAAGACTGAGACTGATTTTTTTCACAGATGTTATTACTCCAATTCAATGTTTACATGATCTTTTTCAAAGCAGTCCCTTCCTACTTCAATGCACTTTTTATAGCGTCCCTGCCAGTCCTTGAACATGTGCTGCAGACCATTCTTTGTCAGGTCCTTGAGAATCGCCTCACTTTTCTGGAGCACTGCTTAAGATTTCTCAAGTCGAATACCCCTAAGCTTTGCCTTTAGTGATGGGAATAAAAAAGTCACAGGGTGCAACATCGGGGCTATAAGGTGGATGTGGTACACAGGTAATCTGGAATCGAGCCAGAAACTGCACGACTTGATTTGCGACGTGAGGCCGTGCATTGTCATGATGAAGTCGCCACCCAGTCCGAGAAACCTCTGGTCGTTTCTTTGCAATGTGCTTCCTCAGTGTAGCCAATACTGACGTGTAGTATGCTGCTGTAACAATAGTGTGAGGGGGAACTGCATGCTGGTAAATCATTCCATTACAGTAAAAAAATGTAATCACCATCACATTCCCTGCAGATGGGACAACTTTTGCCTTTTTTGGTGTTGGAGAACTTGGCGATTTCCACACTGTGCTGGCTTGTTTTCCTTTTCCTTCAGGATCATAATGATGCAGCCATGACTCATCACTGGTGATAATCGATTTAAAAAATGCAACCCCTCCATCAGAAAAGAGACGCAGCACCTCATGGCTTGTCTCCATTCACACAGCCTTTTCTTCGGGAGTCAACAGACGTGGCACCCAACGAGCACAAACTCGGGCCATATGGAGATGGTCAAGCATAATTGGAAACACACTGCCATATGAAATTCTCAATACTTCACTGAGCTTATGTAATGTTATACGTCGATCCTCTCGGACAATCACAGCAGCTGTGTTGATGTTGACTTCAGTCACAGCAGAAGCCGAAACACCCGGCCCACCTTGCTTAACACTGACAAGTTGGCCTTCTTTGAAGTCCTTGAACCACCTAAACACTCTTGCATGAGGTAGTGCATCTTCACTGTACCCTTGCTTCAGCTTTTCATAAGTTTCGGTGGCCGTATGGTTTAAACGAAAACAGAATTTGATTGCGCTGTACTGCTCCTCTCGTGTCACCTCCACTGTCTGGTATGCGAAATGCACGTAGGGTCTACAAAATAGAGCATTACTACCAACCTACCAATAAGAGTGCTGTCACCTACCGACATTATACATAAAAAACTGCTCTTTTCAAATATTTATGTTACAGATACGAAACTATCATGGAAGCTACAGGAAAAAAATCAATCTCAGTGTTTGTTGATCAGCCCTTGTATGATTGAAGTGTGTTCGTTCAGGAATTTCTGTGTTAGTTTGTTATCTATAAGCAAAAAATTATTTAAATTCAAATCCACTCCCTAATAATAAGCAATTTGACTGCCTCTGTGGTCTGGTGGTTTGGATGCTAATCTTCAAATCCAGAGGTCCTGGCTGGAGGGTGGTGATTTTTCTTTGGCCAGGGTTATACTCCATCGTTCCTGTATGTGTGTGCGCGCGCGTGCGTGTGAATTCAATATAATAACCCTAAGAAATTGCAACTTGAAGATTAATACCACTGTAGCATGTGAACTTCATTGCTGTTGAGCAATTATTCCAAAAGGTCTGCCGGTATGACCCTTACATGTTAAAGGTGGCATATAAATTAAACATTAAAAGAAGAAAAAAAAGCAACTTGACCTATCACAGGGAATGGTGGATGAGAAATGAGTTACCTGTGTTAAACTGCACAACAGCCACAATATTTATGCCAAACGTTTCTGAAATAGACATAAAAAAATAAATCTATATTTATTTCTACTATTGAATAGGGATGTAAATATTATCCAGTGTAGTGACACTTAACCCTTAAATAGTAACGTGAAAATATTGTGTTAACGGTAACATCTGTCTGGGAGACTAAGATGAGAAAATCTTGGATTTCATGTCCACTTTAGTGAATTTAACACCTTAAAAACTTGATGAATTATTAATACTAATATTTTGATTCTGTTTACATCGTATATTACAATCAATTATGCAGAAATTACAAAATTATATGTTAGCCTTCGTGAGAAAATGGTGCTAATAGTAACATCCGTCTGAGAGACTAAGATAACAAAAATTTGCATTTTATATCCAGTTTAGTGAATCCAACAATTTAAAAGCTTGATGAATTATTAATACTAATATTTTGATTCTGTTTACATCATATGCTGCAAGAAATTATGCAAAAATTTCAAAATCAAATATTACTATGGTAGGTACCTTCACAGTAATATCCGCCTGTGAGATGGTGTGGCGTATGGATATACACTAATAAAATAGTAATATTGTGGAACTAAAACAGTGACATCCACACAATTCAAAGTTCAACTCTCAACTGAAGCATAGTTGAAATATTAGATCAAACTAACATTGTACATGTGCCCACTATGCGTCGAGAATTTTGATATCCGTCTGAGACACAGATATTACCATTTAAGGGTTAACTTATATGAGCATACACAACGTACTGGCAGTGTTGCTGTCTATCCATCTTTTGCAATGATGTAAATGCTTAGTTAACTGGGTGACTTGAATTATGCAAGAGGGGAGGTAGAAAGTTGACACTTGGAGAGGATGGAGTCGCATATTTCATTACCAGCCTAAACAATTGTTCCTACATGGACCACTGTTTGCAGGTAAGTAGTTTTGGACAGGCTTAAGATCAAAGGAAAAGAAATTACAAAATCTTGAGGATATGCTTACTTAAATGTCCTTTATTGTGTGTTCCATAGCACAGTTCCACTTACACAATCATGGTCACAACACTAGTCGGTTTCTCTTTGTGTGTTCACATACTTTGCTACATACATGAAGAGCCAAGATGACCCAAAAAATTCTGAGCAGTTCTTTGCAACAAAACATGCAGTATAAGATATGTTATATAGATGGTGTTTCTAATACTTTCTGTTATTTCAATAATTTGGCAAGATTGGCATAGTCCATTTTAATGCAGTTTATTTATGCTTACATTTTCTTAAAAACATGAACAGCAGATCTTTTCAGATTCTCAACATTAAAATTAAACTTCTCACAGTTTCTAAAGTAAGAACAAATTAGAAACTAAAAACTTCACTTATCTTAGTAATGTTGCAAGTTAGTTTTGCAAAAACTGACTCGAGTTTCGAGTTGACTTCAACTCATTCTCAAAGCTATACAAACAAATTTGTTACCAAAGCTACAATTCTTCATTTTACTCTGAAAACAAAAAACATAGATACTGATGTTCATTTTAATTACCAATCTCTGAAAACAAAAGTCTATAAATACAATCTTATTTTTACAGATAAGCAACAATAAAATCCTATAATGTAGCATTAAAAGAACATGTTAAATTCAATTACTGCAATGTAAAGTGTTAAGCCATCTCAGAATGATTTCCTAACTAAATAGGGCAAGAGTGTGTGTATCCAAGTCCATGTAAATGCATTGCCTGAATGTCTTTTCAAAAGGTTAAAAAACACTTACTATCTAAAATGTAACTGTTCCTTGCTTACTGTTTTTGATCCTTATGCACAACCAAACTTACCCAAACTATTCATTAAATAATACTGTTGCAACTATAAGGCAACCAAAAACACACTATCAAATTTTCATTCTAAGTTCTCTTCTTACAATAGATACTATAAATAACACATTTTGGCTCATCTTGTCTCTATAATTTGTGCCAGTCTTAAACTTCTTCATAAGGAATATCCATACTTCCTTACAATAAATAAAATAAAATAAAATAAAATACTAGTCTTCAAATACACGACTTAAACAAGCAGTCACTAAAAAGAAAATAGTATGGTTACAGATGCATTTCTGCACATCAAACTAAACAAATGTATCATACAAAATCCTGTAATATTTTTGTGTAAAAGTATTACATACTGAAACAGGCAAAGTTACTTCAAAAGAAAAATAACAGCAATTAACCTTAACATTTTAGTCCTAGATATGATGCATACACTAATGCATCTTACAGCAAAAACACACCCATTACAACTATAATTACAAAATTATTAACATGGGAATGTTTCTAGGTAAACTCGTGCTTATTTTTATATTACTGTAATACAGAAAGCTTAAACAACATATGTCACAAGCAAATCAACCACTCTGGAGACATAGCAGTCTTTATCTTATATAACCTAAAGAAAAATTTCTCTTTTAAGCATTAATTTCTTTATGGACACATACTTGTCTGTTCACTGTAGCTGGGAATTTGACTTGCTGCATGCTTACTTCTAATTTAGTGTCAAAGGCTTGCCCAGAATTTAACAACTTAACTTCAACTTTGCAGAGAACTTGAGGAAGGTCTTACACCAATCCCTTTTCATAACTTTCATAACTTTGGATTCATTTTGTTGCTACACTTTCTTGAATAAAACAATTTCCCCAAGTAGCACAGTAATTCAATCTCTAGCATGCAATTTCATAACAATTGTGTACAAGTCAACTGAGACTAAAAAAAAAGGGGAGGGGGGGGGGCTTTGTTTCAACAAGGTTGACATTTCCCTAAAACAGCATAGAAACTTATCCAAAACAGATATTAGCTTTCTTGAATGGAAGAATTATTTATTGAATCAATACTTATTATATAGTACATAATTCTTTAAAAATAATTTGTAACATTATTTGAAGGTTGGTTTACTTTCATCTTCAGCTAAATTTGCAATAAACTGTAGACAAAAGCAAACCAGCTTTTCAAGTATGTCTTCAATAATTTTGTGAAGTATGTACTGTGTTAATATGCTAATTTAATTACTAAAATAAAAGTGCCTTCTCAAAGTATAAAATGTTATCAAATGATATAGTTAATTTAAAACACTGAAGAACTTTGCAATTCATGAAGTGCAATATTTAGGGTTCATAACACACTTCTGTTAATGACTTCAAATAAACATTTACAATGCATTTCAGTAATTTCACCCTCTGTCAATTAGAGTACAAACAGGAAGCAAACGTATTTGTTTTCTGAGTTATGCTTTTTGGGTGTACCTTTGAAAAGCTGCAGACTGCAACCTGAAATTGAATTATTTGAGTGCCTCCATGGTCTCATGGTTTGCATTCTAGCCTCCAAATTCAGAAGTTCAGGATTTAATTAGCAGCTGGAGGGTAGGAATTTTTCTTTAATCAGGATAATTCGCAAGTAGCTTTCTCAGAGGCTGGATATATGAAGAGCAACCTGAGTGCATGTGATTTTACGTTTATAAAGTAACAACAAAAATAGTACAAAACCAACAATTAACAGAAGTCAGAAAGGTATTATATTTGCATATCTTCCGAAGACAAAGCCATAGATATGACTCCAGATGTTTAAAAAAGCATTATTTGCTAATTATGAAATTATTATTTATTAATTATTATTATAATAATTATTATTATTATTATTATTTTTATTATTGTTATTGTTATTATTATTATTATTATTATTATTATTATTATTATTATTATTATTATTATTATTATTATTATTATTGTTATTATTATTATTATAATGGTGTATTTTGCATATTTTTATGTTAAGCCAGGAGATCAAAATCAAACATGGGCTCCACAGACTGTTTGCAAAACATGTAGTGAAGGACTAGGGCAGTGGTACAATGGAAAACAGAAATCACTTAAGTTCGGGATTCCTATGATAAGGTGTGAACAAAAAAATCATTATGATTGTTACTTCTGCATGTGTAACGTATCTGGGTACAATAAAACAATAAAAAATTAAATATCCAGATGGTCTTGCATCAGCTCTAAGACCTGTGCCACATGGAGTAGATCTCCCTATTCCTGTTCCACCAACTTAACTAGAGGATACTGAGAGTTCAGTCTCTGGGTCAACAGAAAATTCCAATGTTGATGAATATTTCCCACCAGACACTGTTGAAGACAAGTCACAGAATTTTAGTCAAGAAGAGTTGA
This sequence comes from Tenodera sinensis, assembly GCA_030765045.1. Taxonomy (NCBI): domain Eukaryota; kingdom Metazoa; phylum Arthropoda; class Insecta; order Mantodea; family Mantidae; genus Tenodera; species Tenodera sinensis. The sequence continues at coordinate 291,385,810 of CM060964.1, read as the reverse complement.
ACGACTTAGTAAGAGACTTAAGTCTTACCAAGTACAAGAGCGAATTACTAGGATCTAGATTAAAAGAGAAACATATACTGGGTCCAGACACCACATTTTCCTGGTATAGGAATAGAGATATAGAATTTACCAAGTTCTCTAAGATGGAAGATCAGCTTGTTTATTGTAGTGATGTACCAGGTTTAATTCAACAACTGGGAAGACCAACATATGACAGTAACAACTGGCATTTATTGATGCTTCAAAACGAAGCCTAAAAGCTGTTTTATTGCACAATAGAAGCGAATTTGCCTCAATACCACTTGAATATTCTGTTTTCCTAAGAGAGTCATATGGAAATCTTAAAACCATTTTAGAGAAGATTAATTACCAGGAGCATCAATGGCTATTGTGCAGGGACCTAAAGGTATCCAGGATCTTACTAGCGCAACAAGGAGGTTATACAAAATACCCATGTTTTTTATGCAAATGGGACAGTAGAGATAGGGTTAAACACTGGACAACAAGAGAATGGCATAAGAGAAAACATTTAACACCAGGAGAAAAAAATGTAATTTTTGCCAGTCTAGTTGATCCAAAGGAAATGTTATTACCTCCATTGCATGTATTATGAAACAATTCATGAAAGCATCAGACAAAAATGGTTTGTCTTTCAAATATTTGAGTAGTAAATTTTCTGTGATGTGTGAAGCTAAGATAAAACAGGGCATATTTGATGGACCTCAGATAAGGCAGCTAATGAAGGACAGTGCATTTTTGGATGTCATGAATGATAGAGAAATTCAAGCATGGTATACTTTCAAAGTAGTAATAAGTTTCTGGGAAATACAAAAGATCCGCAATATGAAGTAACTGTGACAGGGTCGGTGGAGTGTTGCGATGCTAGAGGACTACTGTTGGTGCTTGAAAAGGGAAATTGCTCAACTAGGCTATAAATGTAAATCAATGCAGCCATCCTTCCGGGGAAGGAAAATGTAGCTTCATACCCTCTTTTACAGGCATGTAGGTATTTATTTCTATTGAAAATGTTCATTCTTTAGTTATTTTATAACACATTTTTTTAACATCAAACATTCCAGTTTTCATTATTTTCATCATAATATTTAGTGATTTGTAGAAAAACCTTACGTGATAGAGAAAAACTAATCACCATTCAATTTAGCACATCAAAATTAGTTAATATCACCTTTCAGATCTCAAACCGGCGGGGGAAAATTTTTTTTGCAGGCAAGTGTAATTTTCAATAATGTTGGATGCATTATATCCAGAGGATGCCATAGCACCATTAACAAATGAAATTTATGATAAATATGGTTTCCCTCTGTATATGGCCCTGTGTTACAACAAACCTTGGTGTAAGCCTATCTTCAAATGTTCAATGCTTAAGTTATATAATCAATGAAAGCATAAAAGCTTATTTCCATTAAAGCTGGCATTAAGATACACTTAATGTAACATCATATGGCATAATGCAAATGTCTAACAGAGCATTTCACTATTATTTGACAATTTAGTACTTGGTGAATTCATTCATATCACATTTTGTTTCATTGTTGTATGACTAATTCTGGTGAATCAACAAGGAGCAGAGGCATTTATTGTTGTACTGTCTTGCACTTTCTCTTCATACATATCTTTTGAAAACAAGACATTCAACCCATGTCTATATGCATAATAAAACTACAGCAGATATTTTTGCAATTTTAAATGAATAAATCATGTTAACATACATAAAGGCCTAGGAAGAAGCAAACACTTTTATTTTTAAAATTTGTATGCGTGTGTGTATAAGGGAGAACTTTTCACGTAAGAATATTCTAACAAAAAGTTATGTAACTTGGTATATAAAATACATTAGGTCCCACTTCATAAATAGGGCATTTGGCACCCTAATTATTTTCTCCTAAGGAAGGGTTCTAATAAGGCACAAAATCAAAAAATAAAAATACTTAAAATATTTATTTTTCTGAAAAAATGTTAAATAGCAAAGTTTTTATGCATGATGCTTCTGACGAGTTCATTATTTACGAAATTTTGATACGATGAATATTTAAAAAGAAATTAAACCAATTCTTCATTACTATTATTTGTGTGTAATCACAGAGCAAGCATAAGGAAAAGGCAAAAGTTTGTGTACTATTGTTATTCTTGTGCACCAGAAGAAGTTTTATTGCCAGTTATAAAAAATTGCATGGGATGTAAGTTACACAGAGAGAGAGGAGGGAAAACAAGAGGCAGGGACTGTTTGAAAGACAGAAGAATATATCTGCATTTATTACAATAACACAAGGAGAGCTAATGTCCTGCTAGTTAAATCAATAAAATATATATCCGTGATGACATTTTAGGTTTATATCTGAATGATACTTGAGATCCAACCTTTGGCCATCTGGATTGTGTGGCTCTCATGTTCAAGAACCAGGCCATTTTCAAATGAGTAGTCTGAAACTTGTTGCTTTCTACTGTGGATCTGGTTTGTCTGCAATATAAAACTGGTAGGATGGTTTACTGTAGTTTTATGCTGGTTCATCTAAGAGTAGTGACTACATCACATGACTGAGGGCCAGCAGCTGCCAGTTTCAGGTTCAATGTTATTCCATCTCTCTTATGTTAGAAAATGGCAACACCCAGTCTCCAAGCTTCATTTAGGAAGTGTAAATATGCTGTATCTCAAAATTCTTCACATCATTCAGTTACTATCCTGAGAGGTCATCACAAAACAACCAGTGCTTTAAAGAAAGTTTTAAATAAGTACTTCAAACTTTTTAATTTTCTCACAAAAATGAATATTCTGAAAATTAAAATTTCAGCCACAGAAGACAGCATAAAAAAAATCCACAATTAAATTATGTTTAAAGTAGCCTAACCCATCTTTAGTTTATGCCATCTCTTAATTAAGCAATTCTGAACTGAGGAGTGTGTTCCCTTGGAGGAGGCACTAGAGCCAGACAGTCATGATGTCAAATAGCTGAACAAGACAATCAGAAACATTACTGCCAAATCAAGTTTACACTTCCATGTATTGTATTATCTTTCTTCCTATCTTATATTATGCAGAGGGGGTGGGGTTTACACAATTATCCAAGGTAAGAACGTGTGCAGCATGAAGTATATAAGTTCGAGAATTGTCTTAATTTATGTTATGTCACATGTTATGCTATATTCAGGGTATTGTAATCCTGGCTTAAGAGTCAAGAGTACTGCAAATAAACTGTTGTGATAATTTATTACCCTTGTGTGCCTCTCTCTCTCTCTGTTTAAAAATACTGCTGCAGAAAGCATGCAAGCACATTGGTACAGTTCCATTCTGTTTCATTCCAATTCAACTTAATTTATTTTACTCAATAATAGAACAAACTAAAATTCAATTTATTTTTTAGAAGCTTTGAAACAATGAAAGCAAAATTCAGTATTAAGCATTAGGAATCTAATTTGGAACACATTTGCTTCACTTACTCCGTAATTTATGCAGAACATGTTTCAGAATCTTGCACTTTCATCAGCTATAGGTCAATTGGCTGCACTTGTCATCTTCATTCTGGTCTCTGGTGGCAGTTAATCCTGTAAATCCCAGGTTTGGAAGTTTTTGGTACCTGATCTTTGGGAGGTGCTTACAACAGGGTTTACAAGTTCAATTTATTTTGACAGGTTAGGATTATGTTACGTTTTGAAAAGACCTTTTGAAACCTGTTATGTAGAAAAAAAGAAAAAAGCTAAGAAATTTACATTCCACTCATTTTTACCAAATTCATCATGCCATCTACCAGAGATTAGAATGAGGATGACACCAGTGTCACCAGTCGACTTACAGCTGATGATGTAAGCTTCTGAAACAAGTTCTGTATAAATAAGAGTAAGTGAAGCAAACTTGTCTCAAATTAAACTCTTAATACTCAAGTACTAAACTAAAATTAATTTAGTAAGATATTGTTGAGTGTATGGAATTAGATGGCTCTTTAAATCTATTTTTGTCAGATTTTCTACAATCAAGGAGATCAAGAGGGATGCAAAAAGATTTTTGAAATGTTGGGGATTACATATGCTTTCTGTCATATATGAAACAGATGACAAGGAAATGAAAGTAAACATGTTATACACATAACGGCTAACCCCAGATTTGTGTAATACAAAAGTTGGATATTTGCTAACTTTGTAATCCAAATTATTGACATGCATTTCTTTAGTTATGAGTTTCAACTAAAATACACTGCAGGCCACAATACAAAAATTTCTTTGTTTTGTGTATGGTGCACATACTTGATATTTGTGCCTTCCATAAACATCTTGTAACCGGCTACATACATCATAGGGTAAAAGTTATAGTTCACTTAAAGTGACCAGAGACAACACGCCTCTGTGTATTACCATAGAGCTTTCTGAATCGAAATTATAGACAAAGACACACACAGTCAATTATAATCTGGTCAACATTTAATTGCATACTATTCACCTCTATATCACAAATGTCAGTCAACCACTGGATACAAAGGTCACTGAAGATGTGATCCAAATTCCCAACCTTGGTTCATTGTGTCTTTTTGATCTTGGATGTGGAATATTTGTTGAGCATCTTGATTCAACAATGAGAAGGTTACTCTCAGTTCTGATGATGTTCTTGGGAGTTCATCTGTGAGGTGCTCTGACCCTGAGCTGAACTGGTACTGCAATCATGAAGGACACAACCTTGCCTAGCTTCTGCAGTCTTCTAGGATAGAGAAGAGGTTCTTTATTAAATAAGCACAAGATAGTCTCATTGGATAGTATTGTAAGTCTGCACAATTCTTGGAAACTGTGAAGGCAATAATGTACATTATCAAACACCGATAGTACTTGCACATAATCAATTTTCCCATTAAAATCCACCAAACTTGCAATATCCCTTTCTTACTTAGCTAATATTTAGTCGCAAAGTATTTAGTAAAATTAACGGTAACCTAGATATGTTGTTTGTATGCTTAGAAGTATCATTTTTTACTTTTTCTACCACTCCATCTGTAATAGAACAAGTACTTTACCCTGATCAAAAATCTGATATCGAAATTTTGCCAGAAATAGGATGTTTTGAGTTGCCCTGAACCCAAATAGTTCCATTACTTCTTCTATTTTATTTCACTGGCTCAAGTTAAACAAGAATGACTTGAATAATAGCAAAAGAAGAGGCTATAAACAAGTAAGAAATCAGCATTAACCTTTTCAGTACTTACACCCATTATTATGCACATTTACAAATTGGTTAGCTGCAAAAAACTTATAAATTTGAATAAATCTCTACATTTGTTAATATAAATTTATTGCTTTGGTAAATGTATACCTCCTAGCATGGATTATATGAAATAAAATCTGAGGTCACTATCACATGACTGTCACTATTCATTCTACTACAATCATTTTTACAAAAGCTTATTCTTCTACTTCTTCCTTTTCCTCTTTTTTTTATTGTTTCAATTGTATAGCACCTTTAACTTCTATGGTAATAATGGGGGCTTTGACTTGGGAATTAAACTACTAATGGTGTTGTTATTCAAGCTATAGATTATCTTGCATTTTGCTACTTTTTACTATTTAACACACACTTACTCCCATATTCAACTTTCAAACTCTGCAGAGGATAGGGAATGAATATGGTTGAAGAAAAATTCCCCACTCCAGTCAGTAATTGAACCTGGAATCTCTGAGTTGAGAAACCAGAAAAAGACCACAGAGGCAGTCTCTCTCTCTCTCTCTCTCTCTCTCTCTCTCTCTCTCTCTCTCTTTATCTCTTCTGCTATCTTTTTTTGTTGCTCCATTTATATGCCAACTTTAACATCTAGGTCATATTGGTGATTTTGCCTTTGGAACAATTGAAGTGCTGAGAACCATAGTGGGCCATCTCCATGCACAGTCGAAATTGAGCTGTTGCCATTTATTGGTATGTTTTATGGTTACACATATATTTTCTATGGGTAGGTTACTATGTTGTTAATAACATGTTAATGCTATTATGAAATTAACTAAACTTTAGTCTTATTTTTCCCCATTTTTTATAAACATGGTGATTGGCCCACTATGTTTCTCAGCCCTTCAATTGCTTATAGCAATGATGTTCACTCATTTACTGTTGGCCTTAACCTTTGGGTTGTCTTTATATTCACATTCACATTCATACTTCCTGGCTCTAGGGAGGGTGGGAAATAATCCTGGCTTAGAAAAATTCCAACCTTCCAGCCGGGAATCGAACCCGGGATCTCTTATTTCTTAATAGAGATAAACTTTCAGTACACATTTACATACTTCATTATAGCTACATGCAAGATACAGCACGTAGTGATAGATTTTCAAAAAGTGTCACTATGTGATGGCTCTTTACACAATCGTGAAAATAAACAAATAGAGGCTTTATCAATTGAAAAAAGTACGTTTGAAAATTCATATCCATTACAAAGAAGGTCTAGGAAATAGTTAATGCCAGAAAAAGGCTTTTTTTTTAAAATTGTTTCATTTATATTCTGCCTTTAACTGCAAAGGTCATATTGGCGGCCTCTCCTATGGAACATACCACCTATTGGCAATGGTGTTACTCGTTTAACATGGGGTTTTGGATCTTAAGGGTTTTTAGAAATTTAATTCACCTCTCAATCAACTTCCAGACTAAACTGGGGAGAATAAGGAATATTGTCTAGAGGAAATACTCCTATCCTGCCTGCCGGGAATCAAAACCAGGACCCTTTGCACAGCATGCAGGTGCTCTACCAAGTGAACTACGGAGCCAGTCAGAAAAGGGTTTATTTGACAAACTGTGTACTTAAGTGAGACCTACACATTTTATGCAGCAAGATTTTTTGTTTATCTCTTCCAATTTACCAAATATACACAAGCCATTCAGAATGAAGAGAACTTCATAGGGTATTCCCAGAAAATTTAAAATCTGAATTTCATTTCTCTCTCTCTCTCTCTCTCTCACGCACACACACACACACACACACACACACACACACACACACACACACACACACAAGTATACAAAAATTGAAATTGAGTGGTTATTTGAGGGCGCTCTGTAACTGCCATGGTTCTTAACATCCCATTCTATATTGGATTTGAAAGACTGCTTAATTTTGCTCTCAGAGGTCTCTTTATCAGGGTTGAGGTTCTTTAACATGCCATAAATCAACACAGGACCACTGGCTTTACTTCCTTTCTGAAGGAAACCACTCCCCCACCCAAAAAAAAAAAGAATCCATCACCCTCTGCCAGGTTTGAACCCCTACACCACGGAGGATGACATGCATGCACACAGACCTTTTTGAGTTGTAAAATTTTTAAAATTTATTCACCATTTTATTTTATTTTTTATTCAGGGAGTCTGTAAATCTGTATTTCCGGTGAAATCCTGCTAGCAAAATTTGGGGTGGAATGCAGTATTTCTACCTACTACAGGTAAGTAGTAGAGGAAGTAAAAATAGAAGTAAAGTACTCTATTGCATTTGTGAAGGCATGTTTCACTACCATGCAACTGAACTTCCAACAACATCCATGCATGGCAAACATTATTTTAAATTGGCCCATCCTGTCCTTTACCACATGTCTGGTTGTAGTGCATCTAGAATTCAAACTTAAGGTAACCGATTTGAGTGAAATCCTCATCAGGATATAGAATACTTTGCCCAGCTGAGCTATACATCTAAGCAGGGGTATTCTGTAACTTGGTGGTTAAGAAGGCGGTTATAATTACACTAGCCTGCAAATTTCAACCTTGTGTTGTTGCCTAAACTAAATAATGCAATTTTATATAATGGTGATGTGCTGAATCTAAATTTTCAAACCATTTACTTCTATCACGTCAGATTTATTGTGAAATCACTTTATAGGTATTGCATAATTATGTAAATTTTGAGGCTATATTTTCTGCGTAAGCCCTCTGGAATGGTTAAATGCAAAGTTATAGAGGTGGCGGGAAGGCCACCTAAAGTTATAAATAATGATCATAGTCGGCAAAAATTTATATTCAATTGTCTTCTTCAATAGCTTGGGTTGGCGTCATATGGAAATCGCGAAGTCCGCATATAATTTGGAAATTTATCTGCGTATAGTGTTGTATTGAACAACATTGTGTTGTGAAAGATAGCAGAAATAACAATGCAGAGAACAAATATATATATATATATATAGTTAAGTGGTGTAAAAAATAGAAGAAGATTACGAACTTACAAATATACATAGTCTGTGTTAGGGTAGTGTGAACCCGGTAGCGTGTTATAGAAAGGACACCAATCCAGAAAATTTGTATAATCTATTTGTTATATAACAGAACAATAAACAAACTTTTAACGAGGAACTGGACATTAATCATTCTTGTGAAGTGTTGACCCGTACCGTGCCCTGGATACAAAGGAAATAGAAGAGAGTTGTCCACGCTCGCCGCTGGTCTAGCTCAGCTGAACAAAATTACCACGCACCATACCACACAGTAGATGGTACCCCAGCTCTTCATTATATTTAAGACCGTTACGAAAGGGTGCATCAACGTGTGGCTAGTGAGTAAAGTAAAAATAATTTCGTTACAATTTCATGAAAAACTTTTTATTGCACTTTTATATTTCAAAACCAGTAGTTAAAATAAAAAAATATGGAACAGCTTGCTGGGATTATGTGTATGGTTGTTCATCCATGTCACTAGTATGCTTTTAGTCTGCTTTATCTTGTTTATTTCATTATGAGATGTATAAATCAGCACAATTTATCACACAAAGAATTACATAATTTGTTCTTGGCTGAAAAAGACTTCTCACTTCTCTTTCTTTTACGTTTGTCTTAAGGTATTTCACGGTTTATCATCCAGCAGTAATTAGCAAGCATACTGATGCTTCAGCGTCCCTGATACCTCCTTCTGAACTCCTGCAGATCCTTGTGAAATCGTCTGTCTTGCTCTTCACTCAAAAACCCAGTTCCTGGAACGCCTCAAGCACGTTCGCCAAAATGTCTAGATAGTTAGGATCCTTGTGTTTACAAAGAAATTTTTAAATAACTTCACAGAAAATTATCCATTCTGCTTTCTCCTTTTCATCCACATTGTTTTTAAATGCTGTATCAGATATCAGTTTTCTAATATCAGGAATACCAATATTTCTTTAACCTAATGGTTTGTAATATAAAACTAATTTTGGGATGCAGCTTGTTTAGCTCACTCTGGTTAAAATGCCCACAGCAGCACCCAATTCTGGTAGATAGTCATTGACATCATGTCAATTTCCCTCTTTTCTGCATCAAACTCCAATGAAAATGACTCAAGAGTTTCTGGTTGCACAGGAATTGGTACATCAGGCCAATGCAGCATGGGTAATATGGCTAACCAAATAACTGGATACACAATTTGCTTTTTATTTTGGAACTGTACCCTTTCACGTGACATGAACAGAAGTAGCAGTCATTACCACATATATAACAGAAGTGGTCTGAATTATTTATGCATCCTCAATTCAACATGGTTAACACTCTCTTACTCAACTGAAAACTCTCGACATTCAACTCCACAATAGAGCTTCTAACAAATCATTTCAAGATGAAACACACTGATGGGTCTCAGAGAAAGAAGCTGCTTGTGATGAGTGTAATGAAATGAAGGGCTAAGTAATTGCTTACAAAGATAAGACAAGATGACACAAGAAGTGGCTGACATTCCCATCTCCCATAAACAGATAGTTGCAGGACTACCTTACTTTTCTGTGACTTTCTTAGGAGCTTGCACTCCTTATCTGCTAAGAAACATCTGGAGTCCTCGGTTTCTACTATAAATGCTTTAAAATCATTAAAAACGTTAGATTTTTATATTCTCATCCACTAAAAATACATTTAACTTATTACAATTTAAATGTTGTTGTTAGCTAATGCTGGATTTCTGACAATGAAGTCATTAATCCTCTTACTCTACAATATTTTTCACTCATAGAGCAATAGCAGTATAGTAACCGCTTTTAAGAGAGCACCATATTTTTATGTTTTGGCAGTCACATCGCTCTCTCACAACCCCCAGAATGTCTGGAGGACCACACCTGTCGTTGGTTTACGGGTCTCACCGACCTGACCGGGAGAGTTATCAAAATAAATTCACCGAACATATCCTCTGATTACCAATCAGAGGACGCATTACATGCCATGACAGGTCAGCATGTTAAGGGTTAATATTTTATAGAGAAGTTAGAGAAATGGAGAGATTGGAAAAATAAAGACTCCCTAGCCCTTGGGAACCCTAATAGCATCGGGGTCAGAAGAGAACAAGAGATGACCAAGGTAAGGTCAGATAGAAAAGTTACAGTGAGGAGCAAAACACCAGTAAGTGGAAGTAATGCTCTGCTCAGCTTGGGTACCTTGTGGTCGCCATTCACATATCCCCTAGATGGAGACTCCTGAGTAAGATTTAAAATGTACAAGAGTGGAATTTGGGTACATTCCCACATCATATTTTACTTTTCCTCACATGACAATACTGAAAGCGGTATAGTTACGAGAGAGAGTGCCAGACATTTTTAAGTACAAAAAATGTAGATCTTGCTAAAATACACAATTTATGTCTCAATAAATTTTCTTAAAATTTAAATAAACACGCTCAAAATCTATTATAAGAAAATTGAAATAAGAAAGAAGTGGTATGTAATAGAAAGTTTCTGGCTTAGAATTTGATTTTAGCATGCTACAATTGCTCTAAAATATCTGAGGCAGAAATTTCATTGCAGACTAGTACTATGTAAGGTTAAACAACCACTCTTAATGAGTGTGCCCATATTTGGCATTCTGTAACTCATTTGTTATTGTGATATTTATTTTCTAGTGGGTTGTTAGCCAACTGCAGTGACTAATTAAAGATTTATGCACTCTGGGATTGTATTTTGTTTTCCAATTACCACCAGCATAAGAATGCAGACTATCGATTGCTTTTGTTACTTTGTCTTGCCGAGATGGAGAGGAAGCATGCTGCGAAAACTTCTTCTTCTTTCCCTGATTGCCCTCCCCTTATGTAGGACTTACACCCCCTAGGACTTACAAGTCAGCCTAGGGTGAGACGCCTGTCAGGGAGCAGAGGGACCTCTGGACCGGACAGAGTGAAGACCTGGAAGCAGGTGCTCAGCCAAGCACACCATTCAAAATATGTAAAATTACAGTGGCAGTTGAAGCATGAGCACACTGGTAATGCCAACATTAATTACTTCTTTATTTTTTTTTTTAAAGATGATTAAACTGGGTAGGAGATATCTGACAGTGAATGAAAGAAATGGCTGAAAGGATGCCCAGTAATTGATGCAATATATATACACCATGCAGGGGCGGTTCCTTTGTATGTGCTACCGTGCTGCAGCACACTAAACAATTTCAGAAATAACCAGCTTTAAATATTTTACAACACTTTAGTTGTAAATGAGCTTTGATAATGTACGAGTTATTTATTACTAGTAGTGTGCTGGACAGATGCAGCGTGCATCGTGCACAGAAGCATGGAAGAGCGTTGTAAGATAGCAATGTTATATGTTCACCCCTCCTCTCCCTTTCCCTGCCTTACCCTGCCTCCACCGTATTTAACACTGTACCATGCTGCAGTTAGTGACGCGCGTTCCACTGGTAAGCTTGATTGCATGCGTGCAGTCTCCTCTCAAACACCCGTGTTGAATAAAACTCCCGAAAATGAATTCAGTGGACTCTCTGTTAAAGAATCCATTCTCTACTTGATCCCTTGAAGAAAAAATTCACGTTAAAACGCTTGGAAGATCTACTCTTGATATTAGCACTGTTCAGATAGCCAAGGGAAGAAAAGCTATTGGTACTTACACAAGATGTTTTCATAATGACATTTTTGCAAGATATTCATGGGTGTGCGGTTGTGAAATTTGAAATGCCCTTTTCTGCCTTCCTTGCCTGTTCTTTGGAAGTAATGATTCCTGGTCAAAAAGTGGCATAAACAACCTAGGTCATTTAAATGAATATGCAAATAAGCATCTATCGAGTAGGAAACACTTGAGTAATGTTCTGTATCTCACTACTCTTGGTTAAATTATTTTGTTGTTTAACGACGCTATCAATTGCCAGGATGATATCAGTGCCGACAGTGTGCCGGAATTTTGTCCTGCAGGGGTTATTTTACGTGCCAGTAAGTCTGCTGACATGGAGTTGTCGTTTTTAAGCACAGGGATTTGAACCTGTGACCTTGGCATCAGTAGGACAGCATCCAACCAATCCAGCCACCCAGACCGACGTTACTCTTGGTGCAGCAAACATTGGTGTACAGCTCAGTTCTGCATATAGTGAGCATTTTAAACTAAGAAAGGAGGAAATTGAAAGAAACATGTATATTTTATCCAAAATAATAGACTGCATTAAGCTGTGTGGTGCATTTGAATTGACTTTGACGGGACACGACGAGACAAAAGAATCAGAAAATTCCGCCATATTTTTAGGACTTATTAGCTTACTAGTTATGTCGACAGTGCTCTGAAAATCACATCGAGACAAGTACCACTGCTAAATGGATGTCAAAAATAACACAAAACAAACTGTTACAATGTATGCTGGACATCTGCCACAACAAAATAAACGAGGAACCAAAGGAGACAAAATTTGTAGCCTTAATGGCAGAAGAGATTACAGATACGTCAGAGCATCAGCAGTTGGTTTTCATGTATCGATATGATATTAACTGTGACATATACAAGTTTTTTTTTATCCAAATGGACAGACTGCCATACAATTATCCAAGTGTCTGCCTACAGAGTTAAACAGTGACTTCAAGTCAATACCAAACAAAATCATTACACAAACATTTGATGGTGCTGGTGTCATGAGGGGAATAATGAATGGTGTACAGTCGAAAATAAGAGAACATCTGGCACATTCTGTACACTGTTATGCCTACAAGTTAAATCTCTTAATGGAGAAAGCTGCTTCGCAAAACAAATCAGCAAAAGTGTTTTCCTCCATCCTGTCAGGATTTCCTGCTTTCTTCTCACGCTCACCCCAGACTGTGTCAGTTCTTTAAAAAAAAAAAAAATCTGTCGTCATATTGCTGCCGGTTCTGCCACTAGATGGAATTTTAAGTCTCGGACAGTGAGTTATATGTTTTAAAATAGAGAAGCACTTACTGAATGTTTTCTTGAACTTCAGGTTTCATTTTCAAGGACACAGGAAGAGAAGTAAGAGGGCTAAGAGACAACTTGCAAAACAGGGAATTTGGTACTGTTTAGATTTCTTTCATCATTTAATGCATGTTAATAACCTCTACAACCAACTGCAGATGAGGAAAACAAATTGCATTTGAGACAGGATATTGTAAGACCCCAAAAGAAAATTGTTTATGTGAATATTTGTTAAGAGTGTAATTTGTTTTTGATGTTGGTATGAGTTGGTTAAATGAACGAAAACGTGTTACTAATGTTCATTGTTACAAACAATTAAGTTTGTTTAAAGACATCATAAATATTTCCATATTTAATTTTAATATATATGTATAAATAAAAGAATTATATGTGTTCAATATTGAAAGCGGAGGGAGAATGGCTAAGGATCGCTTCCCTAACAATGCGGGAACTATTTGATGAATGCATACGTGGATGTACACATGGCAGTCGGAATGCTAGACTCGCAACCAAAAGAATTTGGGGATTAGCGTCTGTGGCTTTGGTGTAGATGGACGCATTTTTATGTGTGCGCGTCATAAAATAGTGAAAGTAAATTTACTAAGTGTATAAAGACTGTTAATTTGTGTAAAATAAGTGAAACATTAGCTAACTTTAATAAGTTAGTTAATACGAAGTGTGCGATTAAATAAAAGGACGTAAAATAGAAGAAGTGTAAAGTGATAGAAAACACATTTAGCGAAATATCGCTAAATTTTCAGACATTAAATCTCGGCGATGCTAGGGAAGTCAATCCACTGAAATAAAAGACTTACTATTGTAATACGATTTAAATACTGTGAACAAGAAGGTGCAAATAAAATATTTCACTAAAGTTAACCCCGAGTGTATGTTCAGTCAATCCAATACCACGACCCGAGATAACAAAAGAGTCAAAAGCTCATCACCATCACCGTATTAATTATAAAAACAGCACCACATTAAAGATAGCCATTCTGTGAAAAACTTCGTGCTGATTAAAAATCGTTGGGCCGATTTACTACTATGATCAGAAATGGGTGAGTACACTTACATTACCTCTGTATGAGCATGCAGCATGCTATCCGTTAAATCCACGAGCCGCCACTGACACCATGCCACTAGTAGTGACCTTTTTCCATTGTCCATTGACTGGCACTAAAGGCCACCTACAATGACAATGCAAAACTGCTCACATCTGCAAGTTTAGCCGACTTTCTTCTCAAGCAAATATCAATGTACCATAAAATTTACATAAAGATGACAGAGCAACATATCAATTATGGTGCTCTCGTAGGTACCTTAATGTTTCTACACACGTGAACTAAATCCATCACACCTCTTTCTGACCAATGGTTATTGCCACCAACCAAAATATGAAAAGCAAAAGAGCATTTTTTACTTTACAACCACAGAACTATTTATTTTTCGTGTAATTTCCTGTTTAATTCTTACGCAGTGAACCATCACTTTTTTGTTCTATATTTATGTGCAGATCAGGAGCAATTCTTCCCATGTAAGACATCCTCAACTCCGCATAATCAGCTGTTCTACGAGCGCAATATTCAATCACCAGTTTTTAATAATGGACTCTTGTTACGTGTGTAATATAAAATTCTCTGGAAGAGGTGAGAAGACAGACAAACTACAATGTGTCGAATGTGGCCGAACAGCCCATTTAAAATGTTTGAATATTCGAAAAGAAGATTTAGATTTTCTCAAGCAAGGTTCCACATTAATGAAGTGTGCAAACTGTACTAGAAGGAAAGGTGATGCAGCGCCGTTGGCTTCCCCGATAGTTACAGAAGAATAAAGTTCAGGGATTATGGAAATACTACAACAGATCAAAAATGACATAACTGCGATAAAAACGTCTCAAAGAACACTAGAAGTTGATCTGGGAAAATCAATTGATTGCTGCCATGAAAAACTTGATACTAGTTTAAAAAATCAAGAAATATACTCCAAAAAGCTAGAAGAAACACTAAAAATCTTGGAAGAGGTCAGAAATGAAAATTTAGCATTGCATAAGGAAAACAAGGAATTAAAGGAACGTCTGGAAGACCTTGAGCAGTACTCAAGAATTAATATGCTGGAAATTCACGGCGTGCCTTCTCAACCCCTGGAGAACACCACTGAAGTGATTAAAACCATTTGCAAAACTCTTGATGTAAAAATAGAAGATCATGATATTGATGTTTGTCATCGCTTAAACTTAAATCCTTTGTCTCAGCTACCTAGTCCAATCGTCGTTAAGTTCTGTAGAAGATCAACTAAAGAAGAAATACTAGGAAGACGACGTGTCAAAAGGAATCTGTCCACTTTGGACTAAGGGTTTACGTTCAGCAATCCTGTCTACATCAACGAGAGTCTCTGCCCAACTCGAAGACGTTTGTTTGCTAAATGCAGGCAAATCCGGAGATCTGCCAACATAAAGTATCTGTGGACGAGAAATGGAAAAATATTTATGAGGAAAGAAGACTCTTCGCCAGTTGTTAACGTAACTACGGAAGAAGACGTCAAGAAATGTAGTGAACCTAATTAGATTGTGACTTTTACGCTTCGTAATAAGTAAAACAAAGTTCTTAGATATTTACTATCAAAATGTCAGAGGACTGAGAACAAAAACTGTTGAATTTTACACTAGTATAATTTCTTCAAATTATGATGTGATTAGCATAACTGAGTCTTGGTTGTTAGATGGTATTCATAACTCTGAACTATTCGATAACAGATATACTGTATTTTGGAAAGACAGAAATTCACAAAACCCTGGCGGCAGAGTGTTAATAGCAATTAAATCAGCATTTAATCCTGAAAAAAATCTCTTCTCTTGATACTAACAATGAATCAATCTGGATAAAATTTTATTACTATGGTACTAAATTTATTGTAAATACAGTTTATTTTCCTCCAAATACTAATATAAATTCATTTAAAGACTATTTTGATCAGATAGAACAAAATCTTCATAAATTTAGCTCACATATAATTATTACAGGTGACTTTAATATATCTGAAATAAGTGATTCCACTTACGATCTAAGTAAAGGTAGTAATAAAGCAAAATTGCTTAACAATGCATTATCTTTTACTAATATGCAGTCCGTGAACAACGTAAAAAATGTAAGTGGTAAAACGCTAGACTTAGTTTTAACTAACATAACACTTAATATAAAAGAAGATGATAATTCTTTGGTACCTATAGACTTGTACCATCCTCCACTAAATTTAACAGCTAAAATTGAGAATACTGTAAAAAATAATACGGCGACAACATGTACCTATAATTTTTGCAAAGCTAATTTTAACAAGATGTACGAGCTTATAAGAGACTGTAAATGGGATCATATATCAATAGATCAGGATGTTAATTATTCAGTGGCTATTTTCTACGACAAAATTTACTCAATACTTGATAAATGCGTGCCAAAAAGAAAACAATATAAACACAAATATCCTGTTTGGTTCACTAAAGAAATAATAAAAAACACAATTAAAAGAAAAGTACCGTAAAAATAAAAATGTATCGGAATATTATTTGTGGTACTATAAAAATACTCGTAAATTGTTAAAAAGTCAAATTAAGATAGCCTTTAGAAATTATGTTAAGCTTGTTGAAGTTAAAATGATACATAATACCAACGATTTTTGGCAATTCATTAAAAATAAACGGAAACAATATCAGACACACGCTGAGATGGAATATAATGGTAGAGTATTGAAAACTCCTACTGAAATTGCCAATAGATATGCCGATTACTTTAAATCAGTTTACTCAAGCAGTACTTCAAAATACACTTATAAAGCTGATAATAGTGTCAACATTTTAGACTCTCTTAATATAAACGCAATAAGTGAAAATGAAGTCAAAATTGCAATAAAACAACTTAAGAGTAAAAGATCTGCAGGGCCTGATGGAATACCAACTTATGTATTTAAAGGCTGTGGAGAACTGTTATTATACCCTCTAACATTAATTTATAACCAAATCCTACAACAAGGAATTTTTCCCAATGTATGGAAACAAACTAAAGTAATTCCGATTCCTAAATCTGAAAATTCTAAGCTGATAAGCAACTATAGGCCTATTGCTGTTTTGTCTACACCAGCAAAAATTATAGAAAGCATTATTTATACACATATATTTAACCATATAAAGTTAGTAATTTCACCGCTACAACATGGTTTCATGCCAAAACGATCAATTGTTACAAATCTTTTTAACTTCACTGAATATGTATCATTAGAACTAGACCATTTCAAACAAGTAGATGTAGTATATACTGATTTTGAAAAGGCTTTTGATAAAGTTGATCATGACTGTTTACTTGCTAAGTTAGCTAAATTAAGTTTTGCTTTTCCATTAATGAAAATATTTCAGTCATATCTAAAAGATAGATCGCAGGTAGTCTATTATAAGCATTGCATGTCATACCAATTTAATGTTAATTCAGGGATTCCTCAAGGTTCTAATTTAGGACCTCTGTTATTTTTATGTTATATAAATGATTTACCTAGCGTTGTAAAACATTCAAAAATGCTAATGTTTGCTGATGATGTTAAACTATATAAAAGTATCAATAATGTTAAAGACTGTATGGAACTTCAACAGGACCTTGATTCTTTATATGCATGGAGCGAAACAAACAAACTCCCATTTAATATTAGTAAATGTGTAAAAATGTCCTTCAAGAGAAACAAAAACCCATATAAATATGTTTATAATATCAATATGACACCACTGGTTGAAGTGATTGAAAAAAAGGATCTAGGGGTACATTTTACAATAGATCTTAGATTCAATAGACACATTGACTTAATTGTATCCAAATCGCTAAAATGCCTTGGCTTTATTATTCGAAATTCCTATTCATTTAAAGAAAAAACTTTAATTCAACTTTATAATTCATTTGTGAGACAAAAACTCGAATATGCATCTATTATTTGGAATCCTAAGATGATAATGCATGTCACCGCAATAGAAAAAGTACAATCAAAATTTCTAAAATACATACTATTTAAAAGATCTGGATATTATCCTACTTACACAAACTATGAAACCCTTTTGGAAATATTTAAACTTAAAACTTTGAAATTTAGAAGAGATATTGCAGGGTTAATATTTCTGTATAAGGTATTGCATTCGATTATTGATGATATTAATATTACAACAAATGTATCATTTTATGTACCCAATAAAATAAGCAGATTCAGGAGGCTTTTCTTCACCTCCAGAGTAAATACGGAAATCCATAAAAATTCACCATTACACAGAATTATGTATTTATATAACAAGCTTCATCATTTCGATGTAGATATTTTCAACATGTCTGAAACTCAATTTAAAAATGCTACAACTAAATTGGTAACAGTAGTATCGTTGCTGTAATTAGGAATAGTAGAAAAAATTACTTACCATACCACCTTCACTTTTTTTTTTCTTTTCTTTTTTTTTTTTTTTCTTTCTTTCTTCTTCTTTTTTATAATTGTTTCTATTCCTTGTATTAGTTTATGTTCATTTATGTTTTTCTTGTATTTTATTTGAGTGTGTATATTATTATATGTAAACATCTATGTATGATGAACATTGTAATTGGGCTTCCAAGCCTGTTATGTTCATAAGAATAAATAAATAAATAAATGTATTTCTGTTTCAGTTTGTATTCTAAGGATAATGTATAAAATGGGCTACTTAGAAAAAAGTTACTTTATTCGAGTTAGTTAAATAAAGAAAGTGTCACGTAACAGCACTCGTATATTCAACAGCTTTTAGTTCTCTCAGCAAAAGCAGACTTGTCTTTTAATCATCTGCTTACTACAGCAATGTATGTAACATTATTAGAAAACAATGATTAACTTAATTTACACTGTAAAGTAGTGATATGTGCCTTATTTTGTCAATTCTCAATACAGCATACTTTGTCTTAGGCATATGTTTAAGTTGGTACGTTTAGTTGACATGGGCTGTCAATAACAGCTACGACAGGTACTGGCAGCACAGATTTGACCTATTCTGTCACCCCTCTGCTTACTGCTAGTGTCCAGGGTGAATGTCCACAACGCTTTCAATCCAGGCCAAATATGAGGTGCCAATAGAATAGTAATATAATAGTGTTGCAAACTTATAAACTGCAGTTGCTTCCTTTGGCTTCTATGGTTTTCTGTTATTAGGCAAGACATTTCTTTGCAGCTTGAGAAATGGGAAGCATGACTGCATACACAGTATACAAACAATAATCAAATATATACTTCTTCCATTTTATAAGATAGTGCCATGTCTCGCTTAATTTCCTTTACAGTATCCTTTTAATGAGATTTTTTTGAGAAACCAATTAACATTCAGGTGTTTGTGAAATTTTAATTGGTATCATCAAGTCCAAGTACCTGCTTATTCCTCTACATTGATGGTAGAGAAGGGCATTCCACCCAAAAATTTGATAAGAGAGATTTCTGCAGAAATACATGTTTTCAGGTCCTCTGAATAAAAAAAAAAGCCATTTTAGATAAAGGTAGATATGCATGCATGTGTGTGACAGAGAACAGCATAACTCAAATGAAAAGTCGGTTAAATACCAAATTTGGTATCGAAGTTCAGCATTTCCCCAACATGCAATAAAGATTTTCAAGAAAATCCCCCCAACCCAGACTACCCTTTGTATGGAACAGTTTTTGAAAATCCTGATTTTCTCAAAAATAGTTCTAACAATTTTGATTAAAATACTATATGCTTAAGATATTTTCATGCCAAATGATATATACCGAGTGTAAATGAATAAAACCACACAAATTTTACTGGTAATACAGGGTTCATAGACAATCAATTTGAGATAGGAAACCTGTGGTCTGGGATTACAAATTACAGAGCTGTGCCTTAAAATTGTTTGAGGGTATGCACGCCACTGAGCATGACCACTGCAGCTATAATGTATGATGAGGAAACAAGTGGACAAATTTCGTAGCCTGTTAGAGCAATGGTTATGGTGCCTGGACGAGAAGGCACACATGTATTAAAAGTGCAGGTTCAAATACTCATAACCCCATATTTTTTATGCTCTTTTTTCTTTCGTTCTTCATAAGCACATGCTTAATCTAATTTGATTTACATGAAACATTTGTATCACTGTATTTTTCGTTTAACTAATCTTTAAACTTTTTGTTTCAAGTTGAACTATTATTTACACTTGTATGACCTAAATAGTAGGTACACACTGAGAATTTCGTTTTCACTTAAATGAGATGGTTCAAGCCTAATGCAATGTTATTGCGTGCTGAAGTAAATAGGAAATGAGACGTGGGTGACTTGAGTAGGAAAGAGTCATCATATGGTGGTGTTAGTGTCTTCCAGGGTTATTGAGGTCACCTACTGGCAGTATTAGACATTTGTCATGCTAACACATAGGTATTCAGCTTCTTTTTGGGCAGCTGTAGTACTTTGTGCTATTACTTGATTCAACTTTTGTGAACTGTTTGCAGCAGGTCAACTGTTGGAAGGAACATTTCTTTTATTGACATGGACAAATAGCCTATAGTCAGCTTTAGACAAATAGGAATACATAACCCTCCAGCCTGTCATCAGATGTAAGAAGAAGTAAAAGTAAACAATACATTGTACATTGCATATCATAGTCGTATTTTGCTATTTTAAACCAAACGTACAACATTTCTCTCAAAATAAGTAGAAAAATATACTTATAACCTCTTCAGGTTTGAACTCTATTTCTCGGCTTCATAAGGTCCACAGTCAGTCGGCTTAACAGCGCAGCCAGAGCACACATTTTAGAAGTGCCCTATATTTCTGTAGCCATTTGCTACAACCGATTATCCATTGGATTGGCATGCAGACACATGTTAAGTGTCCAATTAAGCACTTTTCATAGTGATACAATTTCTTATTCAAAGAGACAGCAGACAGGATTCACTATGTTCCTAATAAGCACTATTTTGATTCCAATGGATAATACTGATATATTTCTTTCTGATTATGATTTATTGGTCACAAACTCAAATTACTTTGAATAAATATAACTTATTAACTTGATGTCGTAGACCTTTGTTTTGCTATCTCAAATTGATTGTCTATGAACCCTCTATTACCAGAAAAAATTTGTGCGGTGTTATTTATTTACACCCTGTATGTGTATATATATTTTTTTTTTTGTTTTTTGGTACAACAAATTAAGATACAAATGAAATTGCTATCATATGAATTTATATTGAGAATATGACAAAAGTGTTGCACAATGCATTACTATGCAACAACTTGCATCAGTGAAAACAATTTCTGCCATAAATCTTTTTCACTTACTTGGGCACATGGATTAGGTTTCACTTGAGCCAGGCGCTGTCTTGCCCAAGAAAACTGTTCCATAAGTTCATGATGCGTCTCCAAGCGATCTATGCATGGCAAACACACAGTTTTTGGCAGAGGATCATTGGCATTAATCTGGAAATAAATATATAAGTTCATAAAAATTTGACAAAGTTCTAAGGTACACTAAATACTTCATGTTGTACATATTTATTCCTCAACATTTCCTTGTGTTATTGCATGAACTCTTAACAGATTTTTCTCACTCTTCTTCTCCCTTTTTGTGTACTGTGAACTTCAGGTGACATTTTGAAAATTAGTAATGAGACTTGGTTATAAAAAAGTACTTAATGTGATAATCAATTACTGTATGGTATATGACCTGTTGCATTCATGTGACTTTCACTAACCACTATCATTTATTTTTATCCTTTTTCAAAAACTTTTCTATTTCTAGTTTAACTTATAGGCTTAAAACATTTGCAATATTTGGAAAAGTCACTATCATTAAAAAATCTGGAATATACAAAATCAAATATGATACCAACAAAATTTAGGGAAAACAAAATGTAACACTAACAACTATTTTAAAGAACACCTCAGGTAAACTAAATATAAATAGAAAAACCAGCTGTATTTGCACATTTTTGAAGCCACAACCCAACACAGAAAATAGTATGCTGATCTTTTAAAACATTATCAGTGTCAAAAAGAACTGGACAAATGGTAGAAGATATTCATAAAGAATCATGAAGCAGGTTTAATTAGTTTTGAAATTCCTGCTGAGGACAAACTCACAAGTGGTTCAATACAAAATCCAAGATCAGGAGTAAAAAATGTTTCCTTGGGTTGACCACTGTCAGGTTGCAGACAATATGTCTGTGATAGCAACAAAGATTAATACGGTTATTTGTGTTTAAATTTAACTCAAATAGTGTGTATAAAATTTCCATGTTTATTAACCCTTTCACTGTGTTTGTGGTCACAGAGATGACGGGGCATTTAACCTCTTCGCTGTTGAGACATTTTCCACTTTCTTGTTATGCTAACCGAAATAAATTGAATCAAGTTTTGCAGCCATTTCCTATTGTAAAAATGTTAAATTAAAATATTAAAATTTTGCAACAAAACTAGTGCTTTTTCTTTAAAAAAAAAAGTAAAATAAATGCAACTGCACTCAAATGTAACCCCGTTAGCTTCCAAGCGTGCCATTACACTGATTATTTTTACTTCCTTTGCCATAGGCATGTTTGACTGCAGTTGCTGGAATTCAAACTCGCGATGTTTGGCTTTGAATGAATGACCAGTTCATTGTGTATTGCCTTAACCATCACAGCTATCTGAATCTCTTCGGCTGAGGTGCCTTGGAAAGGGATATGAAAACCAGTTTAGGAATTAGAGGAAGAACAGCATATATATCAAAATATCTCAGCAGTGAAAGGGTTAAAGTAAAGGCATATATCAACCTGAGGATATGTAATTTTAGATATTTAATTTTTGTACTCCTTTCACATCTTTGTAAATTTGTTCTAGTACTGCCCTTTGCCTGTCTGATTTGTATATTTATGTACAATTATTTCCTTTTTTACTAGCAATTTTATTTTATATTGATGTTTATATCTGGCTTTTGCCTTGAACTGTTTTTTAAGGGTGCTGATAACCAAATAGTTGATTGCCCTTAAACCTGCATCTACCTATCTACCTTATTGACATAACCTGACACGTCAAATGTGGCCTCATCAGAAAACATAAACTTTGTCAACTACCTACTTACCTAGCTAACTATTTTACACCTTGTACACTTTCCACAGGTTTGTCGTGTGGCAGCGTGCAACTTGAGGTGGTGGTAGCCTCTGCCGTAGTTTGTGACCTAAACCCACAGTGGATCACGGCCATCGGCAGGGGGGATACCCCTCCCTGGAATTACCACTCTTGTTTATCTTTATTATTATTATTATTATTATTATTATTATTATTATTATTATTATTATTATTATTATTATTATTATTATTATTGTTGTTGTTGTGTCAACTTCATCATTACCATTTTTTGTAGCTTGCACTATCTGGTTTCCATTAGGATGGTAAATAAACCCGGTGATAATGGATGGGGCTGGAAAAGAATACAAGTTGTATCATTGGGAGATTCACCTAATGGTCATGCATCCTATATTTCCTTGTTTATTTACAAAAATTGATAACGATAAGTACTGGTTTAGAAGATGGCTATAGCTTGTCTCATACTTAGATGACAGTATGAAGTTAAATGGGATAAATGTATCTGTCTATCTAGAACACATATGTTGCTATTAGCGTTGTCCTTTTCTACCCTCGTGCTGTTGCCAGATTCCTAATAGTATGGTGTAAATATTCAGTTGTTATAAAGGTTTGTACACATTATCCTTTGCAAAATTTTTTTTCTCTATCAGGTTATATCCTTTTCAGAATCATTATACATTTCTATAAGTCTATGTTTCTACACAAAACGGGGTTTTTTCAGGAAAAGTCTAATATTTTCCGTTTCTATACTCATTATGCATTAACAAACTGCTAGAATATGTCTATATTTTTTTCTTAGCTAGAGTAAACTATAGTACTGCTACCTACCTACCTACCTACTTTGAATTCTCTATGTTTACTCAGTTAAGTGTAAAAATTTTTTAAATTAAATGTTTTCAGAAAATTTTATATGTGCACTGCAAAAATTATGCAGTGGGGAACTTTTCGGTTATTGAGTTTACATCAGGGACCAAGCGAGAGCAAATGTTGAGGAGGGTTGGAGACAGTTTTTAAAATAAACCAGAAGCCTGTAACCTCTTTCTTTCATTGTCCAAGGTAAAAATAGTGTATGCACCTATTCAGCTAAAAGGCGTCAGGCGTGACACAGAAGGCAGTATATGGAGCAGTAGTAACATCAGTTCGAAAGAAGTTTTGTGTGTATACTGTGTGGAATCTGAACTGTTATTGCGTTATTTAACATTTTCCGTAAAAATTTGTAGTTATGGTGGGGGAAGCTAGGAAGAGACAATATATTGCTAAATTAAGAAGTAAGGAATGCCAAATAATAATGAATGTGTTAGATTATTTTTCAAGTAAAATGAGCGTTAGTAAGGTAGTAAAAGAAACAGCTAAGGCTATCGGGTGTTCAGAAGCAGTAGTGAATAGGATTAAAAAGGAACTAATGAAGGGACCTCTAAGATCGCCATCAAAAAAGAAAGCAAAAAGGGCAGGAAAAAAAAAAAAAAAAAAAAAAAAAGCCCAGCAATATGATGGAATAGTGCAAAGTGGAGTGCGGCGAATTGTTCATTCTTTACTGTTTGAAAATATTTCACCCACATTCAATATAATTTGTCTCGGGTCAACAGTGAATATACCCCACCAAATTTCTCAAGGGCCACTCTGAGTCGATTCTTACATGATTGGGGTTCGAATATGAAATAAGGGGTAACAAGTGCATATTAATAGATAGAGACAATACTATCAGACGGTGACATAGATATCTAAAAGACATAAAAAAGGTTTATGGACAAGGGGAGATCAATTATTTATACAGATGAGTCATTTGTAAATTTAGGTCATATGGTGACAAAGGCGTGGAGGAGTACCAAAGTTTAACAGGTGTACTTATTGAAAGTATGGTCATAGCTGCTCTGTTTGATGCGTCAATGTAAAACATAGAGGTTTAACAGGCTTATTTATTGAAAGTATGATCATAATGGCTCCATTTGATGCTTTAATATAATTTATAGAGGTTTAACAGGTTTAATTATTGAAAGTATGATCATAATTGCTCTGTTTGATGCGTTAATATAATTTATAGAGGTTTAACAGGCTTACTTAGTGAAAGTATGATCATAATTGATCTGTTTGATATATTAATATAATATATAGAGATTTAACAAGTTTACTTATTGAAAGTATGATCATAATTGCTCTGTTTGATGCGTTAATATAATTGATAGAGGTTTAACAGATTTACTTATTGAAAGTATGATCACAATTGTTCTGTTTGATACATTAATACTTGTGTAATGCATTGCTGATGCTACTTCACGTAATATTATCTACTGTACTGGGAACAACGGATAAGTCACATTTGAAGCACGGTGCAAAATGTCAGCGGGAGAGGAATAAACATTAGTGTGTTATCTTTAGGTTCACTTGTGTCGATCACAAGTTGTCGCAGCTGAGCGACAAACTTCGAGGTATACATACAGTACACGTTGCAACGTTGTGCCCCATTGAACGTGGACCTACTGTCTTCTAAGACTGAGGGGCGCTTTAGGTCTTAAATATTCTTCTCGGAGGACCTGAAAAGATTAATAGCCACTGTAATGTGAAGCGTAAATCATATATTTGTGTACTCTCGAAACGTAAACACAGGGAAGCAGAGCTGTTTTTATCGTATCAAGCTATTTGCTGACCTGTTTACCAAAGGTAGCATAGCTGGCATAGCTCACTGTATCTGCGCTGTAGATTATTCGTCTAGAAGAAACGAGCAGCACATTGCAGATTATCTTCGTGCCATTCCGCTAAATGGAATCAGACCCTAACTTTGTTTTGTTGTGATGTTAGTTCCGTTCTAAAACACAATCTTGTGCGGATGATCAGGAATTGTGTCGCTACTTACGGTATTAACGGTAATTATTCTGTGTTTTGTTTATACTTTTGGTGACCATCGCCATGGATATTAGGATATTTTTAAGAAAATGAAGATGAGCGAAGAAGATGCTTCACAGATTTTTGTGCCACAGTCACCGTACCTAAGGATAACTGTGTTAACCCGTTACCAGAAGGGGCAGCATGTTCATCAAATTCAATGAACGAGGAGCATAATTACTCTGCAGGTAGTGGTGTTATTCTGGACGTAGGATGCTATTTAAGCTACAGTCAAACAATAAGCACTGACTTAGGTATGAACTTATTATCAGCCCTTGGACATCTTCCACAACATATAACTTTAAATCGGATTTAGCAAAAGGAAATTGACAATTCTGATTACAATGGCTCGCTGAATACTCATTCTGGCTGGTATACTCCGCTAAGCAGAGAGACTTGGTGTGATTTTTTAACCGAAAGTGCATCGTGGTATTCAAGGTGCATTTATAACGCAAGCTTTTACTAGATACAAGAATTTCTATGAGCAGCACGAGAGCATATGATATCATTTTGGCATTGTGAGGCCGCAAATAAATCTAACAACTTGTATGCGATGAAAAACGAATCACTGTGTGGCGCGACAGATAGATCACACTTACAAAAGAGAAATTGAAGAAAATGTGCAAAACCTTTATCCTATAGTTTCTTGAATTGTTTTCTGTGGAACTCATGATTTACCTCTTCGTGGTGGTGCGGTTTTTGTAATTATTACTAACGTTGTGTCTTTGAGCTATTGAGATCTTTGTGATCTTCACCACAATGTATTATTTTATTAACACTTTATCGATATTTTACATTAAATAATTCCTCTTAGCACCATTCTAAATGATTTAAAACGTTTCCACCTTCTCATTTAGTGGAACTAATGCTTGATGAAAGTCTGGTGAAAATTCCATGTTCACACTACCTAAATATGTCCTTTCACTTCTATTACACACACACGAGTGGACAGTTTATGGCATCACCTCATGTGACACCGCCTTTTTCATATACATCCGCGTATGCGTCCATCAAATAGTTCTTTCTTGTAAGGGAAGCGATCCCTAACCATCCTCCATTACTTTTATTATCGAACACATATAATTCTAATATTTATACATATATATTAAAATCAAATATGGAAATATTTATGACGTCTTTAAACTAACTTAGTTGTTTATAACAATGAACATTTGCAACACATTTTTGTCATTTGATCAGTTCATACCAACATCAAAAAAACAAATTACACTTTTAACAAATATTCACATAAACGATTTTCTTTTGGGGTCTTCTAATGTTCTGTCTCACATGCCCCTTGTTTTGTTTTTCAAGTTGTCACCTATATTTACAATCTTGAAACACAATACAATACTTCTCCCTACTCTTCTGATACAATCACTTTGTACAATATTTTTTTTTTTCTTTTACAGTCTTCCTCGCTGTTTGTTTTTGTCTTTTGTTTTGGCATGACACAGCATGTCTTTATAAATTTCACACATTCAGTTACTACACAATACATGTTCAGTTATTATACATCACATATTCAATTATTATACAATACATATTCAGTTTATTGTACAACACATTCAGTTATTATACGACATATCCAGTTATTATACAACATATGTTCAGTTATTATACAACACATATTCAGTTATTTTACATTTGACATTGACATAAATATAATTTAAGTGTATCATGGTTTATTGTGTGGCTTTTGACTTATGTTCCTTGTTATGAGGAGAGAAAAACAGGATACAGATCTTGAGCTAATGATTATGTTCATATTTATGGCAATATTTTATTCAGTTCTTTGCCTTCTTTGTCTCGCAAGCTTATTATGTATAGGCTGGTTGTTGAGTCGGTTCTTAACTCTGATGTTACTAATGGTATCATTTTTCTTTTAATTGGGTTCTTATTCATTATTGTTTAGTTTAACATTTCTTCAAGCTTAGCATTGGCTATATCCATCTTAATTCATGGGTATTGCTTTCCTGATTATGGTTTTTGTTACTTCAGTAATTGTCACCTCTTTATCTCTTATCTCTATAAGAGAAAACCTCTATACTTATAATTATTCTGCAATTGTATTATTTTTCTTCTCAATTCACCCTCGACACCTTTGTGTCAAAAATATTTTATCTTTGTCATCACAATTGATTCCTTTTTATTATCTTGTCCCTGACATCCTTATGTCAAAAACACATTATTTTCCGTCGCTATTCACTTCTTTAATGACAATCAGTGTCCTCATCTGTCTTTGTTGACAATGCTCTTGGTGGTCAATTTAGCCAATGACTATGTTGATTTTCTTTCTTGTTGTATTTTCTAATCTGAACATAATCTTCTATAAGTAACCCATTAAAAATTATTATTTTCCATCATCTCTACTATTCCTGCCTTACATGTTTGTTGGCAAAGACTATTTGGTCCTTTCTTTGTATGGTTTTAACTTATTTTTATGGTATCTTCCTACCAACTTGCCATTTGTATTCTGTAGCTCATACGTATGGTCACCCAGCTGTTTTGTTATGACCAGTGGTCCAGTGTACAGTAGTTCCATCTTTCCAGATCTTTTCTCAGATGCCTTGGATGCTTTGTGGCTTCTTAAGAGCACCTTTTCTCCAATTTGTGGGGACCATTTCCTGATAAATCTTTTTACCTTGTTCCTCCCCTTTTCTGCCTTTTGCTGTAACCTTCTGAACGCCAATTGACATTTTTCCTTCTCTGTCAATTCCCTTTGAGCAGCCATCGTAGTGTCAATGTCAACTGTCAACCTTTTGGGTTTTGTGTTGGTCATCAATTCGATTGGGGCGAACTTGGTCGTGGGGTTCACCAAACGGTTAATCACCTCCTCTATGTACCCGCATTTTTCCGTCCAGGAAGTGTGGTCTTTGTGGCAAAGTAGGCGGAAATATATATTTATATCCCTCATCGTTCTTTCTGTTGGGTTTCCTTGAGGATAATAAGTTGAGGAATAGTATAATTTTATTCCTAATGTTCTTAAGGTGTCCTGGAATAATTTACTTTTATGCATTGTTGCATTATCTGATAGTATAGATTTTATATTGCCATATTTTGGGATGTAGTCCTTGATGATTTTATTTAGGCAAGTCCTGCTTTTAATGTTCCTAATGGGGTATATCTTAGTGAATTTTGTGAAAACATCAAACATGACACAGATGTATCTGTTTCCATCTTTCCCCCTTGGTAGCTCGCCATGTTCGTTGATGCACACCAATGCATTTTTCTCGTTTCTCACGATGGATTGTGGAACGACATCGTATCTTACATTAATTGGCTTGGCCTTCTGACATAGGTCGCATGAGGAAATTAACTTCCTGACTTTCTTGCCAAGATGTTTGATGCACAGTACTTCCTCAATTGCAAGTATTGTTCTCTCAGTGCCAGAGTGAAGCATCGAGTGATGGAATGCCAAAATAACCCTGTCCTGTAAGGAATTTGGTACCATCATTTTCCACTTCCTTACGTCGCGACCATGTAATTTAAATAGGATGTTCCTAAATTTCCCTATCTTGGCTTCCAATTTTGGTACTATGTCGGGAGCCTTGTCGAATAGCCTTTTCAATTCAGGGTCTTCTTGCTGTAGCTTCGCCATGTTTTTGAAGTCTTGTAAGATTTCGTTGCTTTCCTTATTATTTATCTGCATGATTTTAATTTCATGGTGTGGGTTGTATATCGTCTAGGGTATGTGACTCTCCGATCTTAATCTTGACAATAAGTCACTAAAGATGTTCTCCTTGCCCAGGACATGTCTGACCTCTATGTCATGCGATGTTATTTCGTGTATGTACCTCGAGATTTTGGAGTTGGTTAGCTTGCATTTTTGGATGAAGGACAGGCTTACGTGATCAGTATATATAATTATTTTATAATGGTAGATATATTGCCTGAACTTTTGTAACGCAAAATGGATTGCACCTATTTCTAATTCCGTTATGCAGGCATTGGCTTCTATCTTGTTTAGAAATCTAGAAGCTGTGGCAATCACATGTTTGTTACCATCTGCATCTTCTTGTTCCAATATTGCTCCATATGAGTGCGCGCTAGCATCGGTGTATATTAGAAAAGGTGAATTTGGATCCAGTCGTTCCAGGAGAATACTGTGCTTAAAAAGTTCTATGATTTTCTCAAAGGCTACCTGGTGTTCGGCATTCCATTCCCACTTAGTATACTTTCTCAACAGTTCTCTAAGGGGTACTAATTCCTTAGCGTAGATGATCACAAATTTTGACTGGTACTGTAAAATGCCCAGAAACCTTCTCAACTGTTTCAAGTTACGTGGGGGTGGTATACACTCTATGGCCTTGACTCTCTCCGGATTAGGTTGTATACCATCAGGCGTAATGATGTGGCCTAGAAATTCTGCCTCTTTGACAAAAAATTCACACTTTTCCAAGTTCAGGGTCATGTTGCTTTCCTGAAACTTGGACAATACATAATCTATGTGATGTAAGTGTGACTCGGGATCCTTGCTGTATAATAAAAAATCGTCAACATATTGCGTTACAAAAGCCTCGATAGTATCCCCAAAAATGTTGTCTAGAGCCCTCAGTAGTGCACTGCTACTGGTCGATAATCCAAAGGCGCATTTTTTAAAAAATGGTACACATTTCCTTTGTGCAGGAAACAGGTATATTTCCTGACATCTGGATGAAGAGGAATTTGCCAGAATGATGCTGTCAGGTCAAGACTAGTAAAATGTTGACCTCCCTTCAATTTTGATATCAGATGGTCCACCCCCTCAGGCCTGTAATGATCTGGCAAGGTATGCGCATTTATTTTCCTTGCGTCGATGGTCATCCTCAATTTTCCCTCTTTCTTATGGACCCATACCACTGGATTCACATAACATGAGTCCGACGGTTCTATTATTCCGTCTGCCAACATTTTCTGGATCACTCTGTCAGCTTCCTCCCTGATGGAGTTGGGGATGGGCCTGGATTTATGTGAATAGGGGGTGATATCTTTGACTTTAAAAGTATGTACATACTTATTACATGTACCTGGCTTTTTATTAATAACTTTCCTGTTTTTAATTAATATTTTTCTAAGTTGGTTCCTTTCCTCTTCAGAGATGCCATGTGCTCCCCAGACCTTCTCATCGATTAGCTGTGACTCGGTTCTTCTTCATCTGTTGGTAGTGGTTCAGGTTGGTAGTTGTTCGAGGTAACATACTCGTCTTCTGTGCAGATCCAATGGCTGCAAGTTTCCTCCTCGCTCGTCCAACCTGTTTTCTCCTTATTTATCCTTAGGTCTACCAATATATTCTCGTGGACATTGATGTTCTCCACAAAGAACTGCTCATCCGGATGGATCCCTGTCTGGTCTGCTTCCTCCTGGCATGTTTCTTCCTCCAGGAACTTCGCGGTGCACTCTGAGGTTCCTTCCTTGATAATGAATTCCTGTAGGTCATAATCGATCACAGACCTCCAAAGATCAAAGATTAAGCAAATCACTGCCAATGATTAGGGTAGCTGTTAGTCTAGGTATTACCAGGGCAATGAAATCGAACTTCCAGCTTCCGATTTCTATTACCAGCCTTACCTGGTATTTAACATGTTCCTTTTTCTTGCCAATCGCTGTGCTGCAATACACTCCACACACAGGCAAGAATTCAGCATTTCTCTTTGTTATTAATTCCTGGAATAGCTGTTCGTCACATACTGATGTGCTGGCTCCTGTATCAATCATTGCTGGCAATTCGATACCCCATACCTTCAGTCTAATCATTGGTGGATTGGTTATTTCCTTTCTTTCACTTGCCTGTCTCCTCAAGGTACCTATATTATGTTGGTCAATATTGCCCCTACTGCCACACAGGTCAACTTCTGGGACACAAAGTTGACTTGTACTTAGTTTTCCTGGGCGTTAGAGGTGATTGTTGTTTCTGTATTCTGTGCAGCATCGGTCCTATCCGGCACATTTTCATTCTGTTCCTGTTGTCTTACGTTGTCGGTGTTCCATTGGTTTCTGCCCCTTTGGCATGAACCCCTATTGTATGACGACCTTTGGCTGTTTAAGTATTCCCTACAGAATCGTATGTGATTCACCTGATGGGTACGGTCTCCTGGTCTCCCCCGATCATATCTATGCATTCTGTATCTCGATTCACCCCTCAGTATTGTGTCGTGGTACCGCTGTCTTGTGTTCTCCATCCTCTCGCCATGATTGTGTGGTTGTGGGAAATGGTGTGCCCCTCTCCCCCTGTCATGGGTGCTCCTAGGTTTTCTATCTTCTCCCTCATTCTGGTTGTTCGTAGCCGTGCTCCGGTTTAAGATGGGTGAATTTGGGTGACCGTTCCCATGTCTATGCTCATTAGCCCGACCATTTTGTGTTTCGAAGGCTGTCAGTAATTCTATCATGTCTGCAAAATCTACTGGCCTCACAACAGTTAACCCTCTTCTCACTGTGTCTGGGAAATGTCTTGTTATGCTGGTAATTAGCTCTGCTTCCGACAGGTTAGGGTCTAATAACTTTCCTTTGTTGGCTACTTTCATAAAATAATCGACTAGCGATAACCCTTTGGTTGGATCATAACTACCTGTCGCTAGCTCTACCCTAGTTTGGTTTTGCTTAGCTGGGCCCCAATACCTTGATAGGAATAGATTTCTGAATGAGCTATACGATTCATGACTAGCTAGTGTTAGCCTAAGCCATTCCAATGCCTTGTTTTTTAAGCTTTTCTTAACTATCATCATCCTAAGTTCATTTGGTATCCTTTTCACTTTAAAATACTCTTCCATCTCCTTAACAAAGAGTTTTGGATCGTCTCCCTTCTCCTCGTCAAATGTAGGTGGTAGGTGGTGTGATTTCATGTAGTATGCTGTTGGTGTAGCATGTGTTGTGTGTTGTGTCATTGTTTGATTGTGAACCTCTTTCTCTGTATGGTGAATCAACATTTTGTACATTATTCAAATAACTCTCATCTTGTACATTACTTATATCTAAATCCTCTTGCCTTTGTAGTGCATTCAGAACATCATTTACATTAGCCAAATTTTCTTTTTCTTCTTTCATTTCTTCACAAATGACCGAATCACAGCAGTATAACTGTTTCATCTAAAATGGAGGAAATGTCATTTACATATGTGCTGGCCTATCACAGCACAACAGCGTCCCTCAGAGGCACATGAGGGGAAGGTCGGTGGATCTAAATACCACCTATTTAGTCCTCTCGGCTAGGTCCGATGGGCCCGTTGACCAACAGTAGGTGCGGTCCTCCTTGCAAAATGGGGGTTTAAGTCGGGTGATGCAACTGCCACATTGTAAAACTGGTGCCCATTAAGAAAACAGTTACATGAAAGCCACATACATGAATGATCCAGCAGAAATGAACGAAGACCACTTGAAGACCTGTGAAGCATTAAGATCAGAAGAAACTACAGTTCAAAAGTATTGGAAAGCACGAATGCTAATGGCTTCATTGCCAGGTGCAAGGCACTAGAAAACAACAACAACAAACAACAACAACATTTCTTCACAAATTGATTTTAAATCATTCTTTATTTCTAAGTGACTTTGTTTCATATCATTTATAGCATCTTGTTGCGAATGTACTACATCAGTCATAGTCTTAATTTTAGGAATTACAATTTGTTCTACAGTTTCATTAATAATGTCTTTCTTTACTACCTCAATCTCTTTCCTTAATTCCTCAGTTATTTCTGCTTTTACATTTGTAGTCTTACAGTCTACACTTGCATTACATTCTGTTATTCCATCTCTACATCTACCAATTTCTCCTTCTAATACAATCTTATTTTCTCTCATTTCTGATTCAATTTTTCCCATCCTATCTCCCATGATTTCTATCCTAGCTTCTAAGGCCTCCTTTGTCTCATTTAAGTTTTTGTGTACTAATTTTAAATTAGTTTCCATTACTTTCATATTTTCTTTACACTCCTGTCTTCCTAATTCCATTTTCTGTTCTAAGTCCTTTCTCACTTCCTCCATTTTCTGATCTATCTCTTCCTTATTCTGTTCTAGTTTCTGGCCTATACTCTGACCTAAACTTTGTTCTATGTCCTGTTTTAATTCTACCTTATTTTGTTCCATTTTCTGACCTAATTCTTTCATATTCTGTTCTAGTCTTTCAAACATGATCATCATTAACCTTTGGTCTTTTCCTATTGCTACCTGTTCCTCACTTTCTGGTTCTATTTGATAACTAGGTCTATCTGCCCCTTCCTCTACTCCTGTGTCTAGCTCTTTTCGCGACATTTTGGTTTCTTTATTCAGTTCACTTTGGTTTAAAAGTCCCACTATTTTGCCGCTTCGCAGCGACATAAAATTAAAAATAAACTGGATGTAAAAATAAAAATTTTTGGTCCTACTTTTTTACGTTGATTTGTCCAGTTACGTGCGTCTCCTGGGCAGTTGGCTTCGCTAGACGATCTCTGGTGTTTTCCCGCGTTGATTATCCCTTTATCGGTGTTCTGATGTATTTAGGTTTCAAACGATGGTCTAATGGCGTCTTCTTTCTTTTTGGCGCGAAGATATGGCGTCACTTGGTATTTCGCGTAAGTTCATTTCCCGTAATTTCCATTCCATCCAAAATTCGTGTTCCACGTTGGGGAAGCCATTTGGTGCGGTTTTTGTAATTATTACTAACGTTGTGTCTTTGAGCTATTGAGATCTTTGTGATCTCAGGGCTTGGTAACGGATGGAATGAAAAATCACACGATGTTTCTTCACCACAATGTATTATTTTATTAACACTTTATCGATATTTTACATTAAATAATTCCTCTTAGCACCATTCTAAATGATTTAAAACGTTTCCACCTTCTCATTTAGTGGAACTAATGCTTGATGAAAGTCTGGTGAAAATTCTATGTTCACACTACCTAAATATGTCCTTCACTTCTATTACACACACGCGAGTGCACAGTTTATGCCATCACCTCACGTGACACCGCCTTTTTCGTATACATCCGCGTATGCGTCCATCAAATACTTCTTTCTTGTTAGGGAAGCGATCCCTAACCATCCTCCCTTACTTTTATTATCGAACACATATAATTCTAATATTTATACATATATATTAAAATAAAATATGGAAATATTTATGACGTCTTTAAACTAACTTAGTTGTTTATAACAATGAACATTTGCAACACGTTTTCGTCATTTGATCAGCTCATACCAACATCAAAAAACAAATTACACTTTTAACAAATATTCACATAAACGATTTTCTTTTGGGGTCTTCTAATGTTCTGTCTCAGTGGTAAAAAATCGTCTTCCGGCGTTTTCCATGATCTACTGAATTTTAGAGTTGATGCTGGGGATACCATCTTAAAAGATCATCTCAATGCCTGTAGCGGAAACGCTAAACACACTTTCTTTCGAATTCAAAATTAGCTAGTTACACTCTGCGGACGGACTGTTCAGAAAGCGATTTCCTTACTAATGAAAGTTGTGCATTCTCGGTGCTAGCTGTCGAATCTGCAAATATAAAAGGAAAAGAGGACCTCTCTATAGGGATGCGCTTTGTGGACAGCAATAACAATGCTAATGTTGTTCGAGAAGAATTTATTGGCTTTACCCGCTTAGTGATCTAAGTGTTACAGTATAGCAAACTACATTCTTAACTGAACCTGGTGTTGACATGAACACACTTGCTGGCCAGGATACGACGGTTGCTCAGTCATGGCTGGCAAGGAAAATAAAGTGCAAAACCTCATTAGAGATGAATATCCAATGGCTCTATTTCTCCACTGCAGTGCGCATAATCTTAATTTAGCAGCCAATACTTCAACAGTGTCCCGGAAATAAGAAACTGCATTGAAACAGTGAAAAAAGTAATACCATTTTTCCGAAGTCCACTTCGAAGAAAACTGATTCCAAACATACCTATATTACGTGAAACTTGATGGACTGCAAAATATAAAGGAACTCGCATATTTTCAGAGCATTTTGCTTTTATTACTGAATACTATAATTCATTTGTGATATTACTGAAAGTATGATCATAATTGCTTTGCTTTATGCGGTAATATAATGTATTACACGCTTTTTCGCTTAACTTTTATTGTACTGGCAAAGAAAGGATAAGTTGTTTTGAAGCAGGGTGTAAAATGTCAGCGCCAGAGGAAAAAACAATAGCGCGAGTGTCAGGTTTGCTTGTGTCAACCACATTGTTATAGGTAAACTCCTGAGACGAGTACAGTATGTATTATATGTGCGCGTGCGTGTATGCATGTATACGCCCACACACTGGTGCAATTTAATCCACAATAATAAACCTTTTACATTTAAATGAACAGCATAAGCATGTTAAGAATACCAGCATAGTTACAATTTCATGCAAGTACACGTAAATGTAAAATACAAAGTTATGGATGTAAGAAATGAAAATGTAAACCCAGGAATCCATGTTCTATAAAACGTAAACAAACGCAAGTTTATATAGTCTGTCTCACCCTTAGATGACAGTACATTTTAAATGGGGCGCAACTTGTACTCTGTTCGTCGCTCAGCTGCGACGACTTGTGATTGACACAAGTGAAGCTGAAGATAGCACCCTATTGTTTATTCCTCTTCCTCTGACATTTTACACCCTGATTCAAATGTGATTTTGTTCCCGGGAGAATAAATAATATTACGCTAAGTAGAATCAGCAATACATTAACAGTATTAACGCATTAAACAAAGTAATAATGACCACAGTTTCAATAAGTAAACTGTTAAGCTTCTGTACATTATATTAACGCATCAAACAGAGCAATAATGATCATAGTTTCAATAAGTAAACCTGTTAAGCTTCTGTACATTATATTAACGCATCAAACAGAGCAATAATGATCATAGTTTCAATAAGTAAACCTGTTAAGTCTCTATATATTATAAACCTGATGAGGAAGTTATGTAACATACAACGCCCTACATAACAATACCTAAAGAATGAACAATTTGCCGCACTCCGCTTTGCACTATTCCATCATATTGCGTTAACCTAGCGGTTTTTTGTTTTCCCGTCCCTTTTACTTTCTTTTTTGATGGAGTTGAGGTCCTTTCATTTAGTTCCTTTTTAATCCTATACACTACTGCTTCTGAACGCCCGATAGCCTTAGCTGTTTCTTTTACTGCCTTACTAACACTCATTTTACTAGAAAAATAATCTAACACATTCAAAATTAGGGCTCGGAAGTTCATGCCCTAAAAAACACTAAAATATGCAGGCAAATATGCTCTTAAAACTTGAAAATATGCCAAAAGATATGCACTATTTAATTAAAACAATGTCCCTTTGCAGTAGACGAGTTAGTACAAATAACAAATAAAGTTACCTTATTCCTTAGAGGTTGAAGCAGAAGTGGTTCCGCTGCTAGTATTAACTGCTAAATTGCAGTTCACAACCAACACTGCCAAAATTTTCAACTGTAAAACTTCGTCTGTTGTCTCGCAAAACATGTCATGTGAAAAACTTCTCTCCACATCACAAGATGTTATCGGGGCATATTAAAATGATGTTAACTGCTTCACAGCAAGAGTCAAGTCTCATGGTGTGACACATGGTTTTCTTTCGAGGATGTCTCGAATATTGCACATCTGTTTATAAGCACAATTTTTTTGTTCGTTAGTGCGCAATTAGTATAGAAACAGCAAATATCGTACTTTTACTAAAAAGAAAAACGTTTTCTGTGGAAATATGGGCCTATAGAAATGTGTGTGTGTGTGTGTGTGTGTGTGTGTGTGTGTGTGTGTGTGTGTGTGTGTGTGTGTTGTAGTGTTTAACGCCCGCTTTTACTACTACGGCACCGCAGGCGGTGACACTGATGATACATGAAGATGGAGCACCGGTGGAATGAGATGGCGGGGGAAACCGGAGCACCCGGAGAAAACCCGCCCTGACGCCGCTTCGTCCACCACGAATACCATATGCGGGTCCCTGGGATCGAACCCGGGCCGCCTAGGTGGTAGGCGAGCGCGCTAACCGCTCTGCCACGGCGCCGCCCCTATAGAAATGTATAATGACTCGACTTAAAAAGGATATAACCCGATAGGGGAAAAAATTCTGTATAGGATAATGTGTTCAAACCTGAAATTTATAACAACTGGATATTTACACCATGCTATTAGGAATCTGGCAACAGCGCGAGAGTAGAAAAGAACGAAGCTAATGGCAACTTGCGCCAGATAGAGAGAGAGAGAGATATCCTATTTAACTCCATACTGTCATCTGTGAGACAGGCTATAAAACAATAACTATTACTACCTGGCAAAGCCACAAAACGTATCGGAAACAATGTGAAACTGTTCAGCTGTTTACGTGAACTTATCACATTAAACCAGGCGAGACAGGTTATGCACACTCTGTTCAGATACAATCATATCTTCAGAACAGCAACGTATCGTGTAACTGCTGGCGCGAGAGATCATCTATTTATGTTTTATCACTGACTATACACCATTATCTCGCTCTTCTAATAAACAAGATAGGAAGCGATCGCAGCACTCGACAGACAAGGCCAATACGCCTAAACGCTTTGCCAGGTAACACAATAGGTTTGTAAAACACTGACATTTGTTGTTTGGAGCTAAAGACATTGTTGCATAAGTTTCAAATGTGTATTTAGTTAAATAGGCCCCAGTCGGCTTAGTAATTTGGTAACAGGTAACTATTTTAATGTGCTTGGAGAACAAAATTTGAAATTGGATTTCCGTTCCATTTAACAGGATTAATTATTATTTTCTCAATTACAGCTTGTTTAAATAAGTACATTTTAAAATTCTTTCATCTGACAACCAGCTTCACTCTCGCTCTCTTTTGGGGAATAGTCCTATATTGCACTTTTTTAATTTTACCTGTATTTTCATTTATTTAACAATGAATTATGTTGAAAACTACAATAAATTGTTAAAAACTACTCTGGGTGTGGAAGCTAGACGAAATTTAAAATTCTATGTGTAGGCATATCCTGTAGCTTACTCACCTGCACCTGCTGGCCGCACACTTAGAAAGACGTGGTAAGAGGGATAAGGAGAGAAAGAGAAGTTTGGTATTTATGGCTAGAATACAATTATTATAAGCTACCTTAAATTTTCTGTCGAATTTTACTCCCTACAAATAAATCATGGACAAACGACAAATAGTTACAACACAGTAGCAAATGCACCTAAAAACCAAGATTAGTCTATAGGTATGCTGTGTTAATTTTATGTATAACTGGGGAAAAAGAAATTACTTGTTTTGAATTATGTCCATTTTGCACCCCCCCCCCCCCCCAAATATCCTGGCGTCACCTAGGGTGGATGGACGTGTAGAGTTGGCAAGCCGTGACTGTTCTATAAAATTTTGATTCTTGCATGTTTGCGGTGTTTCGGTTCGCCTTTGCCAATAGTAGATATTGCAGGGTTCTGGTGTCTCCTAATTCACACCCAAATGGAGGACGGTCTTCTCAAAACTGCCTCTCAGATAGTTGGTAGGTTGGTTTCTTGGTGTATGATACGGTTGGAGGTGCAGAAGGGATCGTAGACAATTTTACGGAAGGAAAGGTTTTGGATGGTTTGGATTTGTTTAATGGCGGTGGTGGAGGCACTGGCCCAGGCCACACAAGCGTACAACACCACCGAAAGAATGAACGATTTTTTTTTTTGGGGGGGGGGGGAGTGGACCAGCACACACTGTGTAGTTCATGGTGATGCCTAGGTATCTGACTTGCTGACGGCTGCGCAATATTTTACCACCGACCGTTAGGTCCATTGCCAAAGTGTGATGTTTTGAAAAAATGGTTCAGCTGGCATTTGGGGTAATTTTTATTTTCCAATTATGGAGCCATGACAGGAAGCGGTACACGTAATGCTGCATTTCTGCAAGGCTGAAACAAGGAATCTTGTGGTAAATTGTAGCGTCTTCAGCATACATGGCAACATTGCATCTGGCGTCCAAGGGAAAATCGTTGGTGAAAAGTATATACAAAAAAGGGGACCATATTACACATTGTGGGACGCCAGCCTGCATGACTCTCTTCCGGGAGCAGGAGCAGCCCACTTGGACGTACAAGCGCCGATTTTCTAGAAACTTGTGCAGCAAAAACAAATAATTTTTGAAGGCTGGGGAAGTTGTGATGCAGTCTGTAAATAAGGCCGTTATGCCAGCACCGGTCGAAAGCGGCTTCTACGTCCAGAAATAACGCCAACGTTGAAGCCCACTGTTAAACTGCTGTGACGTCATCTGTCAGTCTTAGAAGCTGTAAGTCCGTGGAGTGTCCTTTTCTAAGGCCAAATTGAGAATCTGAAAATTCATTTAGTTTCAAAATTTCACTGTTGTTTGTATCAACGTTTGATTATACTATACTGGGATCGAATCGCCTCTAAGGATCAACGATACCTGCTTTCTTCTTTCCCTGATTACCCTCCCCTTATGTAGGACTTAGACCCCCTAGGACTTACAAGCCAGCCTAAGGTCAGACGCCTGTCGTGGAGCAGAGGGACCTCTGGACCAGAGTGAAGACCTGGAAGCAGGTGGTCAGCCAAGCACCAGGTATGAGGATTGATTGGAAGGGTGATAATGGAGTCTCACTTAGAAATTAGCTTCAATCCAGTATTTACTGATAAAGAAATTCACTCTGCAATGAAAGACATTAAAATAGACACAGCACTGGTTCCTGATAGAACACTTGTGTGTTCAATTAAACACAAAAAGCGTATAAATATTTTGGCTAAGATTTTCAGCAGAATATCACAATCTGGTCTCATTCCTTCGTGTTTTAAAAAGGCACGAACAATCTTAAATCATAAAGATGAAGATGAAACAGGTCCTTAAAATTTAAGACACATTTCAATTTGCTCTGTCTTAAGAAGAGTTTTTGAGCAGATACTAGATGACATAACTATGTGGCATTTAATTCTAACCAAAGAGGCTTCACATCATGTCCTGGCACAATCACTACTGTCTCTCTGTTTGATTGACCTCTGCGTAAGGTTAAAACCACAATAAGTTATCACTAGTATTTAGTGACATCAGTAAGATATTTGATAACGCAGGGCATCTACACATAAAAAACAATCATAAATTTGGGTAATCTGCTACCTATTTTAAAAATCATATTCTGTCTTTATTGTTCTTTCTCATACAGTTGATTCGACGTTACATTTACATATAGTTCAGTGTCTTCTCCGCATGTAGAAGACTCGAGTAGAGCAAGCATCTGCTATGTTGTTGGTCCATGCCCACAGTTTCCTGTGCCCTATTATTTGGTAGATGCTCTGATTCTGGAGGTAGGAGAGGGCTGTGGTTCTGGTTGTTTGTGTGAACGGACATTCCCATACCATGTGCTCAGGTGTTTACCTAGGTACAAATCTGCAGGAGTCTTGGTCACTGACTTGTCTTGTCAGGTACTGGATCAGTCCACATGCCGGTTACAAGTGCTTCATTTTGGGACGTTCTTCTAAGTTTGGGACAATATCATACAGTCGTCCAGTCGTACTTGCATCCCACTCCTGCTGCTACTCAAACACAAGGTGTTCTTTGATTTCCAATTCATTTCTCACTGGGGCACCAGTTAGCTGTGCTGCTCTGACAGCATTGTTTTTTCTCAACCAATAACATGCCACTCTGCGACATGCTGCTAAGTCCAGTGGTAACAGTCTTAGGGCAACAGTCAGGGTGGTGGAAAATGCACCTGTTAATTGTAGTAGGCATTTCCTCTGGGTCTTTCTGATCAGTCACTTCGCAAATGAGAGATGTATTTTAAGTGTCCAAGCGCTGCCACCATGTGCCACTATAGAACACGTTACAGTATTAAACTTCACGGCATGATATGGTATTGTGCCATGGTTTCTACGAATCCTGGAGATTTTGCTCATGATACTGTGAGCCTTCTGTGCTATGTCCGTGACATGTGCTCAGAAAAGGAGACCTTTGTCCAGGGTAATACCCAGGTACTTTGCCGTTTGGGTTCTTGAAATGCGGCAATCGCCCATCTGAAGACAAGGATTCTCTCCGAGGCATCCTTTTAGAAGTATGTAGTTTGTTTTGGAGGCAGAAATAAATAATTTTATGTTTCCACATTCCTGGTTGAGAAGAGCGGGGGTCTCAGCACATTTTTCCTTCCAGTTCACGCTGTGAATTTCCACGAATAATAACATTATGCAGTCAGCATATGGGGCACACCTGTTTAATTGTTCTTGGGCATCCATTTTTCTGAGGATGGGTTTGGGTCTGATGTCCCAGAGCATATGTACAGTGCAGCCATTGGTGTATTGCACTTCTCTGTTCCGGCAGTAGTGCAGGAGGGTCCGGTGTCGGTTTGTCGGGCAGTGTACGTTTCGCACTTCCACAAAAAGGGCAGGCCATCATAAATTGCTTTATGTCCACAAGGAAATCTTATACGCAGTTTTGGGAGAGAGTTCCACAGTGTCTGTGATGTTTTAATGGCATCTGCACACGACTTTCCTTTTCAAAACCTGAACTGGGTTGTAGTTAGGCCCATGTTCTCCCTGGCTGACTGTAGTCTCTTGCACAGAAGGGTTTCTTGGATTTTGGCCAGAGCATTGAGAAGCACGATTGGTCTGTATGAATTTGGCTACTTAGGATCCTGTTCTAACCTTTTCACTAGTATGGTGAGGTTAGCATGTTTCCACTTAGTGGGAATCCTTCCCTGTCTAAGAGCCTCGTTTAAGATGTGGCAGATATTCGGT
The DNA here is from genome assembly GCA_030765045.1 of Tenodera sinensis. NCBI lineage: Eukaryota > Metazoa > Arthropoda > Insecta > Mantodea > Mantidae > Tenodera > Tenodera sinensis. Next base: position 291,343,072 of record CM060964.1, on the reverse strand, counting down.
GTAATGGAATTACAGAGAGTTTGCAGGATTTCATTTCTACTTTTGCCTGGACCAGAGGCTCAGCAGTGTTTTAGGTGACACGTGGTTCTGCGTCCTCCTAGTAAGTGTATTTCCATCTGTTTGCTGCTTTTATTTGTCTGTTAACTGGAAGATCGTTAGTCTCTATGTCGTGGGGTATCAGGTTGTCTAGAGTAGCTACACAACAAGAATGACCATGGGTATAGCCAATACAGTTATGCTCTCTCGGCGTTGCCAGTTTTGACACAAGGCTGTTTCGGTGTGACAGTCAAATCCTCCATCCCTATTGTCACCTGCTTGCTGGACAACTGGCAACACTGAGAGAGCAACATCAATGTATTGGCTAGGACCATGTTCACTCTTGTTTTGTAGCTACTCCAATAGAAATTCAGTTGTGTCTTCGCAGGTTGTGGTCACTGTGTCATCGGGCCTAGTGAAGGTAGCTGTGGGGAGAAGAATGAACTTCTCCCTGACAATTTTGTACGGAACTGCCCAAGGGTTCCTCCGCAAGTTTCCCAGCTATCATTCCTGGTTTCTGCAAGCAGGACAGTGTACTCTTCCTTTCTTCTGCAGTAGAGTATTAGCCTGACCTCATGTTTTATTGGAGTTTGCGGTTCTTGTAGACCTTTATTAACTGGCGCATGTTGTGCCAGAATGCTGGAGGTTGTCATTTCGTATCTTTCTGGTTTTACTCAATCGCTCTCGCACGATTGGGATGGAATGTTGCAATGCTTGTATGAATTGCCGTTGTCAAGGTTTGGGCAGCTTGGCCTATATCATCTTCGCCTATCACAGGGGGAACAAAACTTTCCCATAGTTCTTTTCCAATTTCTCCTGCGGTAACTGTATCTCCAATTTGTTGCCACTCTGGCATCCCTGGTTGATCTGTTCCTATCCACTTGAAAACAGATGGCATTTTGATCATTTTCAGTCTGCTGGCCCATGTCGCTCCATCTTTGGTTTAAGGGAGCAGCCTGGTGGTTGGTGATAGCGACATCTATACTGGCTGTCACTCCCGCTCTCCCTATACCAGGTGAATCAGCCACCCCTTATTTTTTTTGGAAGGTAGGCCACCCATCAAACGGCATGTGTGCCTTAGTCCAGTTTTGCACTTACTAAAACGTATTGCTTGACGTTCTTAGAGAGAGGAATGCGCAAAATTCAGAGGAAGAGTGGTTTAAGGGACAGGACGTACTGCTCGTTTAAGTACACCTCAAAAACATACGACTCGTTTATTGAGAGGAAATTCCGGTTTCCAGCCGATTTTACAAACTTTTTATCAGAGTATACATAGCAACATAATTCACTAAATGCCTCGGACAAAATGGACCTATCATATGAGCACACTAACAGCATCAGCTAAAAAGAAAATGGTGGATTCTTGTACTTCGAGCAGGGGTTGGCTGCCAAAAATTAGGAAACAATTAGAGACATGCCTCATCCATCATGGACCGGTACAGTCAAAACGGACATATTATTAAACAACGGTTTATTTATATTTTTACGTAAATTATGTCTCGTACATTTAAAATAACACGCATAACAGTTTTTGCCATTTAAGTAATATTAAAATGCCCAGCAAAGGATTAAAACTGTCCTAAAAGGCCAAATCAAGCACGAAAACTCGCGAGGTGGCAATGGCATAGCATACAAGTCCTACTATTGAACGCGGGATGTGCTTTCATTCAGGTCTCGAAATAGCTGAATAGGATTATGGCGTGTCCTGTGCGCTAACCCCCGGGACACAGGTTCAAGTCTCAGCATTGTACATATTTTTAACGCTCATCAAAACTTGGAAACCAAATTCACAATAATCTAAGTATACAGTCCCTGAGGGTTTAGGACATTATAACTTAAATCGTTTTTGGTTGTCTGCATTTTGTAATAGAAGAGGTATAAAGACTTCTGCTCCACTGGACTGGCATGATGTAGTGTGCTACTATGAATGCCGACTCCTTCGTTCTCCACACGTATGCTGTCGCATAATATTTTGTGCCAGTCTTTCATTATGTATTCGACAGACGAGTACATAGATATGCTTTTGATCTACGGAGAAGCAAGAACAAATACACCAGCGGCTCAGCATCTATACCGGGAGAGATATCCGAATAGACAACCAACAGCAAACACCTTCCGAAATGTTGAAAGGCGTCTGCGTGTAACAGCGTCACTTGCGAGAATGCCTTCTGTTGGACATGCACCAGTAACATCGGGTGTTAATGCAGCAGTTTTGAACGCCATCTAGAACAATCAGCATACTAGTACACGAGCAATTTCTCAGGAGGTGAACATCAGCCAGTCTTCTGTAGTGCAAATATTGAACACTAATAAGTTTTATCCTTATAGTTTACACCTACACCAAGCACTTCACGGGAGTTATTTCGAAGCTCGGGTGACTTTTTTGAATGGTTGCTGGAGCGAGTAGCAAATGATGTAGGATTCGCATCCAGGATACTGTTTTCTGACGAATCAAGATTCCACAACAATGGAACAGTAAATCGCCACAATATGCACTATTGGAGAGTTGATAATCCTCAATGGGTAAGGGAGGCTGCATTCCAAGAGCAGTGGGCAGTGAATGTCTGGTGTGGAACCTTGGGAGACCACCTTGTTGGACCATTATTATTCGAGGGGCATCTAAGAGGAGCACGCTACCTGGAATTTCTCCGTAATGAGCTCCCCTTATTATTAGAGAATGTGCCACTGCGGGAGCGAATGACGATGTGGTTTCAACACGATGATGCTCCTCTGCATTGGTCGAGGATCGCCTACAATCATTTGAATGCTGCGCATCCTGGTCATTGGATAGGAAGACAAGGACCTGTCTCCTGGCCTGCCAGATCACCTGATCTGACACTCCTTGACTTCTTCCTCTGGGGTTAATCAAAAGAACGCATTTATGCAGAGGAGCTAGACAATCCAGTAACCCTTCGCCAGCGTATTACAGTGGCCTGTAGATCTGTTCCAACCCGCCATGCTACACCCAGTCAGGGGCTGCATTCAACAGCATGCCCAGGTGTGCATTACCCAAGGTCACCAGTTCGAGCACTTGCTTTCTTAGAGGAGTCGTGTTCCATAAGCAGAAAAAGAGTCACTTCAACGCCACACGGGCCCTAATGACCTAGTTGTCGACGGGCCCTTAAACCCAACTCACTCACTCAACGCCACAAAATATACCAATATGAAACAATATTTCTAATAGCACAATAATTCTATGTCTGCAAAATCGTGTTTAACTTCCATGTTAAGCTCTGATGCAATGTCCTTGTTTTCTGTGTTCTAATACTTATTTCAATTGCACCTACCTATAGTTATGTTTAAACAACTACCTACTTGTAGTTCACCAATAAAGAAACATCAAACAATACCATAAAACATAAATAAAACAATTAAAAATGAAAATAACAGTTTTCAGGATAATAATTGTAAATGGCGTATTACACGGTAAAATAAAATTAGTACACGCAGGGGATTCTAACCCCCTTCACAGCAACCAGATTACTTTGGAATCTTGCTCCCGTTCCAACTGAGCTATCTAGTAACGTGTGAGATAAACATTCCATTTAAAATACAGTACTCGCTGGTACCAGTGAACATTTGCAGTGGTGCAAAAGTCAGCTGTCTAATTACGAATGCATTAAAGGGCGATACGATAACATCTATATTAGTACTAATTTCATCGAGTGTTTAACATCCATGTTAAATACGCGGGTAGAACCTAGTAATGGGGTCGGTGCTTTCATGTTGGAGTATAAAATGCGGATTGCATAAAACTCGAGACTAAGGGGCAGCTGACTCACCTGGTATAAGCAGGGGGATTTCCATGTTTATTCATTACTTCTAGCAGAAGTTCTGCTAAGAGTTCCTCTAGCAGCATACCTCTGTCATCTGTTGAGTTAGAATGCCACAGCAGGGATTTGGCGTTTACTTTAAAGTGAAAATGCATTTCCCAGGGTTCATCATTTGAACCCTGTGAAGGCATCTCAGATAAGGTTGTATATCATGAGTCCTGAAAGTAGCTGTTGACCAGCAGGAGACTGAGCTCTTTGAAGCAGATTTTCATGCAGTTAACGTGGCTATCAGTATGCTGTTGAAGGACGGTGATGTGTATATTCTGATTGAGGATAACTGTAAGACACTTGAGTATGCCTATCTGCCCTAAAAACTTAGATCATTAATATTAGAACTTAAAAGAGGTAACCAAAATCATAGAAACTAACGGCCGAAGAACCACACCTATTCATATTAATCATGGAGTGATGCAAGGTGCCCCTTATCACCTGCTATTTATAATTTGCAACAGATTTCTTATTAAATGAATTAAGTGAAAATACTTAATGGGAAATATGGTTACCAATCAATCCCAGGTCTACTCAAGTTAACTGTTCTTGGTTTTGTGATTGACATTATTGCAATGGCAAAACATAAGGAAGCTGCCGCTATGCTCGCTGGCACTGTTATCCAATGACTTAAGGAAATTAGGTTAATAATAAATTTTGGTAAGTCAGTTTCCTTGAATATTCATAAAGGAAAGCTTGAATGTTCACCATTATTACTTCAAATGAACTGTATCATTCATGCAATTCAGGCTCACGACACAATCTGGTAACCAGGGATGAACCTCACAGGTCAATTAATCCTAGATAAGGAAAAGACATGAACTTAAAAACACTTTAAATTTACTGGTTAACAGTCTTCTATTTATAGCAGAACAAAAAATAACAGTCATTAGCCAATTTGTCACTGCTGCTCTTGTATACTGTTTTCAGAATTCTAACCAGCTTAAAATACCCAAGTCTTAACTCATTACTAGGGCTCGGAAGTTCATGCCCTAAAAAACACTGAAATATGCATGCAAATATGCTCTTAAAAACTTGAAAATATGCCAAGAAAAATGCACTATTTAATTAAAACAATGTCCCTTTGCAGTAGACAAGACAAGTTAGTATAAATAATAAAGTTACCTTATTCTTGAAGCAGAAGTACTCCCGCTGCTAGTATTAACTGCTAAATTGCAGTTCACAACCAACACTTTGCACAAATTTTCAATTGTAAAGCATCGTCTGGTGTCTCGCAAAACACTTTTGTAACGTGAAAAACTTCTCTCCACGTCACAAGATGTTATCGGGGCATATTTAAATGATGCTAACTGCTTCACGCACGGCGCGCACGCACGCGCACACGCACGCGCACGCACACACACATTCAAGTCTCTTGGTGAGCCATGGTTTTCTTTTGAGGATGTCTCGAATACCGCACATCTGTTTATAACCAGAATTTTTTGAAATTACATAATTCACTTTCTCTTTCACTTTTTGTCCTATGCTACCAGGAACCAAACTTAGATTACATATTGTTGCAGTGACAGTGATTCATGCAAAGGAGATCCTACAGCTTCCAATGCCGTTATGGCTGTTGGTAAGAAAGAAAAATGGGCAGATATGAAACCAAGATCCTCTTTTAACCCAGTGCCTGACAGAATATTTTGCACAGTTTCTATTGATGAAGCATCTTTTAAGTCCAATGAATTAATAACCTCTTCGGCTATTTCTATGTGCTCAGCATAATATAAAACTGCATCGATCCATGTTCCCCATCGATTAACACTGGTGCAGGAAGAAGTCAGATATTAGCTGCTTAACTCTTTTAGGAGATTTAACAAAAATTATCTTCGTACTGGACACAAATCCATCTAGCAATGGGTAAGACCCATTGTCTCAGAAATGCTACCAATATGAAAAATATTATACAGATGAAAAAATAAAAAAAAGCATAAAAATCATTAAAATATGCAATATAGGGGCAATAATATTGAAATCTTCGTGAATTGCATCATCATGTGCAGTACTGCCAATATGAAAAATATTATCCAGATAGAAAAAAGTAATAAAAAGCCATAAAACTCATTAAAATATGCAATATAGGGGCTATAGTATTGAAATAATATGCATTTAATCAAGAAAATATGCAGTTATATGCACCATAAAATCATGTCCAAATAACTGAAAATTCCGTAATTCGTGCACATAATGTAAAAGCATACATTTTTAACCCCTATGAAAAAACATGCATGTGCATGAACTTCCTAGCCCTACTCATTACATTACACAAAATAAAAATGATTTTACAACTGCCTATAGGCACTACAGATTCTATGTTACATTCCTCCAAAACGTCAAAGGATTAGGCATATGCAGAGTACAATGGGAAGCTCCAATCCAACAATTTAACACTTACAATGTCATTCAGAAATCCAACACTGAATACATAGCTCCATTAAGAGATCTAAATGCTGACAAGCTGAAGTGGCTAACAACCCTGGTAATTGAAGACTGCAATAAATTCATTTTGAAAAGTCCTGCTGTTATCAGGAGATACCTACGGAATGAAGAATTTAAAAAATGGTGCAGCTTGAAGACACGTGGAAAAGGAGTAATTTTACGTGCAGAATGTCCTTTTGCTAATAGATGGTTGGATACACAAGCAGGAATGAGTAGTTCTCAGTTTCGAGATGCCATTAAGTTGCAAGGTAATGTTGCTCCAGTAAGGGCACTACATGAATGTAGTCAAGTTGGAACCTGCTGTCGACAGAGGCAGTGTGAAGGAAATGCTAGCTCATGTTCTTGGCTACTGTCCATATGGTGAACTTCTTTGCAACAATCGTCATCAACACATCAAAACTGCAATAGCAGCTGCTTTGTCTGCATAAAACTACAAATTATACAAAGAGGCCCATTGCATTGCTACTGATGGGAGTACCAGAAGAGCTGATAGCATTGCTATTGATAGAACTGAACAAACACGCTACATTATTGACCCAGTATGATTCAAATTGGATTTGGAACAACCAGCCTCGGTAGACCTCAAGAAGAAAAAATATATACTCCTACCATACCATATTTTAAAGATAAATATAAAGTCAGCATCTTCATTGTTGTGGGCCTAATGATAGTTGTGGAACAATCCCAAAACAGCTTCTGGATTTCTGCCAGCAATTTTCCATCCACAAGCAGCTTTGTATAGAAGTTGGCCTCATGGCATTAAAACCCTCTATACAAATTTTGAAGAATCATTTGTACACCACCTCTTAAGTGGCTTTATATGAATTTGTATTTGTATTATTATTCTGAAGCTTTATTTTCAGTTAATTTTGTTTTACTCTGTTGTTTAACCATCTTTATGTGTATCAAAAAGTTAACCTGCTTAGTATTCTCTGTCATTTTAGCAATCTACACCAGTAGAGAGATTTATTAAATAAATAAAGTCACGTTAAGTCGACCTTAAATAGCTCCATTTAATACCTTGTATTACTTTCGCATTATGTCCTGCTACGTTAAGTCACCTTGCGTTAAGTTCATTATAATCCCAGTATAACTTGAGTGTACCTACTAAGACATAGTATATTTTGACACATAAATATTGAGTTCCCTTCCGATAAAAAGCTAAATTTGTTGGTAGTCCGCGCAGATCTCATTTTTGTTTGATATTGAAGTTATGATTTTTACATTACTTATCAATTAATTTTAACTTTTGGTATAAAATACCATAACTTAAAAAAATGTATTCAAGTGTCCAAATAAAACTTTCCAAATAACCAAATAAATCTCTGTAGAATGTTCTTCAATGTGCCCTGTGTGTAACTCTTTTTTTTTTTACAGCTGAAAATTGCTGTCACAGAACTGCCCTGAAGTGATTGTATTTCAAAGTAAAATGAAAATAGGCAAAGTATGTTTCAACGGTACTGATGTACTCAAGACACCTAAGAAGTGAATTTAGCCTAAAGGATATATATGCAATGTTTGATTTACAGTTTAATTGGAAACTTATGTATAATCCCAGCAATTCAGTAAATCTTTTCTTTTTACTTTCTCTACTGATAAGTAGAGGAAGTATTGTATTCCACCCAAAAATTTGATGTCGAGATTTCACTGGAAATATATTTTGAGGCCCCCTGAATCCAAAAAAAAGCATTTTTGGAAAAAGGTCCATGTGTGTGTCAGTCTGTGGACAGCTTAACTCAAAAACGAAAAGTTGGTTAAAAACCAAAGTTGGAATTTAAGTTGAATGTCTTTCAAGGATGCGACACGAAGATTTTGAAGAAAATAGCCCCACCCTAAACTACCCTTTACATGGAAAATTTTTCGAAAATTTTGATTTTGTTGAAAATGGCTCTAACGATGTTGATTAAAATGTTTGAGATATTTTTTATGACAAATGAAATGTATATTTTGAATTTTCTGGCTATAGCCCCTGTAGTCGTATTTACTCTGGGTGACTTTTGCATAACTGGTAAACCGTTAGAGATAGACCAAATCATACTATGCAAAACATGTAGATCTTGCTAAAATACACAACTTATGTCTCAATGAATTTTCTTGCAGGGTGAACCATTTCGGAGATATTCCTTGTTATGTGTGTGAGTTTCAGAAAACTTGTAACTTTCGTGAAATGGATCATTGTTGTTCATTTTTTTATATGGTAAGTGTGCAGAGAGAAGAGAATCTCAAAGCTTCAAAAGATGTGACTATCGCTCAAAGCCTTCTGTATACTAACTTTTCCTTTGCACCTACAAGGAAATAAGCAATAAGATAATTTGTGCAAATGTTTATCTCAACTAAGACGAAGAAGATATAGGAATAAGAATTTGTACAAATAGTTTGTACAAGAGTAGAGAAAGTCATGTGAGTGCAGCACATCAAATTTTTTTAATACTTCTACTGTTATTTCCCATATTAATATTTGGATTCCAGGAGCTATAAGTAATGAACCTTATTACATCAGATTTATGAAATTAAAATCAACCATAGTAGATCTTGTTACCTAGTAATGCCTGTTCAGAGGTTTCAATACAGGGTGTAAGTTACAGTCGCTTTTGTCACTTTTTGCTGCTTGAGGTCGAAGAACAAACTTTAAAACAGCATTTGCAAAAATGTGACAAGTCAATCACAGAAACAAACAATAGAGGCTATAAACACAGTCTTTCAGCAAGCCGTTACAATCCTGTCACAGAAATAAGCAATATGCTGCTTACCTCTCAGTGCAGCTCATTTCTGATCTGGTCTGCATGGTTTATTTATTCTTGTACCCGTGTGTGTGTGCTTTTTAAAAAGTGATGGATAAATTATTTGTTTTAAGCAAAAACAAGGGAATGAGGTCCTAGACCCAGTGAAACTAAAAAGGGTAATACTAAAGAAATAAAACCTGATACTAAAATACACACACCAAATAAACAATTAGTGGAAAACTGGAAAGTGGTAAAAAGTGCAGTATTCTGAGAAATTCCATTACTTGTGTGTAGTTTGTGTGAGAACACAAGAAAGAAGAATTGTTTGCGTCATCATCAGGTAAGCTGTAGTATTAACATTCACAACACAAAAACTTAGCACTTTAAAACAGTGTTTTAATATAGACAGCAGTGGAAATTGTTATAAGATCGTTCTTTATATCTAACTCAATTTAGGTTCCCGTGAAAAAAATTCTCCCAGTTCAAACTATGCATGTCCACTTAATTAACTTGTTACTGCAGTTCTAAATTATTCTGGTATTACTAAATAATTTGGACTCCACATATAAGTACATCTTGCCATAACTTTGATTTTGAAAAGGTATTCAACTTGTGAGAGTGTGCATAAAAGCTGACGTATTCTAATGTGATGTAATGTAATGCAATACACTAGAATCCCAATAACTCAACATTCTGTGTAACTCAACAATCTTCTTTATTCTAATTTTTTATTATTAAACTTGACTGTAATAATTTCCATAATGTACTATATGGTATAAATAGTATATGTAAATTTAAATTAGTATATGCACTCTCCGTCACAGTAACAAAAGGGCTGATCGCATATTGACCTTCGTTATCTATCAAGAACATATGCAGGCAGCAAGTTTATGAAAGAGTTCACTTTTGCATTTATAAGACCATAGGGGTGTCGAGTTACCTTTCCAACTTCTGTGTAGTTGTAAACATTGCAACGTGTGTGATTAAGTATGGTGCTCATTGGCATTATCGCAGTGTTCTTATTTATTTCAAGGAAGAACGCACAGATGTTACCCACATCATCAATTTGTATGATATCACTCCTGCAGATCCTAGCAAGGTGGTTTGTCGCATCTAGAAAATACCCCTGTATGTGGTAAGCTAAACTTTCAGTTACATATTTCTGGTTAAAGTGCAGCTACCAAGATGTCAGGCTTACTGTTAGTGTCTTGTTTGTAACAGCAAGGATCTCAAATATGAAGAAAATACAAGTTCACATGACAATGGAACTTAAGTTGGATATGTTGAGCAGATTGGACACAGAGGAATATATTAATATGTAACACACTTTAGAATATGTGATACTTCTGTTTCCTATATTGTGCTAGAATATATATTTTATAATTTGAAGTATCATGTTATGGGTTGAGTAACAGACCCCCTACTCTGTAAAATTTGGCATTAGATCAAGTTATCAGGATTCCACTGTACATGCAAATCAATATTGACAGTTTACTGTAGTGTAGATATGATATAGAATATGTGGATCTATATGTGTAAAATAATTTAAGAACATAATCAAATTTGACTAAGCAGGTTACTGCTGCCTTCAATTCAATATACATATACAGGGTTCTTCATTTAAAACCTAACAGTCACACAGCATTTGACCTGTACACAATTGGGTGTGTCACAGCCGGCTTTTCTCCTATATAAACTCTGTGCATAAAGCATGTATGACACTCTTACCTTATGCAAGATGTTGGAAATGTTGTCCACTCTCTGCTAAACAAATATTATATCGGGAGAACACATTCTGATTCACACAAATAAGTTGGGTCACACTGTAATGTTTCCAATTTCATTTCTAATATTTTGTTTTAGTTCTTCCAATGTATGACGATTTGTCTAGTAAACTTTGTCTTTCAGGCTATCCCATAAGTAAAAATCACATACTCTTAGTTCTGGGTAGTGAGAGGGCCATACACCAGCATAGTCACTATCTCAAACATTTCCCTAATTTTATTTGTGGACTCCTCTGCTGTATGGGCAGTAGTAGAATCTTGTTGAAACTACCCACATGATTCCTCTTCTTCTGTCAGTTCATGATGAGATGGTATCAGAATGTCATTTTGGTACCTCTCTGCATTTACAGTCTGCTCATAGAATATTGGACTGATTATGCATCTAGTGCTAACAGCACATCAAACTCCAACTCTCCAATCATAGTGAGATAGTTCTTAAATACGATGTGGATTTTCAGAGGCCCAGTACCGAGCGCTATGAGTGTTGATACAACCATTTAGGTGGAACCACGCCCCATCAGAAAAGAACAGAAGCTGTGGATCGATTAAACCATCATTCACTGATGAAAAAAACCATTCACAATAATACATTCGTGATACTGGGTCACCTTGTTTTAAAGCATGGTCACTTGTAGCTTACACAGTTTTAGTTTTAAGAATTTAGTTGCTCTATGTGTAGAAGACTAATTTTTGGATGGATATGATTGGTGAACGTTCAAAACATGTGCCTATTTCGTCTAACTTTCCCTCTGTTAAAACTGTACATTTACGTTTTTGTTTTCTGTTTGCCACAGAACCAGTGGTTTCAAATTTCTTCACAATCTCAAGAATTGTAAATGTGGAAGGAGGCACTTCACCAGGGAACATTTGAACATACGCTGTGCTAATACAGCTTGGTGATCCCCATTCATAATAACTCTTACACATGAAAGGTATAAGGTAGGAGTGTTACACGTGCTTTACGCACAGAGTTTATGTAGGAGCAAAGCCAGTTGTGGCACACCCAATTGTACACAGGCCAAATGCTGTGCGCCCCTTAGGTTTTAAATGAAGAACCCCATTATTATTTATTTATGCCAACAAGCTACTGCTGGTGTTGAAGAACCCCATATTTCCTTATAAAACCCTCATTAATAGTACAATTTATAACATTTTCTATGAGCAGAATTTTGCACAAGTGTAAATTTGGACTTAAGAATTTTTGCAATACTGTTTTATTTTCTAGCTTAAACCCTGTTTCAAAACGGAAGATACTTTTTTATATTTGTGACTGATAAGCATGACTAACAGATTTATATGCTATTCTTTCATAGAAATAAAAGCCATGCATTGTATGAGAAATTAATGCCTTCTTTATATTTGAATTGATTTTGATTATGCTATCCTCTTTATTACTGCACTACCTATAAATGAACTCCACCTTGGGCTTACAGAGTACTTACAGTAATTTAGGGCAAAATATTACTAGATCTTATGTGGAATACCACTAGACTTCATCACCAACATAATATGAATAAGTACTAACACTTTTATGAGCCTTAAAAATAAAATCTGTAGGTAGCTTTAAAGTATTATAAAGTAATAAACAACACACAATAGAAAATATTTTTGTATAGTACAATAAATATTCCTAGTTTATATTAATTACTGAGAAACTTACTTTGGCAATGTTAAGACCACAATTTCTGCACCTGGGAACACTGAAAGTGATCAAGAGGGAATGTTGTTATATCACCAAACGCTAATGTACGAGGTAGTCGTCTGTGCAAGGAAGCAATTTTATTTCACTATTCTTTTGAAATAATTGTATGCATGAAACATTTGAAGTTCCTTATGGAGTATGGTCTTGGAATTGTTATACAGTGTACATATACATCACTCCTATATAGCATAAGGTATATAGGCAATTAACAGCTACAGCAAAATATGCTGAGAGCCCTAAGCCCCAAAGTGTAGCCAAGATATTGAAGCCCTAAGCCAGCATAGCCGAAACACCAGTGTAGCTAAAACCCTTCTTCCTCTTCAACTTCCCTCTTCTACAACTATCGTAGTGTCAGGGGTTTACCTCGGGGGCTCACACTTTCCTTTTGAATCCGACTTCACTTAAATTGGGGGATTAGCCCAAAGCTTAAGGTCCCTGTTTCATCCCCAGGGTACTCGGGTAGATCCTCAGTTGTTGAGGTTGGGATTGGGCATTTCCTCCCAACCCTGAAAGGTTTTGGTTTTCCCGCCAATACTTGGGAGGCTATTTCCTGTGGTTTCCCACAAGGCAATGGGGGCACCACTTCCCTACACAGTTAGCTAAAACCCAATGATCCTTATTAACTCAGGATTGTATTTGATTACATAATTATCCCTACTCTGTTTTCATATTGCCTGTACATAATATGTCTTCTTATATTCAATATTCACATCTAATGTTTATGAATATATGATGCTAAACTGTACCTTCCTTGAAATGTTCAATGATCACAGGTCTTTATGCCATTGAAGATTGCATATTTGCTAAATTCAATTTTCTCATGAATACTTTCGTTAGTGTATCCTGGGTAGTTGCATAAATATGCTGCATTCATAATTACTGTCTTAAAAACATCCTCGTTGAAGCCAAAGCACCACAAACACAACATTTTAGCACAGCTGCTTACATAGCAGATGCTAAGGGCATATCCACACGGAAGAAACAGAGTAGATAAGTAGGGGAAGGTGGACAAAGTGACATTGCCAATGTACGAAAATGCAGGGAACTATGGAATTTAGCAACATATGCAAGAAGTGGTGACGATACTTCCACTACTGTGCACATAGTCAGTTGCTGTTTAAGAAACTGACTAAAGTAAGTACCTTCATCAGCAACAGTAAAAGGGACATTCATAACGTGATGTCTTCTGCCTATATTGGTTATTGTTTCTGCATCCAGGTCGGTACACCATTCCAGAGGAGTTATAATGTGGCACTAACACAATTATGAATTGATCAATGTTCAACAGTGAGGTAAGTGTTAACTGAATGGTATGTAACAAAAGGTGAATTGGCGGCAGGAATAAAATTATAAAATTGTGGTAACTGATGATCCAAATTTGGGCACAAAGAGTTTAACAGGGGCCACCTTGTGAAAGCACCATGGGTGTCTAATGGTGTGGAGCATGGGGACAAAAGCCACCTTTTTAAAAAAGGGATTGGGAAGCTCTCCTAAAACTATATAAACAAAAGGACTGGATATTGCAGGGAACAAAAATAATCATTGATTGCTGGAAAACTTACAACGCTCTGGGTAATGAGGGCTTTGTTCACGTCAAAATTAAATAGTCACTGGAATTTGTGTCAACTGGGAGAAATGGCTATACAAACTTGGAAAACCTGAGAAGTGGAAATTCTGTACTCACAGCATCATTTGGCTGTATTTGGAGTGGCCGATGATGGCAACAGTTGGATAGGAGAGGAATGCTCCCATGATAGCTTGGGTGACTGCGTTTCCATCATTACTATCATTCCATAAACTTTTTGCACCTTGCGCCACTTATGTGGACATTACACACTTGTACCATATTATGACTAAATTATTTTGTTCGTAAAGTGTATTATTATAAGTTCTGCTACAAATGAATACAATATGATGCTACGTGTGCGTAAAAAGCGATGTTAAAAGTGTTTTAGCAAATAAGCAATCTTCACCCTTTATGGCTACTAGAGGACTCACTGAACGCCATCCAAACCAATCCATTTACTACGCACGTACCCTGAAATCCCTAACGTAACTCTTTCCCGTCCCGGAACAGGTATGTCAATAGTCATTTGGACTTTGTGAACATACGGTTTGTAAAGGTAGTTTGGGTGAACTGAAGCGAATTCTTAGTTTCAACTACTCTTCAGTTTCTTTAAAATTCAAAAGACTTCCATCCATTCAAAACAGTGCAGGTTATACGGGTACCTAATATTATTGCATGATATAATACTATAATTTACTTACCGTTATTGGTAAATATGCATTAATCTTCTCTGCTAATCGCATTCGTTCTCCTTCTTCGCCGTAAACATGAACTACAAATCTGTTCATCTTAGAACATAATCGGCAAATAAATCCCGTGATAACTGCTTTATCTGTACTACCCATGGTTTTATAATACAATACTAAAAGATAAGCCTTAACTAAATCCTCTATCTAACGATCACCTTTATTTTGATTACACCTACGCATAACAAACTTCAGCTGTCAACAAGGTACGTTCCATAGATTCAGTGCAGCCAATTCTTGGTGATGAAAAGTGGCTGTTAAAAAGGTTAGAAAAGGCAAAGTATGAAAACCGCTTTTGCAAATGTAATAGCATAGCGGATAGAAGAGAAAGTGTGAGCTCTCCCGCTAGTTCACTGCATGATCCGTGGTCCCGTGGCAACTGACCGAAACTGCGGCGTGGCGATCGCAATCGCCGCAAAATGCGGCCGAACTGCCTAGTATGTGATTCGGAAGTACAGACAATGTTATACGTATGCGTTGTGTGTTGTGAGTAATTAGGTACATAACTTGTGAAATTGCTTCTAAGTTTGTGCATAAATGTGTGTGTTCTTCAAAACGTAAGTTTCAAGCAACATCAATAATTGATTAAAAATACCAACTTGTTTTGTACCCGGGTGTCGTTCAGGATACAGAAACTGCTCAGAAGCTAGACATTTTTTTACTCCTCCTAAAGATAAAAATCTGTTTTACAAATGGGAAAACTCTATTCCTAGGAAAGACACTAAATTATCTGTTAAATCTAGTATTTGTGACAAACATTTTCCAGAGGACTTTTTAGTGAAAGTTGATTCATTCGTTGTGCATGGAAAACTAGTTGAAATCCCTAGAATTAAATGGCGGTTAAAGCCAGGGACAATTCCCTGTATATTTCCTAATTTACCCAGGTACTTAACTACAGTGCATAAATCCCGAAAATCTCCACAAAACAGAGACAAAAAATTACTGAAAAAGCAATGTTCAACAATCAGTAAATTACCAGATGCAGGATCCAGTCAACCAGTTCTTATTTCAAACGCGCCGTCCTTCAACAATGAGGAATTCACAGAAAACAGTTCTAATTTCTCCAAGGTCACAAACACAAGTGTCAATAATGAAATTGCTACAATGAAGAAGAGAATTAGAAACCTCAATAGAAATTTAGTTAGAACTAAAATCCTGCTATCTAAAGAGAGGGCTAAATTAAAAACAGTAGAAAAGAAATTCGCTACTAATTGTTGCGAACATAAACACAATTTAAATTGTTTAAGTAAAAAACAAAAGCTGGTTCTAGATACAATGCTTAAACATGTCAGACGAGCTCGAAGGGGATGCGTTACACCAATGAATTTCTATTAGAAAGCTTGCTATTTAAAATTAAAAGCCCTAAAGGTTATAGACATTGCTTAACCCATGAATTGCTGACCTTCCTTCTGAAGCCCATTTAAGGAAATTATCTAAAGGGATAAAGTGCACATATGGTATAAATAGCAATGCTCTAAATGCGATTTCTACTACATTCAGTCAAGAAGAAGATGAAAACAAGCGTCTTGGAGTTGTAATATTTGATGAAGTCAAATTAGAGAATAAGTTAGGTTCAATGCTAGCTCACTAAAAGTGGACGGATTCGTGAATCTAGGTGAACACACTCCTGACAATCAGAAAAGATAGTACAAGCTAGGATTCAAACCACCCTAGATACCATCCAGATACTTAGGCCAGAACAGTTTGGTTTCCGCCGGCGGCACTCCACCATACACCAACTGCTTCGACTGGTGGAATTCGATGGCTAACCATGCTTTAGTTTTTATGTTTGTACCCTTATTACATAATTGGAGCCAACCAGTAGCGATTTACGCAAGTAGAAATGCTACACCCCGTGATATAATAGCTAAGCTCCTTATAGAAGTGATTATCCAGTTAGAAAACTCAGGGACAAGAATTGTTGGATTCATAGTGATGGAAGTCAATCAAACAAAAAAGCATGGAAAAATTTAGGAATAGGAGCAACATGTGAAAATGTACAATGCAGTATCCTGCACTCACTTGATGACAAAAGAAGAATATGGGCTTTTTCAGATTGCGTCCACATAATAAAATGCACGAGAAATTATTTTCATGATAAGGTGGATGTCTTATACAGAAATAAAAGCATCCAATATAATTTTTATAGATACATTTATGAAGCTGACACTTCTCCTAAATTTGCTGGTCTTAGAGTTTGCCCGAAATTGACCTCATCCCACATAGACCCCACCTCTTTTCAGAAAATGAATGTGAGACTGTGTTTTCAATTGTTCAGTAACAGCACTGCAAATGGCATTGACTTCTTCAGGAAAATTAATTTTGAAAAATTTAAGGGAAGCGAAAATACTGAACTATTCACAAGAGATGTAAATAATCTTGTAGATGCATTAAACTCCACAGTTCCAATTAAAGCACTCTATAAAAATTCGCAATCTCACAGAGTACTAAAAGATTTCTTTCGCATAATAATGTCTGAAAATAACACAGTCTGCTCAACTAGAACAATGGAATCTCTTAGAGTCACCTTAAAAAGTACTTTGGAAGTGTCCGAGTATTTATGGAATAGAGGATTTGCGTACGTCTTAACAGCAAAATTTAATCAAGACCCCCTTGAACGGCACTTTGGAATTATGCGTTCTCTAAGCTGTGATGACCATCCTTCCACAGTTGACTTTTTACATTTACATATGCTACAGGCTGTGTATGTCCCTGTAAAATTTGCACTGTCAAATGCTGCTAATTGTGACAATAAAGTGGAGCCACCACTTACATCTTTTATTAATCAAATTCATATATTGGCAAAACAAACTGAGCAAAAAAATCGTGAGCTGTTGGATTTTGTTGGAAACAAAATAAAGAACAAAACTAAAATATTTGACTGGGAAAGTGAAGTTCCTGAACTCTATAAGGACAATATTTCTAAAAGATGCTTAGTACACAACTTAGGGGGTTATATAGTGAAAAAGATGCTCGAAAAACTTAGTTCTGAAGCCTGTGCCTCTAATCTGTCCACCGATCTACCCTCTGACACATTAGCTTCCACTTTCACTACAATAAAAGACTATGGCACCCTAAAAAATTGTCGGTATTTAACCTACCCCTCTGAATGTGTGGTTAATATTCTTTTGCAAGTCGAGGCTATTTTGGAGAAGCAAATGTGCTCGTCTGAAAGTTTGTGGGGTGATATATTTTACGAGTGCTTAGATAACATAGACGAAATCATATTAGGACCCAGTGGAATAGGATGTTGCGTGGAACACAAACTGTATTTAGTTGGAAATTTAACACTACATTACATGAAGTGTCGCTTCTTTTTTCGTACCAAGGAAATCAGTAGAGAAATGACGTCATCGAAGTCAGCAAAATCAACACGTAAACTCTCCAAGGTCTCCAATATCTAATTCCACGGTGAGTTTCGATATTTTATATACATAACATACATAATTTGCATTGTGGTTTAGTTTTTCAGCATAAAATCATGTAAGCAGATATTTCCCATTGTTCTTAATTAATTATAATACCCATTATTGTAAAATAGCATCCTATATTATGTGTCAAGGAAAGACGATGTTTCAAAACAGTATTTCAAATATTCGTGCTTACGATTTTAGGTATTTAAAATGCTAATTGATAATATGAAACCCATTTTCACCATGCATTCGTGAACTAAAGTGAAGCGACCGCGACACCAGTGCCATCTTGCGAGCGAACCACAGTAACTTCCGAAGAGCTCACACTATCTCTTCTATCCGCTATGGGAATAGGTTATTTATACGTGACTTAACATATACTCTTAGCAAAGAGTCAATAGCTCTGTCCTTTGCAGATTAAACTAGAAAGGATTGGATTGCATTCAGTGAGTTCACTGACTGTAGCCATAATGGCCTGTGAACATTGGACATGTCAAGGAAAAGTACAATTTAGACTTTAGCTGCATATATAAAAAATATTAGATATGGATATTGAATATAAGAAGAAATGTTATTAACGGGTAATATGAAAACAGAGCAAGGATAATTTATCAAATACTCCACTGGAGTTATAAGACTTGTATATACAAATACAATCCTGAGTTAATTATTTGTATTTGGGGAGCATACGGTTTTAACTACACTAATATAAATAAATAACACCGCACGAATTTTACTGGTGATAGATGGTTCATAGGCAATCAATTTGAGATGGGAAACCTATGGTCTAGGATTACAAATTACAGAACTGTGCCTTAAAATTGTTTGAGGGTATGCACGCCATTGATCATGTCCACTGCAGCTGTAACATATGAGAGAACAACCGGGCGAATTCCGTACCCTGTCTCTTTAGCGTAATGGATAAGGTGTTACGACGCGACGGTACGCACGTATTAAAAGCGTAGGTTTTAATATCCATAAACCCATATTTGTTATGCTCTGTCTTCCTTTTCTCCTTTCCTCCTTCCCTCCCTCCTTCCTTCGCTCTTTCCTTCCCTTCTTCCTTCCCTACTTCCTTCCTCCCTCCCTTCCTTTCTCTCTCTTTCATTCTTCCTTCCTCCCTCCTTCCTTCCCATTTTTTTTAATAAGCGCATGCTTAATTTAATTTGATTTACAGGAAATATTTGTGTTGCGTTGAAGCTTAACTAATGTTTAAACTTTTTGTTTAAAGTTTGTTTAACTAATTTTCACTTGCACGACCTAAATAGTAGGTACACATTGAGAAATTCGTTTTCACTTAAATGAGATGGTTCAAGCCTAACTAGCAGCTAAGAAACAAGTACATAATTGATAAGCACTTGAAAGGGCTACATGCGATTGAACTGTTATAACCATAAGTTTAATTAATATTAACTTTACAATACAATAGGTAGATACAAGCAGACCAAAGGTAAGAAAATAGGTAATGAGCAAGTGCAGGTTTCATATCTTGGTACCTTAATTAAGCCTGATAAATTGAGCGATACAATAAGAGAAAGAATACAGGCAGGGAATGAGCTTATGCAAATAAGCGATTTTTCGAGAGAAGAATAGTCAGACAAATGTTTGGACTTGTACATTGTGGTGCACAGAATTGGACTGCAGGAAATAAATTATTTAATAGAAGTGCATTGCATATGATGGTGGTATTTTGCTATTTTAAAGCATAAACGCAGCATTGCTCTCAAAATGGAAAAGAAAGGGGGGGGGGGGAAGCTTAATCATCTCCGGGGTTGAACTCGAGTTCTGGGGTTCACTGGCTCCACACTCAGTCGCCACAACCGTGCGGCCAAAGCACACGTTTCAGACCTGTCCTGTATTGCTGCACCGCCCACCACAACCTGCTATTCATTGCAGTGGCATGCAGTCACATGTTAAGTGTCCAATTTGAGCGCTTTTGGTAACGTTACAATTTAGAAGTCCTTCCTCAAAGAGACAGCAGACAGGCTTTACTAAATTCCTAATAAGCACTATTTCGATTCCAGTGCATGGTATTGACATATTTCTTTCTGTTAATGATTTATTGGTCACAATCTCTAATTACTTTGAATACGGTTAACTTATTAACTTGACGTCGTAGACCATTGATTTCCTATCTCAAATTGGTGATGATGATGATTTATGGGTTTAAGGGCGCTCAACTTCTAGGTCATTAGCGCCCTTCTAAAATCCATGGCAATAGCCAGATATAAACTTGAATCAAAAATAAATTACCAGTATCAAAGAAAAAATACACATAAACGTAAAACCAGCGGCAATAACCGGATATAAAACAATGTAATAAATAGGTCAAAAGGCATAAACAAATATCTAAAATTTGAAATCCTCAAACTGATATTACAATCGGCTAAAAACTTAAAAACTCTATCAACCGCCGTTTTGTCGTCCGCTAACACCTCTGCAAGTCTGGCAGACAGCTGCAGAGAATCTCGAGGGTGCGCTAGAGAGCAACACTCTAGCAGCACGTGACGGACAGATAAAAGGTTCTCACACAGCGGACACAGAGGTTCAGGGTCTCTTTTAAATAGGTAACTATGCGAAAAATTGCAGTGCCCTATTCTTAATCGAGCCAAACTAACCTCCTCGCGACGAGATGTGCGACAGGAAGTTACCCAGTTTATTGGAAGTTCTTTCACTTCTCTAAGCTTATTACTGCGGAGAGCTGACCACTCGTCGTGCCAGGACGACAACACCACTCTCCGCACTTCAAGCCTAAAGTCTTCCGAAGTAACAGGTGAGATGGTAATACTGGGTTCTGTAGTTGCCGTCTTTGCTGCTAAACCTACCATTTCATTCCCCGGCAAACCTACGTAACCAGGAATCCATGCACACACCACGTCAACGCCAGAAGCGTGTAAAACATGGAGGGCATCCTGGATACGTTGCACAATAGGGTGGGGGTTGTACAACTGACAAAAGCTCTGCAGTGCACTAAGGGAATCGCTCAAAATCAGGCAGTCACCTAATATACGACGGCGAACATACAAAACGGCTCGATAAATTGCATAAAGCTCTGTAGTAAAAATGGAGGTGCTATTTGGAAAAACGAATGTATATGGTTCGGTTCCATAAACACAAGCACATCCAACACCGTTGGTGCTCTTTGATTCATCGGTGTAAATATATCGACGGTTAGTGTAGCCTGACAAAAATTCTAAGAAACACGTGCGGATACTTGAAATAGGCATCGTGGACTTCTGGTGTACGCTCATCCCAAGATCCACATGGGGCGTGCCAGATAGCCAAGGGAGGTAAAGCCTCTCGCCCTTGTTGAACATCCTAGGCAGTTCCACTCCAAGCTTCACTAGAAGGTCTTGGAAACGGAACCCCGCAGGCTTAGGACTAAGGGTGCTTGCTATTCCTATATCGTTCTCTTAGCGTGGTGGTGAAAAAAGAAGCGAACGTTGGGTGCTTAAGCATACATCTAAGCCCAAACCATAATTTGCCAAGAGAATCTCACGCCGGTATTGCAGAGGAGGTTCTGCGGACTCGGCGTAAGGGCTCACCACTGGGCTTGTTGGAAAATCTCCTATTGCAATGCGGATGCCCCTATTGTGGACCGCGTCTAATCTTCTCAGCAGAGATGGCCGTACTGACGAATAAACAATACACCCATAGTCTAATTTGGATCGGATCAATGCACGATAGATTTGCAACAAAATTGTCCGATCCGCTCCCCACGATTTGCAATTTCGTAATCACATGATATTTAGGGAACGGTCACATCGTGCTCTTAGCTGTGCAATATGCGACGACCAACTAAGCTTCTTGTCCAAGATCAAACCCAGGAAGCGCGTCTCTTCTGCGAAGGGAAGTAAATCTGGAACGAAACGGAGCAAAGGTGGTAATCGTCTCCTACGACGCCAGAAATTAACGCAGATTGACTTCTCAGTTGAGAAACGGAAGCCGTTTTTAACGCTCCATTCTCTAAGGTTGTCCAAACATTGCTGCAGGCGCCGTTGTAAGAACGCCGTGGGCTGAGAAGTGCAATAGACAGCGAAGTCGTCTACAAATAGGCATGACGAAACTCCAGGTCTAACACATTTCCAGATGGAGTTAATTGCTATAGCAAAGAGCGTGACGCTTAGCACCGAACCCTGAGGTACTCCCTCCTCCTGAACAAAAGAATTAGAAAAAACCAAGCCGACCCTTACTCGGAAAAAGCGGACCTTCATAAACTCCTGAATGAACAGTGGTAGGCGTCCGCGTATGTTCCAGGCATACAGGGAACGTAGAATCCCTGCTCACCAGCACGTATCATAAGCCTTCTCAAGATCGAAAAATATACCAACGGTTTGACAGTTCTTCATAGAGCCGTCCATTATCTGTGTCGACATTAGCACAAGATGGTCAACAGTTGAACGCCGTCGTCGAAAACCACACTGGATGTTAGTCAGTGGGTTACGACTTTCTAACCACCATACCAATCGTCCATTGATCATGCGTTCCATCACCTTGCAAACGCAACTGGTGAGGGAAATAGGACGATAGCTGGAGGGAAGATGACGGTCCTTTCCAGCCTTCAAGATGGGAATAACGGTAGCCTCCCGCCAATTTTCTGGGAGTATACTGTCAACCCAAACACGATTGTAGACCTCGAGCAGGAATGCCTTACCTTCAGGAGAGAGCTGTTCTAACATTTGTACATGAATACCGTCCGGTCCTGGTGCTGATAATCGCGAAGAATGAAGAGAATGGTCCAGCTCCGCCATGGTGAAAAGGCGATTGTAATCTTCTACGTTTCTAGAACAAAACGAGAAGCCTTGAGATTCCACGTGAGTTTTAATTGGAAGGAACTCAGGGGAGTAGTTTTCTGAGCTAGACACTTGTGCGAAAGCACTGCCAAACGTATTGGCCGCTTCAAATGAATCAACAACAGCTCCTGTGGCTGTTTTTAGTCCCGCTATTGGTAGTTGGGTCGTTTTAGCTGCAACACGCCTTAATCTATCCCACACAACCGAGGAAGGTATGTGTCGGTTAAATGAAGCTACAAATTTGCTCCACGATGACTGTTTGCTATCCTTTATGACTTGTCTGGACCTGGCGGGCATTTTCTTGTATTCGATTAGGTTATCCAACGTAGGGTGACGTTGGAAGACCCTAAGAGCACGCCTTCTAGCACGTATGGCATTCCGACATTCTTCCGTCCACCAGGGGACGGAAAATCGTAGGGTGTGTGAAGTCGACCGCGGAATTGATTATTCTGCAGCAGAGAGAATCGTGCTCGTTGTACGTAAAGACAGCCAACTGGGTGTAAAGGTTCCAGTTGGCATGGTCCAAGCGCCATCTGGGCATACGTGTGGAACATGTATCTTGCATCAAGAGACGAATGAGACATGGGAAGTGGTCACTAGAGTGTAAATCAGAGATGACATTCCATTGTAAGGAGACTGCCAACTGAGGTGAACAAACTGCAAGATCAAGGTGCGAGAAACTATCGTAAGAGTCCGAAATGAATGTAGGCTCTCCGGTGTTGAGGAGAGCTAGGTTGTTACTATCTGAGAAATCAGCAATTAGCGTACCTCTGGCACAAGCGCGACTTGAACCCCAAAGTGGGTGGTGCACATTGAAGTCTCCCACCAACAGAAACGGTGTTGGTAACTGGGAAACTAGATCTTCTAAATCAATGTGCGAGAAGTCATGGGACGGAGGCAAATATAGATTACAAATGGTGAAATGTATGTTTGGCAGTTTAATCCGTACAGCAACTGATTGTATATCAGAGTGCAATGGTAGAGTTTGCATATATACGTCATCTCTGACAAGTATCATAGCGCCGCCATGTGCCGGAACCCCCTCTTCCGGTGTGACGTCACACCGTACTGGGGTGTGTCGCCTTAGATGGAAAGCGTCTTGAAGAGCAGCTTAGTCTCTTGCAAACATGCGACCAGACATTCGTTTTCTTTGAGCAAAAGCTCAAGTTCTGGTCGTTGGCTTCTTATGCCACGTAAGTTCCATTGTAGGATAGCCATATTACATTGCATATGGGATAAGTAATTCCAAGGTAACTCTACATCACTTTGGGATGGGCGGTTGTCGAATTAATTTTGCCCTTTTCTTCTCTCTTGGGCTTACATTTCTATCTGACGCTTTTTCGCGCCTCTTTTCCACCGGGGGTCTCCCAGTGTGGGCAGATTCCAGCTCCATGTCCTCTGCCGAGGACGTCCGTGTTCCGATACTGAATTTTGGTTCGAAGGTTTCGAACCGATTTGACACGGAGACCGGCGAAGATGAAAGACGCCGGTCAGAGTCCACCCCTGAAGATTCTCCAGAAGAGGATCTTCGAGGAGATGTCCGTGGACTCTTACGTCCCTTCGATATACTGGGATTGGGCATACTATTTTCCTTGAGGAAGTCGGTCCTTGTGTAACTCTTTTTAAATTTGATCGATGAGGCTTCATATCTTACGGGCTTGCTAGTTTTTTGTCCTGATCTTGATACTTTTGATGGTGATGTAACGCTGATGTTCTTTGCATTTGCGGATTTTGTAGACGTTGACGTTGACACAGATGTGCGTGCTGATGTAGAAGGCTTTGGAATTGAGCTACGGGCTGTGAGTGTTTTTTGTGATATTGTTGCCCCATTTATATCGCTGGTTTGTGTTGCGATTTCTCTTCTCGGTGCCGGTTTAGCTACAACTGAGCTAAAGGTACCGGATCTTGGAAAAGAGGGTTGGCGTATTCGCAAGAGCTTCCGGGCTTCTGAGAAGGACACCTTCCCTCTAACCCGTATCTCTTGGATAGCTCTTTCCTCTAGAAAACGGGGGCAATCTCGGGAACTAGAAGGAAGTTCACCTTTGCAGTTCACGCATGACGGCGCTGAATTACAATCACCATCGTGTAATGCATCCCCACAGTTATTGCAAGTAGGTAGTCCCTTGCAAAACTCGCTTGTATGTCCAAAGCGCTGGCACTTAAAACATCTCAGCGGGTTCGGGATGAAAGGCCTAGCTTCGATTGATTCATACCCTGCCTTAATTCTTTGTGGGAGATCTACCCGATCAAAGGTCAGGAACAGGGTACGTGTTGGCTTCAGTTCACCACCCTCTTTACGCTGAACCCGGTAAACGTTAGTAACGCCTTGATCCAAAAGATTTTCTTGAATCTCCCCATTACTTAGACCATCTAATATACGGGTGTTTATCACGCCGCGCGAGGAGTTCAAAGTTCTGTGCATCTCCACACTGATAGGATAACTTGCTAGCATATTCACTTTCAGTATTTTAGCTGCCTGGGTGGATGAATGCTTTTCAACCAGCAGCGTGCCATTGCGAGATCTAGTGCATGACTTTACTGGACCAGCAATGTTATCCAGACTCTTTTGAATGGTAAAGGGGCTCACCGATAGAAATTTTTTACCTTTCTCTTTTCTAGTAATAACTAAGTAGCGAGGACCACAACACTCGACTACTTCTTTTCCACTTGCTTTGTTGTTGTTTGGAGTTTTTGGACTCATGGCGATGATATCCTCCACCATTGCAGATGTCTCCGACGGCATGCTCACTTCCTGGGCGCCACCCCGGCTTAGGTGAGAGTCCTGGCCTGGACCTTGCTCACCCTAGGGTCTCACCTCCCAATGTATAGACAGAGGGACCCAATCGCCTTCAGGAGTGCATCAGCTCATGTAATGGCCCCTCCCCGGGACTGACCTTTATCAGCGGATACGTACACAGATCCTACATGATAACCAGGGGCTGGGACTTACGCAATTACCCAGTCACCCCTTGCGTCACCCCATCCTCCAACATCCCGCGCGTAGGTTATCCATCAGACTGTGTACAGGGAGGTATCAGGTGGGAGGTCAAACACAAAAGTGGACCAAAGTTGATTGGGCGTTTGGCAGGTGCCCTCTCACCTCTTGGAGGAACCCAATCGAGAGTATGGCTCGGGGTCCCGGGTACGTCAAACCCGTACCTACCGTAGTAGGTCCCCTGGGGGAGTTTGATTTCGGAGTCTTCTCCTAGGTGAGTCGTCGACCAAGACTACCGAGCCTCATCTACCCGTTCGGAATGTTCTTTGCTTCCCCTCAACTCTTGCCTACCAGTGGTCAAGAAACTTAGTAGGCCTTCCGGTTCGGGTACTGAGCCCCTCAAATTGGTTGTCTATGAACCCTCTATTACCAATAAAAATTCGTGCGGTGTTATTCATTTACAGCCAGTATATACAGGTGTCCCAAAAACATCGACAACGCTTAGTATGTTGTGCAGGACGAAAAAACTGATCAGTTTTCAAATAGGAACGCCTGTCCGGAAATCAGGATTTGGGCGCTGTAGCGCATTGAAATGTGAGATGGTTATACGTTCACGTTTCATCAATAAGCCCAACATGGACCTGTCTACATTAGAAACGGGTTTCAAACTGTGTACTCCTATGTCATTGTCGGTCTGGGTGGCTCAGTTAGTTAGACGCTGGCCTACTGATCCCAAGGTCGCGGGTTCAAATCCGGCCCAGACCGATGGTTTTTAAGTGTGCTTAAAAGCGACAGCTCCATGTCAGTAGATTTACTGGCATATAAAAGAACTCCTGCGGGACAAAATTCCGGCACACCGGCGACGCTGATGTGATCCTGGCAATTGACAGCGTCGTTAAAGAACAAAATAATTTTAAATAATTTTTCTCCTATGTCATTGCAGAGCCTATATCGGCGGTTGTTAGCCTTATGCACATGACTCAATACATGCGGTTGTCTATGACAACCGTGGACTCGAGCCATAAGGTCCTTCGCATACAGTTCACGCATCTCCACAGCAAATAGTCGAGAGGCGTCAGATCTGGTGACTGTCCTGGTCATAGAACTGGTCCTCCCTTACCAATCCATCGATCTGAATTTCGCATTAAGATACCAAAACGAATGTTTTCAAATTATGACAACCATTCGTTCTCAAGCTTCGACGCTTTCCAGCGTCCAAACCGTACATTTCTGGACAGGGGTTCCTGTCTGGAAATGAATCAGTTTGTCGTCCCGCACAACATACTAAGCGTTGTCGATGTTTTTTGGGACACCCAGTATATCGTTTTTAAGAACACTTAAAAACCATCAGTCTGGCCGGATTTGAACCCGCAACCTTGGGTTCGGTAGGCCAGCGCCTAACCAATTGAGCCACCCAGACCGACTTTAGCACTGATGTTTCTGCTATGCTTTGAGGCTTAGGGTCTCTATATATTTCACTATTGTTGCTATTTCTCAATAATTTGTATCTTCATAACAATAATAGACCGGGTTGACCCGTCCATAGGCGCCACTGCGCTATAGCACCCTGAAAATTTTGTTATTAAATTAGTACATTCTGTGTTCATTTTCTAAATGTTAACGATTCATAGTGAATTAATTCTGTACACAAGTTTTTCTATAATCTTACAATAGAATAGCGCTTAACAAGTGGTAAATACCGCTATGATCTTTCTAAGTTTTGCGCTACTCAGCTGGATAGCGAGCGAGTATGAGTACGATAAGGTTTAAGGGCCCGTCGACAACTAGACCATTACGGACATGAGTGGGAGGTTTCGACTGGCTGCCGTGTAAGTGCACAGTCACGAGTTCTGCGCACCTCATTCCACAGCGGTTTTTTTTCGAGTGGAGGAAAAAATCCATTTATGGACTCCCACTGTGTTGGAGGGCACAGTGGGTTGTGTCGGCTTCGTCGCTATGGCACTACTCGACTAAAAATCTTCCACCGGACAGGAATGTCGTTGAATTTTTGAGAGGGTATTTTAGAATTGACTTTGTGCGGTCCCGCATAGCACCCGGTTAGTCCTCGTACAGTTGCTTTGCTGACGCCCGGTGGGCGGGAGTGAGCGAGAGGTAAGGTCTTAGGCTGTAGCCATGACAGAATGCCCTGATTACAGCACTAGAGTGTTCGAGGGTGACGATAGGTAAGGAGAGGTAAAGGATTTTGGGGGGGGGGGGGGGCAGAGGGGAAACGTGCTGCTTACGCGCTAATCCCAGCCAGGCTGGTTGTGTGAGGTTTACCTTTCGGCCATACCCACTAAATAAAACCCATTCACTTGTCAGCGGTTATTGTTACTTATTTTACATGATATTGTTGGTCGGGTCTCGTATAGGACCCCGCTTAGCCTACAAGTTATACTAAGCTGGCACATATTACATGCCAGTTAATACAAGTTTAATAAGTGTAAATTGTTTCATGCGTATATTTTAGCGGTTATTTTGGGTCATGCCGTAACCTATGAAGTACAAGCACGCACTTTTACCGTTTATCCCTGGATGATAGGAACGTCATGGTGGAATATATTTCACCAGGTGGAGGTTCCTTGGCCGTCAGCCTTATCCTAGTTTTTGCAAGAATTTCTTGCTCATCAGATGTGGGTCCGGGTCCGAGCCGTTCGTCCTCGTGCCCACACATAGGCAGCCAGCTGCCCACATGTGGCATATGGGGAGGCCTCCTCCCGGAATCCGCCTTGGCTGGGTAACGCAAGGGCTTCGGAGAATCTGTGGGGGCTGGATTTCCTGTAACAGTAAACAGTGAGAGGTCAGTAGGTAGGTGAATGTCACGTGTTGCCTACTATCTGTGTCGTGTCAGTCTTGTAAGAGGCTGTCCAGAAATTCTTGTAACTCGTCGTCAGTTATTTCGTTAGTTAAAGTTTCTGTCAAAGATGCAAAGTAGTCTGTTGTGTGTGTTTGTTTCCGTTTTGCAGTCCCATAATGTCTGAATGAGACGGTTGTGGTGTTTCAGGACTTTAGTGTAGGTGTCGCTAGCTAATTGCTTTATGAATTGTTCGATGGTGTGTATTTTCATTTCCTCATACAGCATGTCTGAAGGTGCAAATCCTTGGAATATGTGCAATAATACGTGAAACTTTGTTCTGGGATGTTTGCAATCGTTTGATGTGCGTCGCAGCGCCATATCTCCACACTGGCGCTACGTAAGTAAAGTATGGGTCTGATCAAGTTTTTATACGGTGTCAGCCCTTTGTTCGTGCTAAGTACGTTATTGAGGTTTATTAGGGGGTACAACTTGCTCAATTGGGCACTAGCCTTATTACTTACGTGGAAGTTATGGTTCTTCCATGTTAGGCCTTAGTCCATTTTTACCCCTAGCCATGTTACTGTGTCAGTCCCGTTAATTTCCTGCTCGAACAGTAGTACAGGTCGAAGTCTATGTCACGGATATTTATGGTTTATTCTCTTTGTGAAGATTATTGTCTGGTTTTTATAAGGGTTTACTTTTATTCTCCAGTTTGTCAGCCAGTTCTCTAGTGTATTAAGTGCGTTCTGGAGTCTCCTGTGTATGAATTCGGTTTTGCCTTACTGTGCCATTATTGTGGTGTCGTCGGCATATATGTAGGGAGTAGTATTTTCCACTGTTGGCATGTCATTTATTTAAATGTTGAGTAGTGTCGGCCCCAATATACTTCCTTGGGGGACTCCTACTTTGATTCTGCATTCACTAATGACTGAAATTGGCGATCTCTCAAGTAATTCGCGATCAGTTTTGTTAATGTGTCCGTTACACTGTATGTTTGCAGTTTCTTAAGTAGGCTCGCGTGCCATACCCAGTCAAAAGCCCCTTCAATATCAAGTAGTAGCGCTGCAGTAGGTCTTCGGATATTGAATCCATATTTACTTTCGGTTTCCCTAAGTAGTTAGGTGTTGTGGAGTGCTTTGCTCTAAAGCCAAATTGTTCCGGGATAAGCAGATTGTGCTTACCGAGGAATTTATTTAGCCGTTTGTAGATAACTTTTTTCTAGTAATTTACCGAGTGTGTTTAATTGGGTAATTGACCTATAGTTGATCGGTCTGAACTTGTCCTTGTGCTGCTTCGGAAAGTGAAGTTCATGCGCCACATATGAAGTACTTGCATCTTTCCGGGAAATATGCGTGCGTTAGGACGTAATAGAATGTTGCACTAAGGATTTTGAGCGCTTCGTTCGGCAGATTTTACAGCACTATATTAGGAATTTCGCCTGCTCCCGGTGCCTTCCTTCGTTGCAAGTGCCTGGTTAGCCATTTAATTTTAGCTGGGCACGTTTTGCGAATCTGACTATGCGTTGTCATGTTGTGTATGTGTGACGTTTCGCTTTCTGTCTGTTCGTTTACCCTTGCGCACGAGCGAGTATCGTTTGAAATTAATGTCTTCTCTAGCGCATTCGCAAACGCGTTCGCTTTTTCCGCGTCTGTTGTGGCAATTCTACCATTGTAATGGAGGTGTGGTATTTGGATTTTCTCTTTTGTAAGGCTGGGCCCAAATGACCTAGCCGTCGACGGGCCCTTAAGCCTTACACACCCATCCACCCATCTTTTGTATGGCATCTTGCGATACGCCAGTCCATGTTTGTTTCGTTATCCAGGTTATCTAGAGTACTTTGTCACTGTTGCGCCAGGTACTTGCCTGTTCTTTCCCTGACCTGGGCATTCAGGTTTATAAATCTCTCTTGATGGACAAAGTGGCGGGTTTTCTGCCATTTTTGCCTGGCGCAGTTTCGCTCAGCAGAGGGCGCCTTTATGCCCATTGGTAGCGCCTGAGTGGCGTTTTTTTGGGTGTTGTATGGGCACGGGCTGTGTTGATAACAAACTGAATAGCTTCCTCCAGCTGTGCTAACGTGTGATTTAGTTCGGCGTGTGTGGTAATGTTCTCTGACGGCAATTCCGTCACTGTGCCTTCGAATAAGTCCCCAGTTTGCCTTGTATAGTTGTGCTCTGGTGTTTCTTGTTGCAACGATCCTTCTAAGGTGATTATTAAGGGAAGATGGTCTAAAGATCACTTTTAACGTTCAGAGTTATTCTCTGAGGAATGTGCCTGTTAATGGCAATATCCAGAATATCCGGTCTTTGACTGCTTTGGAAGGGGATAAAGGTGGGTTCGTTTGACGTAAGTACTATATAGTTAGAATTATTTCCACGCCTTAAAAATACGTTGTTTGCTGCATTCCTTTCGTAGCAGTTCCAGATTTGATGTTTTGTGTTCAGATTGCGGGATTTAATTGTAACAAAGTCGGCAAAAATGCGAAATCCTTTTACTCTTTCTAACACTTTATTGTCATCTAAATTTTACTACAAATGCACAATTTTCTTCTGGTTGCTAACACAGTTTATGAACTTCTCTACTATTATAATTCTCAGCTGTTTTCCGATAATTTTCAGCCTTTCAATGTCTCTCTCCTTTTCACTGTCTCTTAAATCTTTACTGTTACGATACAATCACTCGACGACACATAACGCTCGCTGACAAGCTGGCCGATGTACTCTCGTAACTGAAACTAACTGTACCGAGGACTTAGAACTACTCTGACACCCAAAACTGACTCTAACAACTGACACCAACTGAAACTGCTCACTGTCTGTCCTAATTTACACTGGAGCCAGCGTGACGTAACTTTCTTCGAGTTCTTTCCACTGCACGTGTGCATGACTCAGCAAAGAAGTAGCCAGAAGTCTCTGGTGTTATCACTGTTCAATAACATACACACAGTCACTAGTTGTCCTGTAACCCGGACCTCCTCCATGCCTCGTCGTCATTATTACCGTCACGCACGCACACAACCGCTCGTCGAATGCAAGGTCACCCGACCTCCTCTCGCCCGTATATTATTGAACAACCCAATGTCACATTATAATGCGGCTATGTAGTTGCAGTAGAGTCTAGGTCTGTGGTGTCTAGGGGGCCTGGAGGATTATATGCCGATACGATTAGAAGCCTGTTTTGGTTAAATGTAAAGGTTTCTGTGACTCCAACCTATTTAGCTGAGGGATTGGAGCTAAACTGTGCACTATGTTACGTTTAATTAGTAACGCTGTCCCGCCCCCGTGCCTATTTTTATCGTTTCGATAAACTAAATAGCCCGGTAAGTGAAGTCTATCCGCGTTGCTGAGGAGTGTTTCATTAAATAAACCTGATTCATATTTAACAACTCAGTTAATTCGGTTTTACGTCGTTTAATGCTTCGAGCGGTCCATGTCTAAGGTCCATTGAAGAAGTCTGCGTCTTCCAGTAAGTGAAAGAAGTCGGCATCTGTTTACAGGATTGATACCGCCTCCAAAGGACGTTCCACCAGCAGACCTAAGATGTGCCTGGAGATCTGGATCGCGTCCTCGGTGGCCATCTCCGTTCCACGGATCTCTGCCTGGAAGAACATCTGGTGCTCTAGTCGCGGATTCTTGACACGGCTTTTCCGTTTTTCGGGCTTGCACGCCTTGCGCTCCTCAGCTCGGCCGATAGGCGCTTCAGCCACAGCCTTACGCAGCCGGCCGCGCAACTGAGCCGGAGCTCTGGTCGTCTGCGGTGGCGCAACTCTTAGTGCCTCGGCTCCGGTCATACGGGCCTCGCCCCGCCCACCAGCCTAGAGGTTGCCCACCATGATCAACTGCCTCTGGTATTCTCCGTACGCCGGTAACGGGCCCGGTGGCCCTCTACCGCGCAGAGCGCACACTTCCTCTTAGGAGGGGAGACAGAGCAGGTCACCCACTAGTGGTGACCGGTGCGCTTCGAACACACCACCTCTCTGGCCGTGCATCTCGCGGCCCGATGCTCCAGCTGTTGGCACCGATTGCACGGCTGGGGGATGAGTGGTCATCTATAGGGCTCCACCTTGATGCTACTGATCCCAAGGTCGCAGGTTCAAACCCGGCCTAGGCCGATGGTTTTTAAGTGTGCTTAAAAACGACAGCTCCATGTCAGTAGATTTACAGGCATGTAAAAGAACTCCTGCGGGACAAAACTCCGGCACACCGGCGACGCTGATGTGATCCTGGCAATTGACAGCGTCGTTAAACAACAAAATAATTTTCCACCTTGATGCGGAAGTGCATAACCGTTGTAAGCTGAAAGCTCACCTTCCTCCCGCGCAAGGACCGCAGGAGGGTTTGGACAGGAAACAGTGATAGGGGAGACAGCGGCAGGGGGAGGGTTGGTTCCAGAGAGGCTGAGAGATGTCTGGGAAGAGGTCGATGAGAATCGGGATAGAGGGATGTTAGCTGCAGGTGTAGGGGCAGGAGAGACGCGGACAGGGCTAGCCTTCCTCGGCTTGGCTGGGCCACAGTCGGCCAAAGGTGGCTGAGCTTTAAGTGTGGTGGGGCCGGTGGGTATGGTACGTGGAGCAGAGATGGGAATGGGTGGTGGGGTAGTGGGACGGGCCGCCATAGTCCAAGAATCGTCAATGGACCTTGCCACGCGTCATACGTATCTCTTCAGGAGAGCGAACCTCAGATATCTTCTTTAACTTAGTCATTACAACTGGGCTGATAGGAGTAGCTTAAACGGCAAAAATGCAATAAAATAATAAAATAAGAGCTTATACTCTAATATAGAAAAGAGGAAAATAGAAATAGTAGAAGAAAAAGAGCCGTTAGTGGGCACTAAAAAGCCCGAAGTACAGAGGACCTGTCCTAAGGCGACTAGGTAGCAATCAGGTGACCGTTAACACCACTACTACTACTACCACTACTACTACCACTACTACTACCACCGCGGCCGCCGCCGCCGCCACCGCCACCGCCACCACTACCACTACTACCACCACTACTACTACCGCTACTACTACCACTACTACCACCGCCACCGCCACCGCCACCGTCACCACCACTACCACTACTACTACCCCCAGGGGGCTCGCCACTTGTGAGCACGGGCTTGGCATTCCCGCGGTGCCCCAGCTAGGTCTCAGTCTTCTTCATCCTGTCTTGACTGGGGCTTCTATCCTCCCTCCCCTGTCCTCGTTCCCTTTCCTTTCCCTCTTCGGTGGAACTTCATTGATGCTGACCCCTGGCAATGGCAACGGTTTCCTCTAAATTTTCATATGGAAGGTTCTTTTTCGAAATATAGCTTACGGGACAGGGGCCTCGGATCCCCAGAACCGGTCGGGGATGTTGGTGCTGTGGCAGGCCATACCCGACCGTCATCCAGCGACTGCCTGAAAACCTCAGTGACTCCCTAGGCTGAGGCACTTCCTTCTGCTACTGGGGTGTGCGACATAATGGACTGTGATGAGCTTTCATCCGCTCGTCATCCGCATGGGACCAGTAATACTTTGGAGCGCTTGACCGCATCTGGGGCTACTTGCGATCGCTCGCCCTCCACCATGATGGAGGTTCCGCCGAACACCAACGTTATCTCACGCGCAGGAGGCCTGAAACGGGAACGCCCTGTTTCCGAGTCTGATGAAGAAACTTTCTTACCCCAACTGGTCGCCGAACTCTCTACAGTGGCGTCTGGACTAACTGACCTAGTAGGTGTCCACGTGAACACTAAAACTTCCTTTCGCACATCTCGTCGCGAGGAGGTTAGTTTGGCTTGATTAAGAATAGGGCACTGCAATTTTTCGCATAGTTACCTATTTAAAAGGGACCCTGCGCCTCTATGCCCGCTATGTGACAACCTTTTGTCGGTTCACCACGTGCTGCTAGAGTGTTGCTCTCTACCGCACCTTCGAGTTTCTCTGCAGCTGCCTGCCAGGCTTGCAGAGGTCCTGGCGGATGACAAGACAGTGGTTGATAGGGTTTTTAAGTTTTTAGCGGATTGTAATATCACTTTTAGGATTTAAATTTTTAGATATTTGTTTATGCCTTTTGACCTATTTATTACATTGTTTTATCCGGCTTTTGCCGCTGTTTTTACGTTTATGTGTATTTTTTCTTTGATACTAGTTTTTTATTTTTGATTCAAGTTTATATCTGGCTATTGCCATGAATTTTAGAAGGGCGCTAATGACCTAGAAGTTGAGCGCCCTTAAACCCATAAATCATCATCTTACTGTATTACGTGCACCCGGCGGGGCCATAGTTTGGGCAGCTATAATTGCCCCAATTATCGTCAACTATTCAACCATGGCCTCTCCTGGCGTCTATTAGGTACCAATGGCAGTCCTTCACCGATATGATCGCCGAGGTTTACATCGCTCTCCTGCTAGTGCGCTTAGATGTATGCCTAAGCACCCAACGTTCGCTTCTTTTTTCACCACCACGCTAAGAGAACGATATAGGAATAGCAAGCACCCTTAGTCCTAAGCCTGCGGGGTTCCGTTTCCAAGACCTCCTAGTGAAGCTTGGAGTGGAACTGCCTGGGATGTTCGTCAAGGGCTGGTACGCTCCATGTAGATCTTGGGATGACCGTACACCAGTAGTCCACGATGCCTATTTCAAGTATCCGCACGTGTTTTTTAGAATTTTTGTCAGGCTACACTGATCGTCGATATATTTACACCGATGGGTCAAAGAGCACCAACGGTGTTGGATGTGCTTATGTTTATGGAACCGAACCATATACATTCGGTTTTCCAAATAGCACTTCCATTTTTACTGCAGAGCTTTATGCAATTTATCGAGCCGTTTTGTATGTGCACCGTCGTAAATTAGGTGACTGCCTGATTTTGAGCGATTCCCTTAGTGCACTGCAGAGCCTTTGTGAGTTGTACAACCCCCACCCTATTGTACAACGTATCCAGGATGCCCTCCATGTTTTACACGCTTCTGGTGTTGACGTGGTGTGTGCGTGGATTCCTGGTCACGTAGGTTTGCCGGGGAATGAAATGGTAGGTTTAGCAGCAAAGACGGCAACTACAGAACCTAGTATTACCATCTCACGTGTTACTTCGGAAGACTTTAGGCTTGAAGTGCGGAGAGCGGTGCTGTCGTCCTGGCACGACGAGTGGTCAGCTTTCCGCGGTAATAAGCTTAGAGAAGTGAAAGAACTTCCGATAAACTGGGGATCTTCCTTTCGCACATCTCGTCGCGAGGAGGTTAGTTTGGCTCGATTAAGAATAGGGCACTGCAATTTTTCGCATAGTTACCTATTTAAAAGGGACCCTGCGCCTCTATGCCCGCTATGTGACAACCTTTTGTCGGTTCACCACGTGCTGCTAGAGTGTTGCTCTCTACCGCACCTTCGAGTTTCTCTGCAGCTGCCTGCCAGGCTTGCAGAGGTCCTGGCGGATGACAAGACAGTGGTTGATAGGGTTTTTAAGTTTTTAGCGGATTGTAATATCACTTTTAGGATTTAAATTTTTAGATATTTGTTTATGCCTTTTGACCTATTTATTACATTGTTTTATCCGGCTTTTGCCGCTGTTTTTACGTTTATGTGTATTTTTTCTTTGATACTAGTTTTTTATTTTTGATTCAAGTTTATATCTGGCTATTGCCATGAATTTTAGAAGGGCGCTAATGACCTAGAAGTTGAGCGCCCTTAAACCCATAAATCATCATCTTACTGTATTACGTGCACCCGGCGGGGCCATAGTTTGGGCAGCTATAATTGCCCCAAATATCGTCAACTATTCAACCATGGCCTCTCCTGGCGTCTATTAGGTACCAATGGCAGTCCTTCACCGATATGATCGCCGAGGTTTACATCGCTCTCCTGCTACCCCGGACCCTCCTAGACGTTCTTTTATACGCTTACTGCAGGGTAACATCGACAGAGGAAACGCAGCCTTGGATCTCATGGTGCAGACGGCTTTTGAGCGCAATGCGGATCTGATCATAATGGCGGAACCTACCAAACAAAAGGTCGCCCATTCACAATATTATTTAAATATATTATTTATACGGACCGTAATCTTGACGTCGCTCTACACATTTGCAGTGCTGCCGTTCAGGTATTACGCACCGGCAACGGTGATGGCTTCGTGTGGCTGGAAACTCCAGCGCTAGTTGTGTACGGCTGCTATATCTCTCCTAATGTAGACTTGAGGGCCTTCACTGCCTTTCTACATGCATTGCGCCTGGATATGGGGTGTCAAAACAAAGAGATCTTGGTGGGAGGAGATTTCAACGCTAAATCTAATCAGTGGTCCTCCCCTGTGGAAGATGCCAGAGGACGCGCAATGGCAGAATGGCTGGCCGAAGATGACCTGGTTGTCCATAATCATGGGGTCGCACCCATATTTGTCCGGCGTGATAGCACATCTTAT
This sequence comes from Tenodera sinensis, assembly GCA_030765045.1. Taxonomy (NCBI): domain Eukaryota; kingdom Metazoa; phylum Arthropoda; class Insecta; order Mantodea; family Mantidae; genus Tenodera; species Tenodera sinensis. Next base: position 291,305,936 of record CM060964.1, on the reverse strand, counting down.
TTGGACATCACGTTCAGCACTAACCCTCTTGCTAAGTGCATCCTTCATTGGGAGGTACTGGAAGAAGAGGCTCTTGTTATCACCAACACATTCTATATGATATCTAGATTGCGTGTTGCTCACGACAGCTGGGCAGACCTCTGCGCTCTACGGGCTGGCGTGTGACGCCGGACTCACTTGATCTCTTGGTGGCAGAGGCTGGCCGTCTGTTGCAAAGATCAAACTCACCAGCTTCGACGGCTCAGGGTTTTTCTCACCTTCTACAGAGTGCCTGCGATAAGGTCCTTCCCAGGAAGGCCACCCGGCCTTTTCGTAAACCTGTCCACTGGTGGTCCGCTGATATAGCAGCCAAACTTTGGCAGTCTCTGCAACACCGGCGGGCCATGGTTAGGGCCAATAAAAGGGGTGACGACAAGCAGAAACGTTCCTGCTTAGAACAATACCGCGAAAGCAGGGCCTTGCTTAAAAGAACTATAATGGAAGCCAAACGTATAGCATGTTAGAAACTCATTGACGAAATTGACTCTGATATATGGGGCCAGGGCTATAAGCTGGTCACCAACAGATTTCGCTTGCCGTCGTCTTCGCTATTGACGGATGATCGTCAGCTGGAGATTGCCCGTAATTTATTCCCGGCTCATGTTCTTGTCTGCTGGATTAAACATTCTGTGCCTCAGGATGAGGTACCTTTATTTTCACCCGAGGAACTCCTTGCAGCTGTCGCCAAATTGAAGGACAACAAATCACCTGGACCGGATGGCCTCACGCCTATGGTCGTCAGAACCTATCCGACTGAATGTCTGGCAATGTATAATCACTCACTATTGTACGGTGATTTTCCGGCTGTGTGGAAGATCGACCGACTGGTGCTCCTTGCGAAACCTAAACAGGAATTGGGTGTCACCACATACCGCCCCATATGTTTATTAAACGTGTTGGGAAAACTATTTGAACACATGATGCTGCGTAGATTGAACCTAGAACTGGAAGGTAGCGGCGAATTTGCCACCGCTCAGCACGGGTTTCGGGCAGGACGGTCCACCCTCACTGCCCTGAGGAGGGTGCAGGAACTCGCTGAGGAAGCGAAGTCCAGACCACGGGATAGGTGCCCTTGTCACCTTGGATGTTAAGAATGCCTTCAACTCTGACCCGTGGGGCGGCATTCTTTGAGAACTCAGTTCTCGGAAGCTGTCTCCTTATCTTTATAATGTGATTGCTAGCTATCTGCAAGACCGGATATTGCTTGTGGGTACACATAGCCAGCTTGACATGTGGTGTGCCACAAGGCTCAGTCCTCAGCCCTACTCTATGGAATGTATACTTCGATGGGGTTCTACGTCTACCCATGCCTCCAGGGATCACACTTACAGCCTATTCTGACGACTTGGCACTCGTTGCCATTGCTAGGGACAAGGACGCCTCGGAGAGGACAACTAATCAAGCCCTGGATTTGATTAATGCGTATCTAACCAGCAGGAAATTGACGCTGGCACCACATAAAACAGAAACTGTACTTCTAGTAGGCGGCCGAAAGACTCGCTCGATTCGTCTTCAGCTTTGCACACTCTCTGTCACGAGCCAGGATTCGCTCAAATATCTCGGCATCCATTTCGACCGCAACATATTCATGGGCGTTCACGTAAGGACCGTAATTCAGAAGGCGGAAACTGCCATTGCCCATCTGAGTCGCATAATACCGAACACCGGAGGTCCCAGGGCACGAAACCGACGGCTTCTCTTCTCTGTTGTGGTGTCAATTCTCTTATACGGCGTGGGTATTTGGCGAAAGGCGATGGATCGGAAGTTGTATTGTACATTGCTGCTACGAGTACAAAGCAAGCTGGCTATTAGAATTACCAGTGCCTATAGAACTACTTCTACCAAGGCGTTACTGGTTCTGGCCAACACTCCACCTATCTCCTTGCTGGCTACTGCGCGTCTCTTACGCGAGCAGACCGACATCGGTAAAGCGGAGGCTCATCAACAACTATTAGAAAAATGGCAGACTCTTTGGAACTGCGACGACGGGACTGCTCACTGGACAAGGCGCTTAATTCCCCAACTGACTCCATGGTGTAATCGCAAACAAGGTGATGTTAACTTCTACCTTACCCAATTCCTCACCGGGCACGGCTGCTTTCAGGCATATCTTCATCGTTTCGGACTCAGCCCCTCTGCGGAACGTATATACTGCGGCGCCGCTGACACCGTAGAACACACCTTCTTTGGCTGCGCACGATGGCAGCAGCAACGTCACCAGGCTGCATCTAAACTGGGCATCTTTACACCGGACCAAGTCGTCTCCCCAATGTTAATCTCTGCTAACCACTGGAAGGCTGTCAGCAAATTGCGTCACGATATCCTATCTCGCAAGCGTCGAGAAATGGACGACCTTTGACACTACAGTCGACCCATAATCACCATCTTATGACCATCTTCTTCTTGATGTAATGCCGTTTGGACAGTTCCAAGAAGAATCTCACAAAGGTCCTCGCAGAGGTTTTTTAGTTGGCGGGAATCCAACTCGCCTGAGGCGTCTTTGTAAGTTTTTCCTCCGCGCGCGCGCGCAAAAAAAAAAAAAAAGAAAAAAAAAAATACTACTGCTACTACTCCTACTACTGCTGCTGCCGCCCCCGCCGCCTCCGCCACAGCCACCACCACCGCCACCGCCACCACCACTACCACTAATAATAGTAATAGTAATAATAATAGTAATAATAATAATAGTAATAATAAAAATAATAATAGTAATAATAAAAATAATAATAGTAATAATAGTAATAATAATAATGATGATAATAGTAATAATAGTAATAATAATAATAGTAATAATAATAATAGTAATAATAATAATAACAATAATGATAATAACAATAATAGTAATAATAACAATAATAATAACAACAACAATAGTAATCATAATAGTAACAATAATAATACAAGAATAATAATGATAATAATAATAATAATAATAATAATAATAATAATAATAATAATAATAATAATAATAATAATAATAATAAAGTCAATTATGTATATTACTACAAGTTGTGCAATAAATGGACGCATTTAACTGCTTGAACCATGTTAACTGTTTTGGCAAATACGCAATCATAACCCAATAGCAATTACATTTACATTTCCATGTTGAATACAATCCAGAAATGAAATCGAACAACATCCATGCAGTAAGATTTCGATCCCATCTCACCGATAAGTGGCTAGGATCCAGTTTGATTAGAATCCGTGTTTCCATGAGGTATTCAATCCGGAATGAGAACTCAAATCGACCTGAATTCGCCATGGAAACGTAGTAACTGTTACAGTAAGAAGCTCTTAAAACGTATTCCTAAGTTTGTTTCTGAAAATAAATAAACGTACTTTCAGATTTTAATTTTAGTCTCCATTGCGGATTTAAAATGCAGTGCTGAAAGGAATAAATCATAGGCATATCCCGCTCTCTGCATGACTGAAAATTATGGTAGCTGCAAAATTTAAAGGGGGCTGATAGTTGACTATACCTTACTTTTTCCTGTTGTACAAATAAACTTTGTGGGTGCAAATGATATTGATATCACCAGTTGTACAGTGTGATTTCATAGCGCGTTTAACTACACTGTACTGCAAGTCGAGGAAAGGCTATGATTGGATCTTATGTCGAGCCACCCGCCATTAAATTTTGCGACAGCTATAAATACAAATTAATACAATTATCATTAAAATACATTTAACACACTAATAACCACATATTAAAAACATCTTATGCCTAACTGCTACGTATTTCACCAAAATTAATAGAAAATACCAATATTACACACACATTTATTATACAGAAATAATGCATATGTATTAATTACTTCTCTGTTGACTACTGGGGATGAAAAACTTATTTTAGCAAAACCCAAGATGGCTTGCTTCCTGTTACCGCCCACTAATTTGTTTATTATTTCATGACTTGAATCAATCAGAATTCCTACATGTACACCAGCATTCCCCGTGTCCAGCAGGAAAGTTAGTGCTTGTGATTCCAATGCTCCAATGTAATCTTCACCCGTATGCGAGTAACTTAACATTTCATCCCTGTTCTCCGCTATTGGTGTCTCCAAACACTATAGCTCGTAAGGCAAGACAAGAGCACTTTCATTAGCTGCGCAGTGGCAACTCTTCACCTGAAAGTCTGATGGTGGGGGAAGTTGTGCCATCATATAGGTGCAGAAATCATAATGTTTCTGTCCATGAAGGAGTTAAGTTTGCTAGCATACTTTTAGTGCATATTGCTAATGAGTACTGACATTATATGTATAAAAATTAGCTTTATAACAAACAAAGCGATTTCGCTATAACTATGCCCATGTGCCATCAATTACTTTCCTGTGAACTGCAATTGTTTCAGCTTCACACTGTTGTTTGTAGTGTTTATTGTTTTGGGGCAAACTGACGCATCTATTCCCCCCTCTCAGCCGTTGCAGAGAGGGAGGGAAGGAAAGCAGCTTCCCATATGCACAAGAATTGAGGAACGTTTTTTCAAAACTCGATAGATGCACAAAATGCGTTTCTGAGAAAAATGTTTTTTTCTATTTAATGGCAATACTAATTGGTTAGCACAGCAACTGTATTAATCATTCAATTCTCCTTCCTGGTACTGCCTCATTGAATGTGAAAAGAAACAAATAGCATAGTTTAACAGGTGCAAATTTGGGGTTTGAAAATGCAGAGTTTTTTCAAAAATCGATAGATGCTGATCAACTTTTCTGCGTGAGCGAGAAATTAAGACATAAAATTTCGTAATTTTTGTCATTTATTGTATTTGTTGCTTTTTATTTATGCATTTATTATTTTTTATTTATTTTCACCTCTTTATAATACATAATGTACTATACAACCAGCATATTAATGTTTATAAGGATTATTTTATTAGGTATAAACTTGGAAACTAAGTACTGCTACATTCACATAACAATATATTTTGTTTTATTTATATAACAAACATATTGACTACACAAAGAAATTTCAAACAAAATGAATAAGTAAGCTTTCACCTTTATTAATGCTTGTGCAGTCTGTACATGGTTCTTAGTTCGTTTCTCTTTTCCACATCTGCCTCTGTCTTAATCTTCATCAGTCCCATTGAGCATGTGTCAGTGTGTGGTGTACGGAATGAAAGATTGAAAAAGTTGTCAAATATGTTTTTATATTTTGACAATGAGCAGACTGGTAGATTTCTTAATCTTCTTTTGTTGCAGAAGTTGGTCCACATTTTTCTGATATTAAGTTCTGGAGGTAAATATCCTCTAATTGATTTTTCTCTTCCATAGTGGCTTTCTCTACATCTGTACTTCTTAATGTCTTGCTTTATAGCAGCAGTAATGTCCTTCTGTAATGTTCCTGTTCTGGCACTTCTTCTGGTTTCCTTTGGCGCTTCCCAGATAAGTGAAATTTTCTAGCCAGGATAGATAATCTAACTTTTGACACCCCTGTGATTCCTTGGAAGCTTTAGTTTCAGGATTTCGTGGAGTGCACTCGAGACCACGTGAACATTTAATTGCCGGAGTATGAGTTTCCTTGACTTGTATTTTGATTTCCTTTCCTTGTTTTTGCAATTCCTACCTCCAGCGCATTCTACAACTGGTAGAGTTTCACAATCTGAGCTCCTGTCCATTGTGCATAGTACAGTGCAGTGTCTCAACTAAGAATAAAATGCCATGTAAGTATAAAAAAGCTTGTAGAAGCACCTGCTTGCTGTGCAAGCAGTCCCGGGTTCGATTCCCGGCAGGGGAGTAGAAATTTTCTCCAGCCAAGATTATTCTTCATCCTTCCCTGAGTCTGGAAGTATGAATGATAGAGTGAATGTGTGTGTGTTTAACCCACTGTTAAACGAGTAACACCACTGCCAATAGGCAAGGTCGCCGATATGACCTCTGCAGTTAAAGGCAGAAATGGAACAAACAGCATGCAGAAATGAATGTGAAATCCAAGCGCACAACCTGAGTTTGCAGTTATTTCCAACGAAGCAGCAGTGTAAAGCTTGAAGAAATAATTGAGAATTCCAAGAATCACAACAGTGAGATGGCAGGCAATGCCAACATGCATTTCATAGAATTGAGGTTGCTACACTTTGGATTATAAAATCATAAAATTGCATTTATCGATGTTTGCTTTAACTGAGCTAAGTGCATCTATTGAGTTTTGAAGAAGCTGCTAATATTCCCTAGCTTCTACAAAGGACAAGAATCGAATTTTGCAAAATCAGATTTCACAGAATGATGCAGAAGGTGAAAATTATGCCGATACTATATATAACTCAATTTCGTAAAATTTTGCATCTGTCGAGTTTTGAAAAAATGCTCCTTAATTGTTTATGTCTCACCTTATGACCTATACGATGTTATTGGCTTGAATATTATTTGTTAAGTCATTTATGTACAGTGTAAAGAGAAATGATCCAAAAATTGAACCTTGCGGTACTCCATAATCTGTGTCAAATATATTAGATCTAGCTGTTTAGAATGTATTGGTGATAGGGTTAATGTCAATGATCTCTATTAATATTTTACAGTTAGTGAGGCATGATTCAAACCAGTTATTCACTGGTGCTCTTATTCCATTGATGAACAATTTTGCTAGAAGGATTTGATGGTCTACCGTGTCAAAAGCTTTAGTTATGTGCAAAAATATGCTGACTGCTTTATTTTATTATCTAATGAAGTTATAACACTATTCAGAAGTGTATATTGCAGTTTCTGCAGACTTTTTTGTGGCAGAAACCATGTTGGGATTAAGTGATTATATTATTTTTTTTCATAAGTTAAAGACATCTCCTGTACATTACTTTTTCCAGTATCTTTGAAATTATTGATGGTATAGAAATTGGTCAGTAACTTGCTACCTAGGTCTTATTTTCTTTTTTGTGCCCTTAGCAGTGGCATAGCATGGTGTGTGGACTTGGATACGTACTTTGGACTCGTGTTAAGGCAATGTATCTGTGAAATTTGGCGACAATTTTGATTTTTACTTTTTGCATTTTTTATTATGCTTATACTTTGTACTTTAATGGCACACTTTAGTTTTCTCAATATCAGCCAATTTTAAAGCTCCAGAAGGACATTTAAATGTCCCAGTGCAGGTGAGCGTTCCTCACTAAACCTCATCACTACAGCTTTGAAATACATTTTTCATTTTCACTGGCTCTGATTTTGGTCTCTTGCAGGGAATTTTGCTTCAGAAAGGTTAAGTTGGCTGTGCTGAAAAGAATTCAATATTCGAGCTGAAATGTTGTGAATCTGACATGGTTTACTTCCAAGCAGAGAAATGCAGTCAAGTGTTCTGTAATCTTGTCAGGTTATTTCAGTGTTCCAGTTATATATTAGACATTGTTTAGGTAGTTAATAGGTTTTAAGTTATTCGTTACTCTATAGTAGAGCCATAACCAGCAGATATTATATGAATTTTATGTATAAATTTGCGAAAGTGCAAGGAAAGTTTTCATATTAAGAAACTACCAAGCAAACAAGAAGAAAGCAACAGAGAGTCCCACATGTGGCGCTGGGAAATTTTAAGTCAATTGGATTTAGGTAAAGAACAAAGACATAGTGTTAAAACTTTAAAATTCATTTTTCTCAGTTCTTTTTTTTTTCCAACATTTTTCACTACTCAAAATGCTCCTTGGACCCTAGTTTATAACTTATTAGCTTGAAATTTTCAGGAGACCATCAGCGATTAAGGTATTAAAATTTGTCATAGTTAAAAAATATTAAATAATTGTGCTGAAATAAAGTATTTTTCATAACTCATATTGAAAAAATTGAAAATATTGATAAGCAGTATACAAAATTTTTTTTTCTCTTAAACTAATTAAATCTAAGCAATTTTGGTATGACAATTTCTTTATATTTGTATACTGAAATCAAATTAAAAATTTAGGAGGGGTACAATAAACTTTAGGGTCCAAGAGTCATTGTAACATGAGCATATCAAAAAGCGATTTATTATTAATAAATATATTAATAATTTAAAAATGGTTGACATATTACATTGAAATTTTGTGTATACTATTTACTTTATGTTCTGAGTGTGTGGAAAAAAATTCAAAGCAATCAGAAGAAAACTCTGGGTGTTTTAATTTTCACAGATACATTGCCTTAAGGGTACGCATATGGGTCAATCGACGTCAAATCGCACACCCGTAAAACCCGACTTTTTCGTAGGAGGTTCAAATTTTTTTTATGTATAATAGGCATCAAATAAGGAGATCCATATTTTTAAATTATTTGCTTAGTTGTGGCTATTAGAAATTAAGCAATTTCTTTGCGCACCGTAATATAAAGTCACTGGTTACTCTAAGGCCATATGGAGTTGAGAGTTGGGGTTTGGCGCAGTGGAAAGGGTAAATACAACACTTTTAACAACTTTCGATCAATCATTATTACACACAAATTTTGGACTGTTTTTTTTTATGCTATATTTTGTTTAGAGTTTAAATCAATGTGTTAAAAATCTAAAAAAAATACACATGTATTCCCTGACATTTTATCTATAAAATAAGACATTAAAAACTATGGAGCGAGCTTATGTGCATTTACTACAATTTTTTTTCTGGAGGCCTGCAAGCGCTCATGGACAGCTGGATTCGCTGTTCTTGGCTCCTGGAGGATGTAAATGTAAAGCTTGAAAGCGAGTACCAAGCCAGGTGACTGCAGACAGCATGCGAATTGGTGCGTCAACATCATATTCTATTCACATAACTTCTTACTAAGGAAGTGCAGTCCATGTAGAAAAATGTCTCCACAATGCACCTTCTTTCTGATACTCCTGTGGTATCTGATATGCGCTTTTGAACTTTTTTGAAAAAATCTTTTGGAGTAAGCAGTTCTTTGTGTTTAGATTCTTTCTTCATGTACGCCCATACATTTTAAACAATTTCTCTGCTCTGACTGTGCAATGTTTTGGTCCCTAATTTAGAACGTACAGGTAGCATAATTGATTTTCGCTATGATCAATGTCTCACAAATTCACTATATTCACTCTTTATCGCAAAGATCTATGTCTTCAACTGCATGCTGCACTAAAAAGCACCTGTGAATTAGCAAGAACTGTCTCAGATCATGCAGACATCATTACCTTCTCCCTCTCTCACCATATTGTGCATGGCTTCATTCGCAGAATTATACAATATGAGCTGATGAAACAGACGAAAGCTATGGGTTCGCCTGCAGGACTTCCAGTCAAGGTCAGAAGCCAAGAACGATGGGTCCAGCTATGCTTTAAAATTACAGTCCTTCATTCCTTTGTCAAAAGCTGGAGGTTTAGTGAAACAATTTTCTTTCAAAGAAGGAGGTAGACGAGTAGAAATTAAAGTTTTTGTGTTGTTTGGAAGCATTAGTTTAAAATGCATATTTTAAAAACAGTTTGAAGATGCTAATAGTGTACATGTAATAGTGTCAGGTAGCAGTGTTCTCCTTACTGTACTATTGTAACGTTCATGGAACCTCGAGCAGAGAACAGTTGCCGTAATGGAAGGTGGCAATTGTGCGAGGTTACAGTAACCGTCACCACTGCACTGATTTGTAAGTTAATTACAACTGAATTATTAGAGACTCCATTCTGATTTTTTCTGAGAATATTGAATAAACTTCAGTGTATTTTTATTTTTTCTTCAGATTTTTAAATGGTAGAGTTTGTTTTATTATCTAACTCTGCAACTTATCTTTAATTTGAGCCAAAGATCAAGTAATTTGCTTGATTACAGTCGGAGGTATGATTGATCGAAGGGTGAGGAGCGCGCGATTTTTGGGACATTTCAAAAATTAATATCTGCCAAAATAAATTTTTTTTTTATAAAACAAAGAAACACGGGTCAAATGTATTTTGCTCCAAAACACCAAAAAAATTTTTTTCAAGAAAATCTGAGATATTAAGGTCAATTTTTACCATATTTTGTGCGATTTGACGTGGAATGACTCATATGTGAAATTTCTAAATTCTACGGTTATTAGTGGATTTTGTTCAAATTAATATCAGACATAATACATGCAAGGAATAATGTACATACAAATTTTCATTGCAATAACTTTAACACTTTTGAATTTATTATCTTTTTTTGGCTAGTTTTAGCACTGTAACTGAAACGCTCCATATGATGATTTCAAAATTTTTATAATTTTAAATATTATTCTGTTATAGATAAGCACTCTCAAAAGAACGTTGGGAACAGAAAATTTTTCAATGCTTTGGCTTGTTAAATAAAAGTTATTAACTTTGAAAAAATATTTTTTTTCACAACTTTTATAATTTTCATAGAACTATATAATTCACCTACTGCTAAATATTAAACCTACAAACAAATCACTCCCATTATTTTTTTGGCATTTTCTTTGGGACTAACCTTCAAAGTTTGAGGAAAATTGAACAAATATTGTGTTGCGTGGAACACTTTTAATGTGCAAAGGTGTGAGAAAAGTCGAAGTCAGCAAAACGCATTAAAAATAAATATGAACCTTATTGCTGCTTGTTCTTCGATATTTATATTATCACTTGTTGAAGTCTTAAATGGCTCTTACAGCAAAAGTAATGTTATATAATTGAAGCTTAGGGTTCAAATTATTTTTTTGGACTTAAAAAGTAATATTTGAATCTTTTGAAAACTTTGAACAAATTTCACTTATGTGTACCCACAACACAGGACAAATAGAGCACAAGCGGGGGGGGGGGAAAAAAAAAGAGCGGGTGATTTAATTAAAACACAATCTCTAGTCATAGTAGTGGAGGTAAGCTGAAAATATATTTTGCTTATATCTTTATGGCTGCTATTAAATTTCAAATTAATGATAGTATAAACCAGATACTGAGTTATTATTTATTTATGCCAACAAACTTACTGTTGGTGTTTTTAAACACACAAGCCATGTGTGTTTGTCACAATAGCTCAGTGGTTAGAGCAGCCGCCCGGTAAGTGGAAGGTCTGTGGTTCAAATCCCAGTTGTGGCATTGAATTTTTAAGTTCCAGTTCCACCTCTCAGATACTGATTTTTTGGAACTCACAGCAAATGACCAAGTTTGTGTTGGAACCAAATAATATAGTTGTAAGAAAGAATATCAACTCATGACTGTAATTATTTCCTGCAGTTTAGCTGGATTCTTCTGCTCTTCTGAGCAAAGGTATGAATGACATCATCCTCAAAGCTGGGTTGGGAGCGTAGGTCCTGAAGCAGTTTACTTTCAGTATTCATCATAGTTAGGGATGAAAGTCTCTCTTGATGCTGTGTACTTCTGAGATAGCTTTTAATCCTCTTCAGGCTAGAAAGAGACCTTTCTGCTGAGCAGCTTGTTGCATGTATTGTCAAAATCAAAGTGGCTAGCTTAAAGGCTTGAGGAAAAATTGAGGTAAGATCCATTGTTTTAACGTACTGATACAGTTTAACACTGTTCTTTTTCATTTCAGTATCAGTATATACTACACACAATTCACTTCCTAATCCAAGGAAATCAAAATAGGATGTGTAATTGTCCTTTAAATTATGAAACACTTCTTCTGGAAATCTTCTCTTGAAGTCTGAGAATTGTGAGGAATAAAGAAGAGAAACGAAATTCAATTTTCAGATTTCAGCAACTTTTTCAGCTATGCATTGTCGAATGTTAAAAAGTAATTTCACAGAATGTGCATCTGTCAATGCTTTTCTTATCTTCGCAGGTAATGGCATCAAGGCAAACTCTTTTAGCCAATTGATGTTGAATTTCAACAGTGTTATTTGACACTTCTTCCCAAACTGGATTGAATTCATTTCTATAATTTTGCAGAAAATACTGGAAGCTGTATAGCATTTTATTGCAATAAGCTATAGCTGTTAGCTTTTTCTGGACCACTTGAAACAACACATCAGTGTGCTGAAATATATTGGAAAAAACCACCAGAAGAAAATTGAAATCAGAATACCCCAGTTTGTTTATTAAAGCACCTGCATACATACTTGTAACTTGATCCCACTCAAAATTGTCATTATTACTCATTGATTCAAATAAATCCTCTAAGCTCTTTTACTGTAGTAGGCAGTCTACTTTTAAAATTCCAACGAATTTGTAACATGGAAAGAATTCTTTTTTAACATTTACATCCAAAGCATGAACTCTCTTTGTTGATTTATCAGAAAAGGTACTAAATGCTGTAAGGGAACAAAAAATGTTTCACTTCTTTGATGCAGATTGTAGGAAAACAAGATTTAATTAGTAAGCATAGCAATGAACAAACAGCACCAATTTACAATGCTCCCGAATTTTAGCTTGTAGCCCAGCATGTTCCCCTGCCATCATTGCTGCCCCATCATATGTTTGGGCAACCAGTCGGTCCAAACATGAAAAGTCATTTAGTGTACTTAAAGCATGCTCCAAAAGGGATTCATCTTTTCTGTTTATAGTTACATCTGTAAAACCAATGAAACTTTCTTCAACTGTTCCCTTGGTTGTTACATAGCGGAAGGTAGTTAATAGGTGAGGTCTTTGACTAACACTGGAAATCCAGAGATACACAAGGTGCTTCAGATATCTCGTTTCTGATTTTGTTGGTCATCACTGTGCTGATGCTGGATATTAAATTGTTCTGTGTATCCGGCGGGGTAGCATAAAATACAATGGACTTTTCGATGTGTTCTTTGAGAGACATGCCATACCTATTTGTTCATTTATATACTCAAACAAATTCCCTCGACTGGATGACTCAGCACCCTCGGTGTGGCCACGAAATGCAAGTTCTAAAAAGCAGACAGCTCTTATGAAGTATGACAGTACTGTTTCGTTTTTTTTCCAACTTCTATGTTATGTTGATCAATGGATCTTCTACACTCATCACTTAAACAAAATTCTATACTTCTGTTCTTACCAAATATTTTCAGTTCTTCCTCACAAACGATGTGACTGAAGGAATATTAGTGCTTTTCTACTGCTTTATGTTGTTTAAATCATTATATCTGCTTGTGGTCCAAACAGACTTTTCTTTGAAAAACAAAAGACATGACCCAAAAAAAAAAACAAAAAAAAAATTATTTAGAGTCCTACATCCACAGAGCCATGATTCAGTTTCATACACTTTATCATTTAAATGCCTATAACATTTTTAGTATTGGTTGTTATATTTAAAGAATGTCTTGGAGGTCCTACTTTAACTACACTTTCATTTTTGCTAAAAGTTGGAAGTCTCTCCTTCAGTTTGTTGATTACAAGCATTCAGATTCCATGTTCACAGCAGTAAGTTTCCAGGAAATGCACTGTTCTCTGTACAAGATGTGTTTTCCTTGTGGTGAACCACACAGAAGCAGATGAGCAGTGTGCATACCCTACTCTCGATTTCCTGGCATATTTTTACTTTCTCTACTGTTAAGTAGGTGAAGTACAGTATTCCACCCAAAAATTCGATGTCGAGATTTCACCGGAAATATGTTTTGAGGACCCCTGAATAAAAAAAAAAACACTTTTAGAAAAAGGTTCGTGTATGTGTCTGTGGACAGCATAACTCAAAAACGAAAAGTCGGTTAAAAACCAAAGTTGGTATTTAAGTTTAATGTCATTCAAGGATGCGACACGAAGACTTTGAAGAAAATAGTCCCAACCTAAACTACCCTTTACATGGAACATTTTTCGAAAATTTTATTTTCTTGAAAATAGCTCAACCGATTTTGATTAAAATGCCATATATTTGAGATATTTTAATGATAAATGAAATGTATATCTTGAATTTTCTGGCTATAGCCCCTTTAGTCGTATTTACTCTGGACGACTTCTGCATAACTGGTAAACCATTAGAGATAGACCAAATCGTATTATACAAAAAATGTTGTTGTTGTTAGCTAATGCTGGATTTCTGACAATGAAGTCATTAATCCTCTTGCTCTCCAATATTTTTCACTGATGGATGGGGCACTAGAAGTGGCCGGGCATATTTGAAGGTGGTCTCGGTCCATTTCCTCTTGCACATCACATAGAGGGCAGAGTGGTGAAGAATATATCCCAATTCTGTTTAAATGTTTTGCCAGACAATCATGTCCTGTAATCAACCTGAAGGTTGTAACTGCTGTTTTTCGAGGATACTCAGAAATTACTGTTTGAATGTTTGGTAGTTCCCAACTTTTATTTTTTGATTTTTCATAGTAATATTTTGCAATAACTTTTTTGAATTCAGAGTTGGCTTATCTTTTAGCTGCATAAAATGGTAGATTAACTATAGATTTCTGCACATTGTATTTTCTCAGGGGTCTCCATCTAGGGGATATGTGAATGGCAACCACAAGGTACCCAAGCTGAGCAGAACATTACTTCCACTTACTAGTGTTTTGCTCCTCACTGTAGCTTTTCTATCTGACCTTACCTTGGTCATCTCTTGTTCTCTTCCGACTCCAATGCTATTAGGGTTCCTGATGACTAGGGAGTCTTTATTTTTCCAACCTCTCCATTTCTCTAATTTCTCTCTAAACTCTTAACCCCTAACATGCTGACCTGTTATGGCATGTATACGTCCTCTGATTGGTAAACAGAGGATATGGTCGGTGAATTTATTTTGATAATTCTCCCGGTCAGGTCGGTGAGACCCGTAAACCAACGACAGGTGTGGTCCTCCAGACATTCTGGGGGTTGTGAGAGAGCGATGTGACCGCCAAAACATAAAAATAAGGTGCTCTCTAAAAAACGGTTACTATTACTGCTATTCCTCTCTTCAATATCAAATTATGAAATATGACTCAAGGGGTAAAATGTTCCGGAGTTAAAATAGTCCCCCATTCGGATCTCCGGGCGGGGACTACTTCTCGAGAACGAAAACTTTATATAAATAGAAGATCTAACATCAGAATTCTACAATGGAATGCAGGTGGTCTCACACAAACAAAAAGAATAGAATTGAATAAAATTATATTTGACTATAAAATATATATATTTGTCACAGAAGAAGCAAATCTAACAAATGATCAACTTAAATACTTCAATTTTACTGGATTTTTACTACACCTACTACCCAAAAATAGACAGATAAGTAGTGGAATATTAGTTGGAGTAAAAAATGATATTAAATCCTCCTTTCAAATTGTTAAAGAAATGGATAACACAGATAAAAGTGGATTAATAAAGCTAAATTTTTGGGATAATAAAACACACCTTCATTTATACAGTATTTACAGTCCTCCCAGGAATGAACCAGATCTCTCACTTATTGAACAATTAAATAAAACAATCATAATTGAGGATTTCAATGCCCATTCCAAAAGATGGGGTTATGAAAAAGTGGATTCTACAGGGCAGATAGTGGAAGAATTTTTGAATACCACAACCTTTGAACTGATTTATGATAAAGAAGATCCCAAAACCTTCATACATTACTCTGGAGCAGGTAGCAACCCAGACCTCTTGTTAGCTACAACAGATGTTGTTTCAAAACTTAAAAAACAAGTTATAGAAGACCCAAGTTCTGGTCATAGAGCAGTAATTGCTGATATAAAACTAGATAATACAAATAACAGTCAAAATCACAGAAACCTGCATCGGAACTTCAAAAAAGCAGATTGGAACAAATATAAAACTGAAATGGAACATAAATTTAAAGAACAAACTCACAGCTCCATGACCACCCAGATCATATGAACAAAAATTTCGGTAAAGTCATCCTAGAAACTGCAAAAAAACATATTCCTCGTGGAAGAATAAAAAATTTCAAACCCTTTTGGAACCCCCAGTTAGAAGAACTGAAAAAGCAAAGGGATATAGCTAGAAATACAGCTGAACAAACAAAAAACAAATGAGATACACAAATATGGTGAAAGAAATGTGCCTCACTAAAAAAAGAAATTAATACAGCTAAAAAGAATCACTTTGATAATTTCTTAGAAAAAATGGATTATAGGACAAATGGCAATAAAGCTCATAAGTTCATAAAAAATGTCAAGGACAGGAGAGAAAGCAACAGCACACCTATCATACACAACAATAAAATATTAACAACTGATGCAGCCATAGCCGAAACATTCGATAAATATTATGCTAATTCACATAAAGTAACAAGAAATAATAAAAAGGAACATAAAAGAATTTAAGAAAGACTTGAAACAAGGAAGAGAATGTGATCCTAACACTCAATACAATATCTTTTATCAACATTTTAATATACAAGAACTGAACATTGCAATTAACAATCTAAAAATCAAAAAGTATCCTGGACCAGATCACATACATCCAGAGTTCATAAAAAACCTTGGAAAAACAGCAAAACAACTACTAAAACTCTACAATCTATCCTGGAACACCACTATACCTGACGAATGGCGAAAAGCAATAATTGTCCCACTCTTGAAGAAAGATAAAACAGCATCAGAAATAAAAAATTATAGGCCAATAGCTCTTACTAGCATAATAGCAAAAGTGATGGAAAGAATGGTGTCAAATAGGTTAAATTGGTTTCTAGAATCCCAAAATTTAATTTCCCCATGTCAAGCTGGATTCAGAGAGTTCCACACTACAAATGAACAAGTCTTACTTCTCAGTCAAGAAATCAAAAACTCCTTCAATAGAAAAGAAGATAATTTATCAGTTTTTATTGATTTCCAAAGTGCATATGATTCTATATGCAGAACAAAACTGCTAAAGAAAGTAAAAAAAAATAGGGATACAAGGTCCAATATTTTCATGGCTATGTCATTTTCTAACACAATGCTTTATTGCTACCAGATATGGAAGAAATATATCTAAATACAAACAAGTACACTGTGGGTTACCACAAGGCGCAGTGCTCAGCACAACACTTTTTAATATATTTATTAACGATCTACCACAACAAATACAAGAATCAGGTGTGAAGTGTGCACTATTTGCTGATGACTTAGCAATGTGGACTTCAAAACCAAAAAACAAAAGTACAGAACTAGAAAAACCCATGCAACAATCCTTAAACAACCTACAAAAGTGGACCAAAGAAAATTTAATGACTGTTAATACAACAAAATCAAAGTACCAAATTGTTTCACTAAGAAAAACACCAAAATAACACTAAAAATAAAAATAAATTTTGAGGGTCAACAATTACCAGAAACAAAAGAAGCAAAGTATTTAGGAGTTACATTTGATACCAAACTTACATGGACCAAACAAATAGAAAATGTAATACAAAGAGCCTTTCACTGTTAAAACGTCTAACAGGAATGAAGTGGGGATGTTCCAGAGCAACTCTTTAACACGACATACAATGTATATATAAAGCCATTATTTACTTACTGCAGCGAAGTTCTTGTAACAGCAAACACAAAAAAATTCAAATCTTTCAAAACCAAAGTCTGAGACTAATTACAGGTGCTATCAAAACCACACCAATAGCAGCTATAGAAATACTAACCAACCAATACCCCATTGAATATGAAATAGAAAAAGCGGCTCTTATTCAACACAAAAAGTTGATCAGACTCCCATTCAATACATGGCACAAGAGAAATTTTACACATACACTAAAGACTCAGGAGAGCTTTCTTTCCAAAATTCAAGACATCAAGAAGAATGTATACCTTCCTAACTCAAAGGAAAACTTCATATCTAAAGTCAATCCGACACAAACATTAGACATCACATATTATTTACACCTGACAGAAGAAGTTAAGAAAAGTGATACTCCAACTAGTGTTCTAAAATTATTGGCATTAGAGACAATCCATACTAGATTTCCAGAACACGAATGGCTCCATATTTATACTGATGGATCATTGATATCAAACCGAGATGGAGCAGGGGCTGGAGTCACGTGTCACCTCTTTTCCTATTACAAATCTTTAAATCTTAAATCTACAAAAAATGTAGATCTTGCTAAAATATACAATTTATGTCTCAATAAATTTTCTTGCAGGGTAAACCATTTCAGAGATATTCCTTGTTATGTGTGTGAGTTTCTGAAAACTTAAAACTGCTGTGAAATGGAACATCGTTATTCATTTTTTTATATGTTAAGTCTGCAAAGAGAACGGAAGCTCAAAGCTTTAAAAGATTTGGCTATCACACAAAGCCTACTGTATTCTAATATTCCCCTTGCACCCACAAGGAAATAAGCAATAAGATAATTTGTACAAATGTTTATTTCAACTAACACGAAGGTGAGTGAGTGAATGTGTAGGGTTTAACGGTCCGTCGATAACGAGCACATTTGGGCCAACACGAAGAAGATATAGGAATAAGTTTGTAAGAATGGTTAGTATGGGAGTAGAGAAAGTCATGCGAGTGCAACACATCAGATTTTTCTCTTATATGTTCATACACGTTACAGTTCAGAATGCTACTTGTTATATTCTGATATGTGCAGATGTTAAAAATATGAAATTAACCTTCAATGCCAAACAAAATACTAAAAAACTTAGCTTTAAACCAATTAATGTTAACAAGTGAGATGCACTGTTAGGCGTCACATCTGCTGTGCGCGCATATCGTTTGACCTGACTGGCAAGAGGCAAGCGCTACTAGCCGCTCTGTTTCAATGAAACACAGTGTGTCCCCAAACAGTGTGAATACGCTGATAAAAACTTCTTTCTTTATCTGAGCAGATAAAGGACCAGACAGAGTGAAGACGTGGAAGTGAGTGGTCAACCAAGCACCAGGTATGAGAGTGAGTAAGAGGATGATATGAAATGCAAGCGAAATCCATGAATGGGAAGGTGATTATGGAGCAATTGGTGAAATGAGTGGCGGGGGAAACTGGAGAATCCGGAGTAAACCCACCATGGAAACACACTGTTTGGGGACTTAAATATTGACATTTTAAAAGACAGTAAAGAGAAGCTAGACTAGGGTTACCAGATGTCCAGAAATTTCTGGATATGCCTTACCTTTTAACCGTTTGTCTGGGGAGGGGGATTTTTGAAAAGTATCTAATGTCCTACATTTTCAGAAGCAAGCAGTGATTGTTAGAAAATTAACTGGCAACTGCAAAAATAGAAATGAATAATTGGTTACTAGCCCCAACTGCAACTCACAATGGCAACAGAGCTACAGTCAAAGAGTAACATTGAATGAGAGATTGGTAATGCAGCATTTGCACTCCACTCAACTGGCGTGATACGCTAACAAAAATAATTAATAGTAGATCGTGGTTTGAAACACACTACTCAGCAAGAATGCCAATTGGATTAATATCTAATAGTAGGAAAAGTTAACTAAGGAAAACTGGTGCTATGCCCCTGAACCTTAGATATTTTTAATAAGTATGGGAGTATTCCATTAGTAAAGGATGCACTGCATAGATGTACTAGAGGTCTGATTATGTGTTCACTACACCTTTTTATCATTATCCAGTACATCGTCAACACCTGCCAAGTATGTATTATTCACACCCTTTATTAGGTTCCTTATTTCATCAGCAGTAACTTCATAAATGTATAAAGAATTTACATTATTAGTAACATTAGTCTTCACTTGAGTGTTCATGAGACCATTTTTATTTTGAGCTAGTTCCTTAATTCTTTCTGTAAAGTAAATGTTGAAGTGCATAGCAACTTGAGTTGCATCTGTGATCTTACTGTCATGGTTAATTTCAGTTTTATCAGGTTTGTTGTATTTTTTATTAGTCGTCTGAATCACAACTTGCCATATAGTTTCAGTCTTATTTGAGTTTCTAATTTGAAGGACATTATTATTATTAGTTTTTGCTTGTCTTATAACTTTACTCAGTATGTGCTTATAAGTCTTAAAGTAACTCATACGGTAGTTTTTGTTTTACGTCAAAAAGATTTCCTTATGCCTGGAGTTATCTAATTACTCTTATTATTTGAATCACCAGTTCTTAATCTTTTAATAGGAAATGCAACATTAAAGTGGAACATAAAACTATTTACAATATTCTAAATTTATCATTGGTATCAACTGTATTATACATATCTAGCCAGAGTTCTTTACTTAAACGATAGCTCATATATGTAATATTGCCCTCGTTATATATCGGCTTTTTTATATTTGCAGATCTAGGCAACATGTTTTTATTAGTTTCAATTTGTATTATTTGTGATTCATAATCACTAAAACCTGTGTTTATTGCCTGTGCTTTGTATCTACAATTTTCATTTATTATAATTTGATCAACTGCTGTTGCTGAGTGATTAGTTATTCTTGAGGGGGATGTTGTGACATGAGTTGTGTTAGGTTATGTGTTTTAACAAGATGTATAAGGTCTAGCTGGGGTTACCAGATTATTTTATGGAAATGTAGGACACAATGGTAAAAAATGTAGGACATTGTTGATCAATGCAAAAATAATGTAAATTTATGATATAAATGCTATTTATATAGCACTCTAAAAAGCGGTTACTATTACTGCTAATTGCTCTCTCTAATTGGAGAGCAAGAGGATTAATGACTTCATTGTCAGAAATCCAGCATTAGCTAACAACATATATACTCATAGGCATATACACCTATATTTTCTTAAAATCCTGAAGCTTACAGTGTTAAATGCAACCATGAACAGTCAGTTAGTCTTCTCTGAAGAAGTAATCTTGCCCAAAACATTTAGTTTGTTTGAAATAGAATCAAGAAATTCCACCCAAATGAAGTTTTTAAAATTGTACTTCACTAAAACAATACCTCTAACTGAATCTATAGATAAACTGTTCCTTTCATCTGTGCACTGTGCCCTTATTAGTGAAAATACTCTTTCAACATTAGTATTGTGTTGCTTTGCCTCCACAGAATACCAACCTTTTGCTTTGGAGTGCAAATGCTGCATTACCAATCTCTCATTCAATGTTACTCTTTGACTGAAGCTCTGTTGCCATTGTGAGTTGCAGTTGGGGCTAGTAACCAATTATTCATTTCTATTTTTGCAGTTGCCAGTTAATTTTCTAACAATCACTGCTTGCTTCTGAAAATGTAGGACATTAGATACTTTTCAAAAATCCCCCTCCCCAGACAAACGGTTAAAAGGTAAGGCATATCTGGAAATTTCTGGACATCTGGTAACCCTAGTCTAGCTTCTCTTTACTGTCTTTTAAAATGTCAATATTTAAGTCCCCAAACAGTGTGTTTTCAGGGTGGGTTTACTCCGGATTCTCCAGTTTCCCCCACCACTCATTTCACCAATTGCTCCATAATCACCTTCACACTCATGGATTTCGCTTGCATTTCATATCATCCTCTTACTCACTCTCATACCTGGTGCTTGGTTGACCACTCACTTCCACGTCTTCACTCTGTCCGGTCCATAGGGTCGTCTGCTCAGATAAAGAAAGAAGTTTTTATCAGCGTATTCAATAATTTTTTCCAATCTATTTAGAAAGAACTTAAAATTACTACCCGGAGCATGGTATAAGGCAATTACAGTAATATGAAGTTTAGTCAATTCTAAAGCAGTCACTTCAAATTCATTTTCTCGACTCACTGTTTGGCGTTTACTTATATTTACAAAGCTTGTACTTGTTTTAACAAATATAGATAATCCACCACCTTTTTTATTTTCTCTACAATATGAACCTACTAATGTATATTTCAGAATTGTCCATAACCAATTTAATTACTCTTTAGCCAGTGTTCTGAAATGCACACTATATTAACCTCTTTCAGATCATTAAGTAGTATTTCTATATAGTTCAACTTATTTTCAATGAACTGTACATTCTGACGAAAAATAATTGCTTTCGATACCTCATTGGGCTTGCAGGAGCACTTACCTTCAATCATTCCTCATGTTCATTCACACAGCTGGTGATGATGACGTAGGTTTAAGGGCCTTCAACTAGGTCATCAACACCCTTATAGAAAGGATCATGGCAAAAGCCAGATATACATACACTTCACCATAAAATAAATATACTGGGAAAAAAGGAAAATATACATAAATTATAAGAAACAAATAGGCAAAAGCTGGAATAAGGTTATAAAAAGGCCGAAAAAGTATAAAATTCTGATATCGTAAGTTTTGAATTCTCAGGTTCATGCTTATCTTTACCAAACATTTTAAAACTCTTTCGACTGCTTGTTTATCGTCTACCAAGATCTCTGCAAGATTGACAGGCAGTTGCAGAGTTTCCATGGCGCGCTTGGGAAACACACTCTAGCAGTACATGACAGACTGACAAAAGGTTGTCACCCAGAGGACAAAGAGGAGTAGGGTCCTGTCTAAAATGGTAACCATGCGAAAAATAGCAGTGGCCAATATGCAACGGAGCCAAGTTAACTTCCTCGCGATGAGATACACGAGAGGAAGTTACCCAGTTTATTGATAGCTCTTTCACTTCACTAAGCTATTACCATAGAGAGCTGACCACTCTTTGCGTCAGCAAGGCAGCATCACTCTCCGCACTTCAAGCCTAAAGTCTTCCGAAGTAATATGAGAGATGGTAATATTGGGCTACCTGTCAAACCTATGTGACCAGGAATCCACACACACACCACATTAACACCAAAAGCATATAAAACATGGAGGACATTCTGGATATGCTGTGCAATAGAATGGTAGTTGTACAGCTCACGAAGGCTCTGAAGTGCACTAACAAGCAAAATTCTGAAGGTGCCGGAAAAAAATCCTAATTGTTCTATTTGATGGGTACTGGCAGAGTCAGCTGAAAGACATTGTGAGCATTTTCAGAACACAACTATTGTTTCAAAATTTGAAAGGACACTTTGATAAATGTGAAAGAACAGTTGTTATCAAATGTGGTTGGTGTAAAGGAAAATTAGGTTTCACACAATGACTATCATTATCGCAGAACATTTGTTCAAGAATTACTATGTACCTTACTGTAAGTTAAGGTCAGAAATTATTATTCTTATTATCATTAACATCCAGGAAGAAAATATGTTTCATGCCTCCCTTCTATGAATTCATTTCTCTCACAAACCGATTGTGTTCGAGTGGCCCAAATTTGCAGCACTTACTTTCAAATAGTGAACACCATCAAATAGAACGATTACAACTTTTTTTTCTACCACTTCAGAATGTTTGCTTGTGAGAGCTCTCTAAAAAGGGTGCAAATATTTTAGATTGTGTATTAACATTCTGAAGGCTCTATTGGTCTGAATTTAAGGTGGCCTCGCCTAAAAGATTTTCAGAAGAAAAATTACCTAAATAATGAATGTACTTAGAAAATATTTACAACATATTACAAACCCCTGGTTTTGTTTCTCTTGTACAAACTAAGTAACAAATTTATCAATTTTATGAAATTTCCATCTGAGATCCTCTTGCGTGACATGCAACATTCATGCATTTTTCATCTCCACCATCATATGTTATCTCAGAAACACCAAACTTCATTGCAGCTGGTATTTATTAGTACTTTTTGCCCTGCACAGAACTTGTAATTTGAAGTTCATATCATTTTTTCTCTCTGCTTTATTTAACTGATGAGATACCTCATCTGCCATGACTGCAACATTCAGCAAAACTGAATGTAGTAAGCGAACATTAGCAAGCAGCAATATATCGTGTCAGAAGAAATCTTTAAAGCTTGAGAAATTTGGGTTTATTCATCACATTGAATTCAGCCACATATGTATAGGAAATGTAAGCTATTCGAACTCTCCAAAAGCCAACTGTGACTCATTTCCCCATTATAGTGTTTCCTGGTTACTTTTGGTGGTATTTTGTCTGTTTAATTGACATCAACACCAGCAACTGTCCTTGAAAGATGCCCCAGGTAGGGTTAGCAGATGTCCAGAAATTTCCAGACATGCCCTACATTTTAACCGTTTGTCCTGTGTCCAGGGGGAATTTTTGAAAAGTCTCTAAATGTCCTACATTTTCTGAGAAAAGTGGCGATCGTTAGAAAATGAACTGCAAACTGGGAAAATAGAAATGAATAATGGATTATTAGCTGCAACTGCAACTCACTATGACAACATGGCTATAGAGGAACAGCTTATTGGAATACCCCAAAAACCAGCTGTGGCATTTCCCGCCATTATGGTGCAGTCTGGTTATATTTGGTGATATTCCATCTGTTAGGTTGCACTAGTACCGCAAACTGTTCGCGAAATGTAACCATGGTAAAGCTACGGTCATAGTATTATTGTATCCATTATGCTGCCACAGAAGCCTTTATTTCTGAACCCGTTGCAGAGAAGCCAACCAATGGATTCTAAAATAAGAATCTGTTTAGATGCCATATTATTAAATCTGTGAACACCATTGTATTGCTCGTGTTTGCATGATTTTATCTTGAATTATTTAAGAGCAGTATATGCAGTTATAGTTACTGTTGTTATTTTTGTGTTTGCAACACACTAGTGAATTATATATTGGTATATTACAATATTTAGTGTTCGGGAGTGATTTGATCCAAAAGTGTTATTGCAGAACAAGATTTGCCAAAGGTGAGCAGGTTCATCATGTGTTGTGTGGTAACGATGTTCAAGCACTATTATCGTCTGAACGCATGTTACTTTAACCCTGTGATATTCGAGGTTAGAAATAATGCTTTTATTATATACATTGGCAGTACCGCTTTTTGGTGCAATGTCGGCCATATTGAATTCTTAGGAACTGCAGATAAGCTGTTTCCTCTATACACAGACTACAGTCAAAGAGCATACTCATGCATTAGAACATTGGACAAGACATTGGCAATGCAGCATTTGCACTCCTAGGCAAGCGGTTGCTATTCTATAGGGGCAAACAGATGCTTTACTCTCACTCTTCCATTTGCATATTGGTTATTGAAGAATAAGGAAGTGGAAATTAAACAGTCTGTCTTATAAGAAACAAAATTTCACAAAAGTCTGCCAGTATTTCAGATATTAAAGGTTTCTTTGCTCAGTCCACAAAGTTAGCATATCGTGTTAGTGCTGCAGTGGCAAAACTTGCATTTCACATTGTTCCTCACCATGACTCATACAAATCCAAAGAAACAATATCATATATTCGAGATACTTTAGTAGGGTTAGGAAGAGAAAAGAAATGTGTAGCATTTGGAGCTGACAATACAAACAAACTTTGGTGGCATAAGTCGACCAGAGGGTAAAAGTGTATTCACCAAACGAAAGTCATGTTAGTTCAGAAAGATTAGTTCTTCTGAGCAGTATATGCGACTGTTGATGATCACATTTAACATGTACTTTCAGGATTTTAAGGAAATATAAGGGCATATGCCTGTGGGTATATATAAATAGTATTTAAATAATAACTTTACATTATTTTTACATAGACCGATAATGTCCTACATTTTTAACCAATGAGTGCTACATTTCTATAAAATAATCTGGTAACCTTAACCCCAGGTAGAGGTATGGCTGTAACTGGTGTTAATTGAAGTTCTCAAGTTGGCGATACAGGTCTTATCCTGCAGGTAGGTAAGCTGCTCAGTTTAAATGGTTGTGCAGATGCTGTTGTGTCACACATTGCATGTAAGTATATGGTATTGTTTTAGTGCCTAAAGTAGGTGTTTCACACTTCCTCATTGTCAGCTTTACAACACAATTCATTTAAGTAAATCCAGTATCACATATTTAACCTGGAAAATGTTTCAAAACAAGGTTTGCAAAGTAGGTTTTATGGATCAGTTTGATATTAGTAAAACATATTGTAAGGTTGGCAGTATCCGCCATGTTAAACTTTTGGGAGCTGCCTTTAATCCATTTACCCAATATTTGACTCCCACTGCTTGAGCTAGTAGTCCTTCACGAAAACAAGTCACCTTAAATATTAAAGTGTGCATATAAGACAGCTATGGATTTTAAAAGTGCATTTAAAAAAGTCAATACGATATTATACTTGGGTTCTTAAAAGGAGTTCTACTCTACAAAACTAACAATGTGTAACTTTGGCCTTTATGTATAAGTAAAGGAGATTTATTTCTACTAATGCAAAGAATCAACAGCGTAAGAGGCTGCCCTAATAAACACTCCCTCAGCTTTATAAATACTCTTTGCAATTACGTATAATGCTTTGTTTAACATATTATATTCTTTGAGATTGTTAGTAAGCTATAAATTTGTAACTTCTTGTTTAAAAATTAGAGCATAAGGATATGTGTAGTGGTAATAATTCATGTAACTATTTCCTATTAATGAATGAAGACAGTTTGAAAATACTCACAAGACTTCTAACAAGCTCTATATTAATATCACTGGAAAATGCTTCATTGCTACATATTTATTCCACAGCCACAAATTACAAACTTGTAACCAATAAAAGTGAAACAAATATGAAAGCCTTGGTCCATAAATGCTTTTTACCTTCACTCCAACACATTTGCTTCTCAAACATTCACATTTTTCAGAATTCAAAAAAATACAGGAACCTTTTTAAGACACAACCTGGGTGAAGACATATTTAAGCCACTAAAAGCACTTCTGCTTGGAAAGCCCACAGAATGATTATTCTTAGGACAGCAAATACAAACTTTTTTATGCTCAAAAGGATAAAATTGGGTCATATAACATGTTTTGAGTATAAACTTTAATTGCATACCTTTTTGCAACATTCACACATTAAATTACATTATATTCTACAAGATCACCGTTTCATGCTAATTGATTTCTGTTGCCAGGTGGCAGTTTTCGAGGTTAGCTATTTTATGCTCATGTCCATGTTGTTTAATGTATTGGTTCTCTGTGTACAAACATTATCTACAACTACAAAAAAGTCATTATTTCATTGTGCTAATGGCATTAAACAAAAAGGCCTCACTTACAAACATTTTCAGTCTCACACTAACAAAATAATTAAAGTAATATTTTATATATTTGTATTTAAGTCTATAATGATAATGCGACTATGCACCCTGTCTTTTAAGAGCAATGTTTCTGTTTTCTCTACTTTGCAATAGAAACAAAAGAAGACCCAATGTTGTATTTAAAGGGCTAGTTCATCTGCAACAAGTTCCACATTCGCAGTTACTTGATTTAGGAAAAAAATTAGCATAACTCTGATGGAAAGGTTAAAAAAGTAATTTAAAACTTTTTCATACTGTACTTTTTGTTTTCCCTACATTGCACAATCATTATCACAAGATTCCTGCTGCAGTGTACTTCATGACTCAAAATACCAATAAGCATAACATGAAAAATTACTCTATTTAAATATGAGAATGGAATGACATAGTTTTGCCACTATTTTGTACTGGCTTGGAAATTTTACATTAAAATACACGCAGAGAAAATATGCCTTCCCAGAATAGTACATCAGGGGCAGCTTCACCTTGTTTGCTTACTCAGGTCATGTTGATATATTAAGAGTAAAATGACAAGTACATTTTTACTTTTAATAATTTAGTTCTTCATAATTAAGGGTGCCAACATGACAAATCTTGTTACTAGAAGATCAAACTGCGGTAACTTTAAGGCTTTAGTATCACCTTGCCAATTTTTCCAGTCTTTCATTTTTTTACTATTTAAAATGTTTAAAACATTCAGTCCCAAACAGCAAACTTTAATAATTATGTTCTATGTGTTTTTAAATCCAGATGGCAAAATGGATAAAGGAGAGAGCAGGAGACTACATAATTTAGTAAAGCAAGAACGTTTCAAACTTTCTTCTCTACAGTCACTTTAAGTTCTAGCGTACTCTTCTCTAACACCTCCAGCCAATCAACATCATCCTGCTCCTGCTCAGTTGGAGAGAGCGGCTCTGTGTCCTTTGAACAGCTTGGACCTAATGAAGATGAAGAACTAGCAGTAGAAGATGATGAGGAGGAGGAGGATGATGACGACGACGATGATGCTATTGCAGGACCCTTGCAGCTGCTTTCTCCATCTTCCTTCTGTAGCTTTCGCTTTTTTGATGGTGTTTCATCTGTCATAACCAGAAGACAATGATTTATTACAATAATTTACTCACTATCACACTTCTAAGTAAAAGTGTTACCTACTTTAGAGGGAATAATCAGGAACAATGCAATTCATTAATGAGAACTAAAGAGCTTATTGAAATATAAACCTTTCTTAGTTGGAAGTTTGCCATTAATAAATATTTACAAATCCATTCAACTGCTTGGTTAAATTTTGTCAGGAATCCAGCAAGACTGGCGGCAGTTGCAAGGAGTCCTGACTGAAGATGCAGTAAGGAAACACACTCTAGCAACACATTAAGGACTGGCAAAAGTTTGCCATACAATGAAAGAGCAGCAGGGTCCCTCTTAAAAGGCTAACATGTGTAAAACTGCAGTGGCTAATGTGCAAATGAGCCAAGGTCATCTCCTCACAACCAGATGGACGAGAGAGGGTTACCCAGTTTATAGAAATTTCCTTCACTACTCTAAGCTTATTTCCATACAGAACTGATTGCTCTTCACGACAGCACCACTCTTCGAACTTCAAGTTTAAGACCTTCCAAAAGGGTGAAGAGTTCAGGCACAGAGGGGGACACCTTACTCACGTCAACCTACACAGGTCTATTGTGGCTATCACCCCCCAGGAGGCAGGGATGAAATGAGGGAACCGAAAGGGTGCTATCAGACCTGCAGCTAGACAGGCCCACCAGAGACGCATGGAAGTCCCTAACCAGTGCTGAGATGTCTTCATCTCAGCACAAGGCCCTGCCAAGCAGCCAGCATTACAACGCAAGTCTGGGGTGGTATCGTACGAAGCGTCCCTTCCCCCCTTGACGGAGGATAAGGGCCACCAGATGCCACCCAGTGCCAAGAACAGCAGTTACCATGTGCAGTCATCCACGCCATCTGCCCGACGATGCCCACACTACATGCCTGGAACTGCACCACCTGAAAGACGATAAGGAAATAGAATGAAAGGAAATGATGAAAAGGAAACCATGGTATGAAATAATGCAACCCAGCATTCGCTTAAGTGACATGGGGAAACCACAGAAAAACCCCTATCAGAATGTGCGGCCACGGAGATCAAGTTCGCAACCTCCCGAATGCAGGCCACAGACGTTACCGCCTGAGCCATCCCGCTCGGTAAGACCTTCCAAAGTAACATGGGATATAGTAAATACTGGGTTCTCTGGTTGCTGGCAAATCAATTTCATTTCCTGGGAAGCCAAAGTGACCAGGAATCCATGCACACCACTAGAACTGTATAAAACAAGGGCATCCTGGATACACTGTACAATAGGATGGTAGTTTTACAGGCTCTGAAGTGCACCAAGAGAATCACTCAAAATCAGGCAGTCACCCAATTTGTGATAGCGCACATACAGAATGGAAGTGAAATAATTTGTCAGACTGAAGGATGTGAGAGAGTGGATATAAATTAACAAAAAATTCTAATACATTTTTTTAATTAAGTGCACTGTTAAGTAGATAATCACACTTAAAGGTGAGAGTATGTGGCAACAGCACACTACTTGCTGATTGAGTAATCTACTTCTATCAGCAGCTCAATGAACTATTCTAATGCTCTATAACAGGCATCCCTAAGTCGAGGGTGCGCGCGCGCGGCTGAATATTACACTCACTGCGGGCTGCACAGCTACACAGTCCAATATATCAGTGGTGTAGCACTACATATTAGTATTGCGGTGTCCTACTTATGATGGCTGTGACAATTGCGGGAAGAATTCAAACTTAGATTCCAGGACATTATACCACATGAGAAACATTTAAGTTATTTGCAACACCATTTTCAATGGATATCCTCGATAGTCCTGTTGAACTGCAGTTGGAAGTAATAGTTTTGAAAAATGATATTGAGTTAAAAGATAAATATCAAAATAGAAAAAGTATAAACCATTTCTGCACCTCTGTAAAACGTGCACATTTAAAAACCATCGGCCTGGTTTGAACCCGTGACCTTGGGATCATAAGCCAGCGTCTAACCAACTGAGCCACCCAGACCGACATCGATTCGGTGTAAAAGCTCACAATTGGGGTAGTTGGAAAACCTCTTATTGCCATGCAAATGTCCCAATTATGGATTGTGTCTAATCTTCTCAGCAAAGATTGAAGTTAGAAAAAATTGAGCTGACCCTTACTCAGAAAACGTGGTCCCTCATGAACTCCCAAATGAACAGTGGTAGGTATCCACATATATTCCAGGTGTACATGGAATGTAATATCCCTACTTGCCAGCACATGTCATAAGCCTTCTCGAGGTTGAAAAATATGCCAACAGTTTGAGAGTGCTTCATAAATCCGTGACATCCACACAAGCTGAACATTGTCATTGTAAACCACATGGGTGTGAGTAAATTGCAAGTTTCTAACCACCATTTCAAAAGTACATTGATCATGTGTTCTATCATACTGCAAATGCAACTGGTGAGGGAAATGGGGTGGTACCAGGAAGGAAGATGATGGTTCTTTCCAACTTCATAAAATGGGTGCAAAAGTAGTTACCAGTCATTTTTCTGGAACTGTACTGTCAACCCAAACAAGATTATGGACCTTGAGCAGGAATGCCTTTCCTTCACCAGAGAGCAGTTGTAACATTTGTACAAGAATACCACCTGGTCCTGGTAGTTGGGAAGATGAAAGTGAATGTTGTAGCGGGATAAATCAAATCAATTGCTAAAGCAAATTCTTAAACAAACTATTCGCCAACCGATCATTCCGTGTGGCAGGTAGAGGCGTGTATCAGCCAGAATTTGCTCCAACTCAGGGTAAAACCATCATTAAGGTGACGACGCAGACAATGCTAAACAAAAGGCGAAAAATCCTTTTGTGCCTTTTGTTAGGCTAATAGGGACGCCATGTGCAGTGAGGCGGAATCCCCTTCTGGAACTCCCGCCACAACCAGGCATGCCTATAGGTGGAAATTCGGAAGCCGCGCGTACAATATGAATTTCCACCAATCACTGCAAACTGCGTGGACAGAAGGTAAGGGTATAGTCAGGGGAAATGGGAAAGTTATAAAACCGGCGAACACCCAGTCACGTAATACCCCCAGTCATGTAGTACATCCCGACCCCAGTCCTGTGATACACCCAGTCATACAATACACCCCGAGCCCAGTCCTGTAATACACCCCGCGAGTCCTACAACACACACCGAGAGCTCTACAACACACTCCGACATTATTACAACACCCCTGCAACATTAGTATCAGCGCCGTCCAGTACCGCGAGGAAAAGTCAGTGACGAAGTCGATAACAAAGGGTATATGGTAGGAAGAGTAGCATTTACTGTGGACTGGAATAAAAAAAGGTTTCACAATAATAACTGTGGTTATTATTTCTTCAACACCCACGAGATAAGATCTCAGCCGAGGCAATCTGTGTGAGACCTTTAGGACGACCAGCCGCAAATGGCGCCCAACGTGGGGCTCGAAAGAACCACAACCAGCAGCTACGGACACCAACGCCAACAAGCGTGAAGGAAGACACCACATCAGGAACACACCACACAACAGAAGCGAGAACGTTCAAAACTTCCAGAGCTTCCAGAACGTCCAGAACCTCCAGAACTTGCAGAAGGTGCCGCAGTAAGTCAAAAAAACAAAATAAAAACTTTAAGTGAAAGTGTGTAGGAAAATTGCATCTAGATATTTTCTTACAGGGTTAAAAAAAAATTGTAAATATAGAATTAAATACGAAGGGCTTCCATAAGAGGGATTTAAAATAAACAGCTGATAGGGTAGAGTTAAACAGTTTATGACTTTTTTATGACTTTGAGAAGCGGGAAGAATTACGGGAAACCCATTAGTATGGAATGCGAGAATCAGATGTCCGCAGAAGGGCCCATTATGTATGAAAGTGAAAGGAACAACCCAAGTCAGGTAGATGTAGCGGGACTGCTTAGGCAATTAGCTGAAAATATTAATGGACTTAAAGGGGAACTGCAGGCCAATAGAGAGGAAATATCGAATAGTAATAAAGAAATTAAGAGGGAAATAGAAAATAGCAATAGGGAATTAGACGTAAAGATACAAAATAAATTAGCGCAGCAACAGGAGGTACTGGAAGACATTAGAATAGGTCAAAATCAGATGCAGGAAGATTTCCTCTTAATCAGGGCTGAACTAAAAGGTACGCAGGCAGAAATAGAACATTTAACAGAGAAAGTGGAAGCTCTTCAATTAGATAACCTAGATATAAGAAAATACGTGAGTGATGGGCTGAGGAGAAATTGCATATCAATGGAGAACAAGATAGATAAAGATCTAGAATTAATCAGGAATGACATGGTTAGGGAAATAGAGTCAGTAAAAAGCAATATGGCGGAAACGCTGGCGCAAATGTCCGAAGCCCAGAGCTCCCATAGTGACAAGATTACTGAAACTGCACGTGACATTGCTGATATGAGGACGCAAATACAGCGGGCCTCTGTAATGAATGAACCAGTTCACAAAAGCGTACGCACGGCCATCTCACGTGCAGAATCAAACAACAGCCATAGCAATGTAAGAGGGACGCCGCTAACAGTGCCACGGGAGAGCGATGTAAATGTTCCGTATGAAAGTGCAAACTACATGCAAAACATGCGTTTTCAGTTTTTAAACGAGATAGCTATCCCATCGTTTGATGACGCCCATGACAACGCCCAA
Organism: Tenodera sinensis; assembly: GCA_030765045.1. Classification (NCBI taxonomy): domain Eukaryota; kingdom Metazoa; phylum Arthropoda; class Insecta; order Mantodea; family Mantidae; genus Tenodera; species Tenodera sinensis. The sequence continues at coordinate 291,273,566 of CM060964.1, read as the reverse complement.
CAATATATTTTAGACCTAGAAACATATTTTGAGATGAAGTCTGTCCCCGACCAGTTCAAGTTAATGGTCATTAAAAAGGGTTTAGTGGGGAAATGCCTGAATTGGTTTAGGCTCACACTGGGCGACCGAGTCCCTTATGAGCAATTTAAAATGGCCTTCCTTGCCAGATACTGGAGCACCCAGAAACAGTGTAACGTAAGAATAAGGGTAAACAATGGCAGATATAATAGTCATAGTGGGGAGAGTATGGTGGACTATTTCCTTAAGCTTGCACAAGAGGCCAAGCTATTAGACCCACCAATCAGAGAGGAGGAATTTATAACCCTCATGGCGTCGCACTTCCCCGAGCACATTAGAAATCATTTAATTGTTGCCAAACTCCGCCACCTCAATGACGCGATTGAGTTGCTAACCGCCTTCCAAGGGGAGAGAACAGAGCGCGCACCTAACACTCAGAGGCAGCATCTCAGTGGGAGCGGGGCACGAACTGCCCCCAGTTACCCGAACAGACGACACCAGCCCTACAATACAGGCGACCGGCGCCATGACGAAAGGCCCCGACATCCGTTCGGCGGAGGAAATCGCCGATACGACGGTCCGAACCACCATGCCCAAGTGAACCACACCAATGAGGGGAGAATGCATTTCATGCGTTATCGGTGGAACCATAACAATGACAGGCAACCAACAAGATGGCAGAACCGACGGAACGACGTTCGTCCAGACGCAGGCAACGCCTACCAACCAGACCGACGATATGAGAGTGAAAGTCCGTTGACCTCGAGGGAAAGGGAACAGTGGCATGGTACAAGCCCATTCCAGGACGTAAGATTCAAGGCTACCGTAAAATGTACCCAAGAAGCTGACCGGGGTTCTTTAAACTAATAAACGGGGACATAAATTCTCCGATATGCGCCCCGAATGATGATGAAATTAACAGAAATGAAAAGGAGAATGATATGGGTCTATCAAATGACAATAAGGACAGCGCAGAGCATCCCGAAGCTAAAAGGAATTTAACTAAAAATAGAATGTGTGACATTGTGGAGGCGCCTAGGATCGCAGTTACGATAGGAGGAATGGATTGTCACGCAATAGTGGATACCGGGTCTAATGTGACAGTCTGCAGTCAGGAATTATTTAACAATTTGAAATCGCGTGGGCTCAAACTACAAACACTACCTGTCTCTAATGTATACTGTGTATTGGCCATCGGTAGAAGCAAAACGGGAATAACTCAACAAGTATTGATAGAGACCGAAATTAAAGGGGTGAAGTTGGATATTATTGCGCTAATTGTGCCAAGGTTGTCGACGGAATTAATTATTGGGTCAGATTTCTTAATGGCCACGCGGGCAAACATAGACTTCGGACATCAAAGGATGCAGATCACCGCCCAAGAAAAGAGCTTTTCAGTTCCATTCACGCAAATGACAAGAGATGATAAAGAGAGTTTCGGAGACGGAGAAAATATACAAAATGCAGAATTCTTTGTAGAAAGAATATCCACGAAGAATAAGTCCAATGGGAATAACGAGTACGAAAGGGGAAATGAAGAGCTATGGATAGTTGATGATGATGATGATGATGATGATGATGATGATGATGATAATGATAAACACGAAAGTGAAAGTTATTCTCGCAAAAATCCGTTCGAGGAACAGGTGTTTAAACAGTATAGCATGCGAGTGCAGGAAACACGAGGTCCAGATGAATGGGCAGACGGTAATGTACAGGTAATTAGCGGACAGCCGGAATACGAGGTATTTGACCTGGAAACCAGTTTATTGGAAGGATATGCCCAGTAGCCAAAAATGTCCCGGCGTTGAATGAAAGTAAAAGTGCTAGTAAGACGACACACACTGAAGAAAATAAAAGCGATAATTTCCAACCCGTGCGAGATTGTGAACCAATTCGGTCCACTTGCATTTGAAATAAGGGAAATAAAAAGCCATAAGAACCTGGGCCGTTACCACCTTTCACTGCTAAGACCCTTCAGGGAATAGAAAATAAAAACCAAATCGCATGTGGAGCAAGGAAATAAACTAAATAAATAATTTTAAACAAAATTTATACCTCACGGGTAAGGTGGAAGATTGCATTAAACGTAGTAATTAGTAAATTGTAAATAGTAGATCCTGTAAATATGACGCAATCACGTGACACTGGAAAGCGAGGCCTCTCAGATAGGCTGTTTGGCGAAAGGAATTCAAAATGAATTGTAATAATAGAATTGCCTACTTTCGTCAGAACTAGTATACTGAAATATTGCCAGCAATAAGAATAAATGAATGACAACTCTGGTGACGTGATAACGGCAATTCATATATTAACACACAGTTGGTTCACACAGACCTTAATTTCTGAAATCTTCAAATACCAAGGACATGTAGCCAATGCCGTGTGAAAAGACCTAAAGATGTGAACCGAAGTAAAAGTGTCAAGGAAGTGATAGTTAAAAAAAAAAAAAAAAAAAAAAAAAAAAAAAAAAAAAAAAAAAAAAAAAAAAAAAAAAAAATCCAGGTCACGTTCGTATGAAATATGTACGCCAATTGTACAGGTCATTCATGTAAAGTATGTATAAAATTCAAATGACTATTTATATATGTGTGTATTCCATGTAAGTGTGTTTCACATGAAATACGTAAAATTCGAAGAGCTATTTATGTATGTGTATATGTGTATTCAAAAGATGTCATTCAAAAGGGTAACCTGTATAATATGTTCAGTATGCAAAATATGTAAAAAAAGGGAATACTCAAGTATCGAACCATATACCCATTGCGCCGTCGTATGATAAAAAAAAAAAAAAAAAACACTGACTCGCCGACAACCCGGAAAATGTAAAAAGAGAAAAGAAAGAAAATTTTTAAAGTTCAGTGGGAGACGAGCTCTGAACAAATCAATTCCTACCGATGGTGGTAACTGATTTCTTCATAGCGGGGCATTTGTAGCGGGATAAATCAAATCAATTGCTAAAGCAAATTCTTAAACAAACTATTCGCCAACCGATCATTCCGTGTGGCAGGTAGAGGCGTGTATCAGCCAGAATTTGCTCCAACTCAGGGTAAAACCATCATTAAGGTGACGACGCAGACAATGCTAAACAAAAGGCGAAAAATCCTTTTGTGCCTTTTGTTAGGCTAATAGGGACGCCATGTGCAGTGAGGCGGAATCCCCTTCTGGAACTCCCGCCACAACCAGGCATGCCTATAGGTGGAAATTCGGAAGCCGCGCGTACAATATGAATTTCCACCAATCACTGCAAACTGCGTGGACAGAAGGTAAGGGTATAGTCAGGGGAAATGGGAAAGTTATAAAACCGGCGAACACCCAGTCACGTAATACCCCCAGTCATGTAGTACATCCCGACCCCAGTCCTGTGATACACCCAGTCATACAATACACCCCGAGCCCAGTCCTGTAATACACCCCGCGAGTCCTACAACACACACCGAGAGCTCTACAACACACTCCGACATTATTACAACACCCCTGCAACATTAGTATCAGCGCCGTCCAGTACCGCGAGGAAAAGTCAGTGACGAAGTCGATAACAAAGGGTATATGGTAGGAAGAGTAGCATTTACTGTGGACTGGAATAAAAAAAGGTTTCACAATAATAACTGTGGTTATTATTTCTTCAACACCCACGAGATAAGATCTCAGCCGAGGCAATCTGTGTGAGACCTTTAGGACGACCAGCCGCAATGTTCTAACTCTGCCAGGGTGAAAACGTAATTGTAATCTTCTACATTTCTAGAATGAAAGTGTGAAACCTTGAGATTCCACCTGAGCCTTAATTGGAAGGAACTCAGGCCAATAATTGCCCGAGGCAGACACTTGAGCGAAAGCACTGCCAAAGGTGTTAGTCACATCAAATAAAATTCAATGCCACAACTGGGATTTGAACCACAGACCTTCCGCTTACCGGGCGGACGCTCTAACCACTGAGCTATTGTGACAAACTGCCAGAATGGCATTAAATTCTCAAACCAGTTCCAGTTCTACCTCTCAAACTTTGCCCACACACGGCTTGTGTGTTTAAAAACACCAACAGTAAGTTTGTTGGCATAAATAAATAATAATTACCATCTGAAGGATATTTAATCCTGGGATATAAAGTACTTACAATAGTAAGTCACCATTGGGGTAATTTGTCTCTGATGTGAGACTGCCTTTGTGGTTTACCAGGAGAAATACGAACTGGTTTGAGAATTTAATGCCATTCTGGCAGTTTGTCACAATAGCTCAGTGGTTAGAGCGTCCGCCCGGTAAGCGGAAGGTCTGTGGTTCAAATCCCAGTTGTGGCATTGAATTTTTAAGTTCCAGTTCTACCTCTCAAACTTTGCCCACACACGGCTTGTGTGTTTAAAAACACCAACAGTAAGTTTGTTGGCATAAATAAATAATAATTACATCAGGATGTTAAAAAATCTAAACAAAAACATTGTTTTACTATGGATCCCAGCACATTGTGGTTTGCAAGGACATGAGAAGGCTGATATGGGTGCAAAAGAAGGTACACTCATCCAATAAAGTAAGAATAGTTGTTTATCTTATGCATGAGTGCAACTCTACATCAAAATGAAAATGTTGTTGTTAGCTAATGCTGGATTTCTGGCAATGAAGTCATTACTCCTCTTGCTCTCCAATATTTTTCACTGATGGATGGGGTGCAAGAAGTGGCTGGGCATATTTGAAGGTGGTCTTGGTCCATTTCCCTTTGCAGATCACATAGAGGACAGAGTGGTGAAGAATATATCCCAATTCTGTTTAAATGTTTTGGCAGACAATCATGTCCTGTAATCAACCTGAAGGTTGCAACTGCCGTTTTTCGAGGATACTCAGGAATTACTGTTTGAATGTTTGGTAGTTCTCACCATTTATTTTTTGATTTTTCACATATATAATAAATATATAATATTCACATATTTTGCAATAATTTTTTTGAATTCAGAGTTGACTAATCTTTTGGCTGCATAAAATGGTAGATTAATTATAGATTTCTGCACATTGCCGGTACCTTTTTAGCAAGAAAATCAGCTTTCTCATTACCACTCAGTTCACAGTGAGCTGGTATCCATTGGAAGACTAGGTGTTTTTGAAGTGCGGTTAGATGGGTAAGGATTTTCCAACAGTCTATAATTGTTTGGTTTTTTTGGTGACAACTTGGAAGTAATTGCTATAATTGCTGCCCTGGAATCTGAGAGAATAACTGCTTGCTGAAAATGTGAAATTCTGTACAAAAGATTTTGTAGGGCCATTCGAATTGCTTCAATTTCTCCATCAAAGTTTGTAGTTGCATAACTTAAAGATTTGTAATAGGAAAAGAGGTGACACGTGACTCCAGCCCCTGCTCCATCTCGGTTTGATATCACTGATCCATCAGTATAAATATGGAGCCATTCGTGTTCTGGAAATCTAGTATGGATTGTCTCTAATGCCAATAATTTTAGAACACTAGTTGGAGTATCACTTTTCTTAACTTCTTCTGTCAGGTGTAAATAATATGTGATGTCTAATGTTTGTGTCGGATTGACTTTAGATATGAAGTTTTCCTTTGAATTAGGAAGGTATACATTCTTCTTGATGTCTTGAATTTTGGAAAGAAAGCTCTCCTGAGTCTTTACTGTATGTGTAAAATTTCTCTTGTGCCATGTATTGAATGGGAGTCTGATCAACTTTTCGTGTTGAATAAGAGCTGCTTTTTCTATTTCATATTCAATGGGGTATTGGTTGGTTAGTATTTCCATAGCTGCTATTGGTGTGGTTTTGATAGCACCTGTAATTAATCTCAGACTTTGGTTTTGAAAGATTTGAATCTTTTTTGTGTTTGCTGTTACAAGAACTTCGCTGCAGTAAGTAAATAATGGCTTTATATATACATTGTATGTTGTGTTAAGAGTTGCTCTGGAACATCCCCACTTCATTCCTGTTAGACGTTTTAACAATATATATATATAAATCCTAGTGGTACAATGAATCAGCTAATTAGTAAGTTAGAAATAGTAACTGATTTCTTTCAGAGAAAATGTAAACATATATTAATAATGGGCAATTTTAATGTACATTTTTAACAGAAAATTCAAACAAAAAAGATTTTATAGATACTTGATTCCCATGCCATGAAAGCAGTTGTAGATACTGCTACTCGGGTTTCAAACACAAGTCAAACTGCAATTGACCAAATAATTATAAGCTCAAATATTTTAGAATATAAGCTAGAAATTACTGATAGTGTATTACCTGATCATAATGTACAAAAGCTCACAATAAGCAAGTTTAACAAAGTAAACACAAAAAGGAACAAAAATATTTATAAATATAAAAGATGTATGAGTGCTGAGAATGTACACTATCTAAACTACCTACTTGGCAAAGAAGATTGGGAAAATATTTTTTCTTTAAAAGAGGTAAATGGAACTACTGTTTCCCTTGTAAATACATTTAACCATTATGCCAATGTTGCATTGCCACTACAAAAGGCTAATTTAAACAAAAAGCATAGTGCCCAGTGGATGACAAAAGGTACATCTAATGAAAGACTACATTTCTTAAGCAAACAACAGAATCAATTAGACTATATTTTTTAGAATATAAATGAATATACAACAAAGTTATTACAAACACAAAACAATAATAGAACAACAAACAGCAAACCCAACAAACAAATGAAAAACTGCCTGGAATATTATTAATCAAGAAATACAATTGCAAAAGAAAAGTATCCAAATTATAAGCTAAAAGATGAGGCAGTATTTCTGGGTAAGCCCTCTAGAATGACTTAATACGAAATTATAGAGGCAGCAGAAAAGCCTACTGATACCATAAATTGTAAATATAGTTAGTAAAGACTGAGTTCAGTTGTCTTTTTTAAATGGCTTGATTTGGCTTTGCAACAGAAATCGTAAGTGTCCACAATAATTTGAGTGATTTCTGAGTTAAAAGTGAACTTCAAACAGATATTTATAGTGGTGGAGAAAGACAGAGTGACAGTGCATCAAATAAGTGTAAATTCTGCGATGTGGCGCTAATAACAGCAAAGATATTGACTTATAAAAATCTGTAATCCGTGCATGCCGAGCCGTAGCAAGACTTGAAATGACACTAAGCCATATGACTGCATAATGTGTGTTAATGGACTGAATTTGTTCATTTGAAAGTTTAAATAAATTCAATACTTTAAAGTTAATCTCGTTTAGTGATTGACTGATATACTCATTGACCCATACTGTGCTCGAGATATATAAAAATTAGATTAAAAGAGTCGTTCATGCTCACTGCTGATCTATCGGAGAAGCGACAAACCATGCCATTTCTTGCTGCATTGGTGGGAGCAACAAAGTGAGTGGCACACAGAACCCCTTTAATAAATATGTCATAAAAGCTAGTTGGTAAAATATTTAATAAATACGTCACAAAGATGAGAATCGAATAGTATCAGACCCTACAGAAATAGCAAAAATATTGAATAATTATTTGTAGAAGTATCAAAAACTTTAATAAATAAATCTTCAGTACAAACATATAAACGTATATTAGATGGAAAAAATTCTTATCCCACTACTTTCTTTGTACCTGTAACAGAAGATGAATTAATGTCTATAATAAAAACCATGAAAAATAAAAAATCTTATGGGTTAGATGGCTGCTCAAACTTCTTGATAAAAGTATGTACAAATCACTTACTAAAACTACTATGTTATGCAATTTCTCTATGAGGGAAGGTTGTTTTCCAGAAAGCCTAAGATTGCAAAAGTAAAACCATTATTTAAAAATGGACTACATACTGAAACAAAAAACTACAGGCCAATTTCTCTCTTATCTGCATTCTCAAAGGTACTAGAAAAAATTATATACAATAGAATTATGAACTTTATTTCAAAATCAAACATTCTTTCTCTATGTCAATATGGATTTCAAAAGGGCAAATCCACCACTACAGCATTCATTCAATTTTGTGAGGATATCTATAAAAAAATTAGATAGTTCAGAACATTGCATAGGAATTTTCCTTGATCTATCAACGGCATTCTGCCTCGTCACACGATTCTACTTCAAAAACTAAACGATTATGAAATAAGAAGTGTAGCACAAAACTTGAAAAACAGAAAACAAGTGGTGGACTACTGTAATGATTGCACAAATGAAGTGAAATCTTTATCAGATGAATGTTCACTTGAATGCTGAGTTTTGCAAGGTTCAGTCTGAGGCCCATTATTGTTTCTTTTATATGTAAATGATCTTGTTGATAAAAATCAAAATTACAGTATAAAATATTCATTACTTGCAGATGATGCGAGTATATTACCATCACGAAAGAATGATGACACATTAAAAATAAATATAAATATAAATGCAGTCACATTATACACAGTTTCTTGGTTTACAGAAAATAGTCTATGTTTAAATAAGAAGTGTTTAGCTGTAGGGTTTCATCACAGAAACAACAAAAAATTAAACTTTCCCACTGTACAGCTAGAAGGAACAAATGTAAAATATTCAAGTAAGTAAACATTTTTAGGAATGAAGTTGGAAACCACATATACATGAATTAAGAAACTGGGTCATGTCTGCTTCCAAATTAACATTTTGAAACCCTCGGTGAGTAAAAATACACTTAGGGTAATGTATTTCTCAAAATTGTGGGGAAATAGTAGCAAAGCTATTAAAACATTCAAGCTAGAAAAAAGGGTCTTTAGAATTATGCTCAGTTTACCTTCTGTTGTTAGTTGCAAACCATTCTTTGAAGAATTAAATATTTTGCCGTTACCCTGTATATATTTATATGAAACAATTGTACAAATGTGAACACACATCAAAGATTCTACCACAAACTCTGAGAAAAAGCAAAATTACATATACTTTTTCCAATTTGTTCACTTGGTTGGGAGATGTAACTAAAATTTCAGATCCCTAGTGTAAAACTGGCTTTATATAAGATTTATATGTTCAGTTTAGAGTTGATCTTGAGCAACCCCATTTTGTGGCAGTAAGTCTCTTCAACAGTTTCAATCGCTTTTGTGCTGATTTAGAAGTTTCTTCAGTATGAGTTTTCCAAGTTAATTTCTTGTCCAGGTAGATTCCTAAATATGTGGCTAATTTGTTTCTTGTATGGGTGTGTTTTTCAATGAAATTTGAATTTGTAGAACTTTGAACACCTGGTAATATTATTTAGCTGGGTTTATGATCATTAAATTTTCTTTACATCATACTTTCAGGTCTTCTAATGCTTTATTAATTTTTCTTGATAATTTTAATTCATCTTTATTTTTTGCTGAGGTCCACATTACTATGTCATCTGCAAAAAGAGCACAGTTAATGTTTTACTCTGGCCTCATTTGGGTTGCTAGTTTGAATTGTGATTTCCTGATGTGGTACCACTTTAGCTGTAACTGAACCATTAGTACCAGATTTCAGCTTAGAGGGTTGGTGCATATGCAAAAGTTTACGAGTTTCTGAGGGTACTTTCTCCCTAACCTGGATCGGTCTTTCCTCCATAAAATGGAAGCATTCTCGGGAACTTGATGGATGTTGACAGCTGCAGTTAACACATGTAGCTTAAGCGTTACAGAAATCACTAGAGTGACAAAGCCCTGGCACTTATAACATCTAAGAGGGTTCAGTATACATGGCCTTGCTTCAGTGGCTTCATGCCCTGCTTAAATCCTTTGTGGGAGATCTACGTGATCAAAGGTAAGGAACTGGGTAAGGATGCCTTGTTTCCATTGAACCTGATACACAGATATAACACCTTGATCTTCTAGGTTCACCCAAATCTTCTCAGTGGACATTAAATCCAATGTACAGGTCTTGTCATTGGTCAATCTGTCCAATGTGTGGATTGCATCATGAGTTCAATGTCCTGTGTATTTCAATCCATGCTGAATAGCTGGCTAATATACTTGTTTTCAGTGTTCTTGCTGGGTGGTCTGCTGACTGTTCCTGAACCAGGACCATGCAATTGCAAGATCTAGTGTATGACTTCATGGGACCAGCTATTTTATTCAGACCCTTTTGAACAATAAATAGGCTCACCAATATAAATTATTTACCTTCCTCAGTTCCAGAAATTACTAAGTATTGAGGACTACAATCCTTGACTGCTTCCTTTACATTGAATATAGATGTTTTACTGCATTATTATGTGCCATGGTGTGTTAATTCTCCAACACTGTAAATGATTGATCACATGCTGGCATTCTGGGCAGCATGCTGGTTTAGGTGAGAGTTCTGGCCTGGACCTTGCTCACCCAAGGGTCTCACCCCCAAGTGTATAGACAGATGGACCCAATTGCTTTCAGGAGTGCATCAGCTCATGCAATGGTCCCTCGCTGGGATTGACCCTTATCACCATGTTGTTGTTGTTGTTAGCTAATGCTGGATTTCTGACAATGAAGTCATTAATCCTCTTGTTCTCCAATATTTTTCACTGATGGATGGGGCATTAGAAGTGGCCGGGCATATTTGAAGGTGGTCTCGATCCATTTCCTCTTGCAGATCACATAGAGGACATTCCTACATGGTAACGTTTCCATTTATAAATGCACTGTCAGACCATGATGCCCAAGTGCTGTGTATAAACAATGTTTATGACTCAGAATCAAAATGTCAGAAAAGAGCAAGGAAAGTGAATGATGAAAACAAGTAAATTTAATTCATTGCTAGAACTAGGGGAGTGGACCACCATATACTGTGAAAGTGATATTAATGCTGCATTCAATTTGTTCCTAGGCATTTATATAAATCATTTTAATGCATGCTTTCCTATAAAATATGTTAGCTAATCCACATATAAACAGCCATGGATGGCGCAGGGCATCAAAATCGCTTGCAAGGAGAAAAGAAATTTATACTTATTATGCAGAAATAGTAGTAATAACGAGCTAAAATCATACTATAAAAACTATTGCAAAATTCTTAGTAGAGTTGTTAAAAGTGCCAAGGCACACTACCATAATTCAAAGATAAAGGGATTACAAAATAAAATAAAAACCATATGGAACATAATCAAACGTGAAATAAATAGGGCAAACAGTAATGACAACATCACAGCCCTTGTAGTAAACAATAACAAAATCACTGACACAACTGCAATTGCAGACAGCTTTAATAATTTCTTCATAAACATAGCCACAAATCTGAACTTAAACAATGTGAACACAGGAAATGCAATTAAAATGTTTAACAATGCTTTTGCTGGGAGAACATTCACTGGTTTCATCCCCATTCCCACCACATCTGGCGAGATACTGGTTACTATTAATTCAATGAAACTGAAAGACAGTGTGGATTATGATGAAATATCGAGCAGAATAATTAAAAGCACTGCTAAAGCAATAACCATCTCACTAGCTTACTTATGTAATCTATCACTACAATATGGAATATTTCCTGATCGGCTGAAATTCTCAATTGTAAAACCTTTATATAAACAAGGAGAAAAGACCAAAATAGACAACTATCGACCAATATCTCTACTACCCACATTCTCAAAGATTTTCAAACGAATTATGTATAACCGGCTATACCAGTACCTACAATCAAATAATATTCTAGTCCCAGAACAGTTTGTATTTAGAAAGGAAATATCAATCGATAATGCTATCTATAAATTCACTAATGGGTTATTAGAATCATTAAATGAAAGAAAACATGTAAATGGGATATTCTGCGACTTATCTAAGGCCTTTGATTGTGTAGACCACCAAAGCCTGCTAGAAAAATTAGAATATTATTGCATTCAGAGAACTCCATTAAAATGGTTTCACTCATACTTAACAAACAGGATGCAAAAAGTGAAAATATCGAAACCTAATTCAAATACACCTAGTTTTCAAGGAGTAAAGTTATAAAACAAGGAGTTCCCCAAGGTTCTATTTTAGGACCACTACTTTTTCTTAGTTTTTATAAATGATCTAAGTAAGTAATTCATCTTAAAAGTATATATTTTAGTTTGTGCTTGCACTTCCACTATGTGAACACAGCAAATCTGCAGGTCTCTCGTTAAACAAACTAAAAATGTAGATCATGTCTAGTGAACCAGCAACACCAATATTTATTGATGGAATACCCCTCATATACGTAAACTAGTATATCTACCTGGGACGCCTAATATCCTTTCACGACAGAATGGAAAAGGAAATACAAACTAGAATCTCTCTAACCTGGAAGGCATTTTGGGGGGGTCTTAAGTTCACACTCTTAGACAAAGCGCTAAGCAGATGAACCAAATTCCATGTATTGGAAATCTCTGTCTACCTTGTACTACTCTATGAATGTCAGACATTGTTACTAACAGCACATCAGAAAAGCAAAATCCGAATATGCCAACAGAAGCTGCAACGCAAACTGCTAGAAGTATCTTTGAAAGACAGAATCTCTACTGTAAGATTAAACCAGTTATTAGACAGAAGATCTAACACAGCCATAAGATTAAAATGGAAATAGGGAGGTCACATGGTGAGGTCAAAAGCAAGTAAGTTTGAGAATTCAATGTCATTCTGGCAGATTGTCACAGTAGCTTAATGGTTAGAGCACCTGCCTAGTAAGTGGAGGGCCTGTGGTTCAAATCCCAGCTGTGGCATTGAATTTTTAAGTTCCAGTTCTACCTCTCAAACATTGCCCGCACACGGCTTGTGTGTTTAAAAACACCAACAGTAAGCTTGTTGGCATAAACAAATAATAAAATTACCATCTGAAGGTTATTTAATCCCAGTACATTAAGTACTTGCAATAGTGTACCTTTGGTGTAATTGTCTCTGTTGTGAGACTGCCTTTGTGGTTTACCAGGAAAAATACGAACTGGTTTGAGAATTCGATGTCATTCTGACGGGTTGTCACGGTGACTTAGTGGTTGGAGCACCCGCCTGGTGGGCACAGTGTCTGTGGTTCGAATCCCGGCTGTGGCATTGAATTGTTAAGTTCCGGTTCTGCCTCTCAAGCATTGCCCACACACGGCTTGTGTGTTTGGGGACACCGGGAGTGGGTTTGTTGGCATAAATAAATAATTACTGTTTGAATGTTTGGTAGTTCCCATCTTTTATTTTTTTGATTTTTCATAGTAATATTTTGCAATGATTTTTTTAAATTTAGAGTTAATTAATCTTTTAGCTGCATAAAATGGTAGATTAGCTATATATTTCTATACACTGCTGGTACCCTCCTTTTAAGAAAATCAGCTTTGTCATTACCACTCAGTTCACAGTGAGCTGGTATCCATTGGAAGACTAGGTGTTTTTGAAGTCCTGTTAGATGGGTAAGGATTTTCCAACATTCTATAATTGATCAAACTGCGTAAGCTTTCACGGCCGGTGTCATAACATAGAAACTGATTATCCGGGCTTGTGGGCTGTGGTCTGGTCGGGGGGCTCCTTCCGGGCGTTTCGTCCGGGGCTGCGTCGAGCATCCTCGGTGGCGTTGCCTTGGCACTCTCTTGGTCTCGGCGATGACTGACACGGGGCCTTTTGGCTTCCCGGGCTTTGTACGTTTGGTGCGGCTGGGCGGAGCTGGTTCCTGGTTGCTCCGGTCTTGGTTTGTTGGTGCGGCTTCTGCGGGGGCTGGGTTGCTGCTTCTGTGGTCTGTGCTTGGGGTTGAGGCTGTTGGTGGCGTGTGGTCCTGGATTTGTTGACGGTCGGGTTTCCTGTGTGCTTTTTGTAATGCTGGATGCCAGGTCAACCCCGGAACAAATTGACCGGAAAAAGAAGAATAAAGTATATCTGCCATTCATCAAAAGTGTCACTGATCGCATTGGGAAAGTTCTCAAAAAACACGACATCCAGGCCATCTACAAACCCACATAGCAAATACGGAACATGCTACGTTCAACAAAAGATCCAAAAGATCCACTCTCGTCTGCGGGTGTTTACCGAATTCCCTGGTCATGTGGCTCTGTGTATATAGGGACCACTCAACGTACAGTAAACACACGCATTACGGAACACAAGAGGTGCTGCCGTTTGGGACAAACCAAAAAGTCTTCAGTTGCAGAACACGTATTACTAGCGCCAGGGGAACACATACAGTATTCAGACACAGTGGTCCTATCATCCACAGTACATTATTACACCCGTTTAAGTCGAGAAGCTATAGAGATCCACAAACATAACAACTTCAATAGAAAGGAAGAAACCAAACGCCTAAATAAAGCCTGGCATCCAGCATTGCTGAGGGCACACGGGGGGCCTGACCGTCAACGGATCCAGGACCGTGTGCCGCCGGCAGCCTCAGCCTCAGGCATGGACTGTGGAAGCAGTAATCCGGCCCCCGCAGCAGCCGTGCCGGTGGGCCGGGACCGGAGCAGCCAGGAGCTGGCTCCGTCCACCCGCACCGGACGTGTGGGGCCCGGGAGGCTCCGTGTCGGTCATCGCCGAGACTGGGAGAGTGTTTGGGCGGCCCCACTGGGGATGTTCGACACGGCTTCGGGCGGGGCGTCTGGGGGGAGTTTCCTGGCTGGACCATGGCCCGCAAGCCCAGATAATCAGTTTCTATATTCTATAATTGTTTTGCTTTTGGTGATGACTTGGAAGTAATTGCTATAATTCCTGCTCTGGAATCTGAGAGAATAACTGTTTGATGAAAATGTGAAATTCTGTATCAAAGGTTTTGTAGGGCCATTCAAATTGCTTCAATTTCTCCACCAAAGTTTGTAGTTCCATAACTTAAAGATGTGTAATAGGAAAAGAGGTGACACATGACTCCAGCCCCTACTCCATCTCGGTTTGATATCAGTGATCCATCAGTATAAATATGGAGCCATTCATGTTCTGGAAATTTAGTATTGATTGTCTCTAACGCCAATAATTTTAGAACACTAGTTGGCATATCACTTTTCTTAACTTCTGTCAGGTGTAAAGGTCTAATGTTTGTGTCGGATTAACTTTATATATGAAGTTTTCCTTTGAATTAGGAAGATATACATTCTTCTTGATGTCTTGAATTTTGGAAAGAAAGCTCTCTTGAGCCTTAGTGCATGTGTAAAATTTCTCGTGTTCCATATATTGAATGGGAATCTGATCAACTTTTCGTACTGAATGAGAGCTGTTTCATATTCAGTGAGATATTGGTTGGTTAGTATTTCCATAGCTGGTATTGGTGTGGTTTTAATGGCACTTGTAATTAGTCTCAGACTTCGGTTTTGAAACATTTTGAACTTTTTTTATTTATTTTTTTTATTTTTATTTATTTATTTTTTTTTTTATTTGCTGTTTCAAGAACTTCACTGCAGTAAATAAATAATGGCTTTATATACACATTGTAAGTCATGTTAAGAGTTGCTCTGGAACATCTCCACTTCAATTCTGTCAGATGTTCTAACAGTGAAAGGTGCCCTTTTGCTCTTTATATTACATTTTCTATTTATTTGGTCCATGTAAGTTTGTTATCAAATGTAACTCCCAAATACTTTGCTTCCTTTGTTTCTGGTAATTGTTGACCCTCAACATTTATTTTTATTTTTAATGCTTTCTTCCTTAGTGAAAAGATTTGGTAGTTTGATTTTGTTGTATTAACAGTCATTAAATATTCTTCTGTCCACTTTTGTAGGTTGGTTAAAGATTGTCGCATGGTATGTTCTACTATCGTGCTTTTCTTTTTTGGTTTTGAAGTCCACATTATTGAGTCATCGGCAAATGGTGCACCCTTCACACCTGATTCTTGTATTTGTTGTGGCAGATCGTTAATAAAAATATTAAAAAGTGTTGTGCTGAGCACTGCCCCTTGTGGTAAGCCACGGTGTACTTGTTTATATTTCAATATATTCCTTCCATATCTGGTAGCAATAAAGCATTGGGTTAGGAAATGACATAGCCATGAAAACATTGGACCTTGTATCCCTATTTTTTTTACTTTCTTTAGTAGTTTTGTGCTGCATATAGAATCATATGCACTTTGGAAATCAATAGAAACTGATACATTATCTTCTTTTCTATTGAAGGAGTCTTTCTTGACTGAGAAGTAAGACTTGTTCATTTGTAGCTCTCTGAATCTAGCTTTACATGGGGAAATTAAATTTTGTGATTCTAGAAACCAATTTTACCTATTTGACACCATTCTTTCCATCACTTTTGCTATTATGCTAGTAAGAGTATTGGTCTATAATTTTTTTATTTCTGATGCTGTTTTATCTTTCTTCAAGAGTAGGACAATTATTGCTTTTCGCCATTCGGCAGGTACTGTGGTTTTCTAGGATAGATTGTGGAGTTTTAGTAGTTGTTGTTTTGCTGCTTTTTCCAAGGTTTTTATGAACACTGGAGGTATATGATCTGGTCCAGGAGACTTTTTGTTTTATTAATTGCAATGTTAATTCTTGCATATTAAAATTTTGAAAAAAAACATTGTGTTTAGTATGCGATCCACTATCTCTTTTTTGTTTCAAATCTTTCTTAAATTGTTTATGTTCCTTTTTATTATTTCTTGTTACTTTATATGAATTATCATAATATTTATTGAAGGTTTCAGCTATGACTGCATCATTTGTTAAGATTTTATTGTTGTGTATGATAGGTATGCTATTTTTTTCTTTGCTGTCCTTGACATTTTTATGACCCATTACTCAGGGGTCTCCATCTAGGGGATATGTGAATAGCGACCACAAGGCAGCCAAGCTGTGCAGAACATTACTTCCACTTACTGGTGTTTTGCTCCTCACTGTAACTTTTCTATCTGACCTTACCTTGGTCATCTCTTGTTCTCTTCCGACCCCGATGCTATTAGGGTTCCTGAGGGCTAGGGAGTCTTTATTTTTCCAACCTCTCCATTTCTCTAATTTCTCTATAAAACCTTAACCCCTAACATGCTGACCTGTCATGGCATGTAATACGTCCTCTGATTGGTAATCAGAGGATATGGTCAGTGAATTTATTTTGATAACTCTCCCGGTCAGGTCGGTGAGACCCGTAAACCAACGACAGGTGTGGTCCTCCAGACATTCTGGGGGTTGTGAGAGAGCGATGTGACCGCCAAAACATAAAAATATGGTGCTCTCTAAAAAGCGGTTACATTTATTGCTAAGTCTCTTCAATATTTATTGAAAAATATTGGAGAGCAGGAGGATTAATGACTTCATTGTCAGAAATCCAGCATTAGCTAACAACATAAATGATCTAGCACCAAGCTTAAACAAGTTGGCACAAGTATTTCTATTTGCTGATGATACAACACTATTAATTTCACATAAAAACTTAGACTTAAAGAAACCTCACATCACGTTACAACATTAATGCAATCTTGGTTCAATGCAAATGGTATGAAACTAAATGTTGATAAAACAAATATTGTAAAATTTACTACCATCAATTCTGCACAGCACAACTTTGCAATCAACACAAATGGAAACTCTGTTCAAGATTCAAATGCTTCTAAATTTTTAGGTATACAAGTCAACAAGCACCTAAATTGGAAGACCGACATGGATGAAATTATCCCTAAACTGAGCTCCGCATGCTATGCGTTACTACTTCTGTCCTCCTTCAGTGATGCTCACACATTAAAATTAGCCTACTTTGCATACTTCCACTCGGTATGAAATATGGTATACTCTTTTGGGGAGGTTCAACAAACTCAAAGAGAATTTTCATCTTACAAAAGAAGGCACTCAGAATCATATCACACTCTCATGCAAGAACATCGTGTAGAAGCATTTTAAAAAAATTTAGAAATATTAACGCTTACAGGAGAATACATATATTCACTGATTACCTTTTACCTAAAAAATAAAAATTACTTCACTAATTCTGACATCCACAATATCAATTCAAGATCTACATCTGAACTCCATATAAAATCAACTAACCTCACATATGTCCAAAACGGAGTGCATTACCAATGCATAAAAATGTTTAATATGCTACCAAATGAGTTGAGGACCTGTAATGATAAGGTACTCAAAATTAAGCTAAAGGAGTATCTTCTTAAGTATTCGTGCTATAGCATTATTGAATTTAAGAACATCCAATGTAATCATTAAATTATCTATGTGCTACGTAATGTAAACATACTGTAAATATTGTATAACATATTGACATGTTCCACATCGTGTTGTGTAGGATCTACGGAATGCAAAATAAATGTAAATAACCAGGGGCTGCGAATTATGTGTTACCCAGTCACCATTTGCGACTCTCCATTCTCTAGCCTGCACATTATCAACCAGACTGTGTTCAGGAAGGTATCTGGTAGGAGGTCACACATGCTTGAGGACCAAAGTTGATTGGACATTTGGCATAGGCTCTCTCACCTCTTAGAGGAACCCAATCGAGACTGGGGCTCCAGATCCTGGGAGCACCAATCCAATACCTACCATATTAGGCTTCCTGAGGGATTTGTGGTTGTGTTTTATGTACACAGAATGTTGGGTTTATTTTTGTATTCTTTCCAAGATTTTTGAATGACACAGTAAGAGCTATGAAATATAGATGAAATTAAGGTCTTATATCAAACCTATGCTGAATAAGACACACAAAAGTGTCTTTAGTGGTTGGAAAAACAAAATTAAACTACATGTTTATAACAATGACAATACAATAAAATGCACATCACCAGTGACATATTGAATTACACTTTACTGATACATCACTGCAGTCACTTTTAGTGCAGTTGTAAGGACTGCAGTTAGAAATCATCTCAGTGTGATTATCTTTGTCTTAGATTAACAAGGCAAATTCCTTGGGTCAGACGCCTGCAAAGGAACTAGGGTTTCTGAATCATATAAGCCCTGTTTGGATGATCAATATAATCAATGATGAAGAAGGAAATGAAGTACAAGAAAAGAATGAAAAGTTTGACACCAAAGCTATGTTGCAGCTATATTACACTAAGCAGTTAATTTGTTAAATACCAAATGTGATGGACTATAAGACACACCTTAATTTTTAAGCAATGTTTCTAAAAACTAACATTTTTAGCATTTACCATTAGATTGTAAAGCCAGATCAAAAAAAAAGTATAAGTTTATAAAATTGAACTGACCTTTAAAATCCCAGAGCATCAACATCATTGTCCTCCTTGACAACGACGAGCTACTGGCAGGCTGAGGTTCAGCCCGATGGTTTTTGCTGCGTGCCTACCCCCAAGGGTTTAACAGCAGATAGGACTTTTTTTATTTTGGGATGGGTATTTAAGGGTGGCATTGTTTTGTTTTAGGTGAGTGATTATTTTGAAGGAAGCTATTTTTCCCCCTTGACTAGTGACTCACAGAAGGCAGCAATGTCTGCATTCTGTCGGAAGAAAGAGTTTTAAAATAAAGTTTTGAGATCTTTTAATTTAGAATTTTGTTGAGGGTTTGAATTTTGACCCGAACAACTCTTTGTTGGGACTATAATTGGAGTTTAGCTTTTGCTGCTGTTGGATTACCTCCTTGGTTATGGGATATACCCGCAAGCCATGCGGGGAACCATGTACGCCCTAAAGTGGCGTATTCTGGGGTCATAGTCCCCAAGAGACCTAACCAGGGCGCTTTCATGAGTTGGTAACTTGTCGTAGAATTTTGCTGCCCGGCGCCTAATTTCATCCTCCACGTATGGAAGAGATGAGGCTTCATGAAGTAGTCTCACGGGGAAAGGTATGGGAACAGAAAAGATGGACTGAAGTCCCCTGTTCTGCGCCAGTTGGAGCCACAGGAGCCTACTGCCTGCTGCCATGCCCCACAGGCGTAAAGCATGAGGGGGATTATAAGAGCCCGGAAGAGGTGTAACTTCAGGCGGACTGGCATCTCGGACGTCAGCATAGGGTACAGTGAGGCAATAGCCCCCTGCGTCCTTGCCGAGAGGTCTCTGATGTGCCCGCGGAAAGTTAGACCCCCTATCCAGTTTAACTCCTAGGTAGATGATGGAGTCTCTCCACTCGATTCTTTGACCTCCAAGTTGGAAAGTGGGGTAGTCTGCGGGGATGTGGCACCTCGTGAAAAGGATGGCATGGCTCTTGTCCGGATTAACGGACATTCGCCATCGCCGGCACCACTCCTGGACGAGGCGGAGGTGTCTCTATGTGGTTGAAGGCTCTGAGAATGTGTTTGTTGGTGCAGAATAGCAGCACATCGTCAGCATATTGAGCTATGCTGACCTGGGGCTGGGATGGGTTGTCCTCCTCTTCATATTAAGATGGTCTTCATTGCCATCAAGGGCATTACTTATGTTCAACTCTTGAAAGCTTTAACAATAATGTCATCACTGACTCTAGACCATGATTATTTTATCCATTAATACTTGTTAGATTACAGGTCATTTCAAGGCACCACTAGCATGAATTCATTTTGGGATTCATTAATCATTCATTTATTCCATTCCTCTCTCCTGTGCACTTTAAAGTGTTTATTTATTAAGACATCACGAGGTTGCAATTGTGAAGTAAGTCCTCCAATAATGACAGCACTATCTGTATTTCCCTGCCTCAATTTCTCTTTCCAGAACCATTCAAATGACTATCGAAGTCATCTAGTACAAGCAATGAACCCTTTATCAATTAAGCACATTTCCTTCTCACCCACTCTGTTAATCCATAATTTCATATTAGCCTTGTCCATCCAACCCTTGTTATGTATGTGAACAACAACACCTGGTGGTATGTCAGAAGGTTTCAGCAATGTTTGGCACTTCAAAATGACCAGTGGATTAAGCTTAGTACTGTCCAACAACATGAAAGAATAACACTGTATGATGACAATGATGATAAAAGTTTAAAGGTGCTCAATTACTCGGTCATCAGCACCCTTACAAAACGGATCATGGCAAAAGACAAAGATAAAGTTCAGTATAAAACAAAAATCCTAGTAAAAGCACAAATATAGATAAATATAACAAACTAATAAGGAAAAAGCCAGAATTAAAACAAATTTATAAAAGGGTCTTAAAGGTATGAAATCTTGATAACTTCTAAATCCTTGTACTGATGTTTACCATTGATACAAACTTCAAAACTCTAACAACTGCTTGTTTATCATCCACCAGGACCTCTGCAAGACCCCTCAGTTGCAAAGAGTCCCAAAGGTGCAGCAGGGACAGACACAGTAGCAGCACATGACAGACTCACAACAGTTTATCACAGGGAGGACAAAGAAGAGTAGCGTACCCCTTAAAAAGAAGGTAACCATTAGTAAAATTCCAGTGGCCAAGACCCATCTGAGCCATGATCATCTTCTCACAATGAGGGTACCCAATTTATTGGAATTTCCTTCGCTACTCTAAGCTTATTTCCGCAGCAAGCTGACCAATCTTTGTGCCAGCACTGCTCTATGGACTTCTAACATTCTGAAATAACACAAGATATGGTAATTTGGACTCTGGTTGCTGCCTTTGCTGCAAAATCTGTCATTTCATTTCCCGGCAAACCAATGTGACCAGGAATTCATGCACACACCACGTTAATGCGAGAACCATGTAAAATACAGAGGGTATCCTGGATACATTGTACAACAGAATGGTAGCTGTACAGCTCACAAAGTCTCTGAAGTGCACCACGGGAATCACTCAAAATGAGGCAGTCACCCAATTTGTGAGGACAAAATACAAAATTGCTCGGTATATAGCATATAGCTCTGCAATAGAAATGGCAGTGCTACTATGAAAACCAAATATATGTGGTTCAGTTCCATAAACACAGGCACATCCAAAACCTTTGGTCCTCTTGGATCCATTGGTTTAGATCAAATATTGGTCAATGTAGACTGACAAAAATTCAAGAAACAAGTGTGGATACTAGATGCTGGCATCGTGGATTTCCAGTATACGGCCACCCCAAGATCACATGGGATGTGGCACACAACAAGGGGAGAGGGGGTAGAGCCTCTCCCACTTTGGAATGATGTTAGGCATTTCAATAGCATGCTTCTCACGAAGCTCCCAGAAATAAAAAGCAGCTGGCCTTGGACTTGTTTCTCCAGCAAGTTGTTGAAAAAAGAAACGAATGTTGGGTGCATAGATAAACATTTAAGTCCAAAGCCATAATTTCCTATCAGTACCTCCCACCAATATTATAGAAGGGGTTCTAATGATTCAGCATAAAGGGTCACAACTGGGCTAGTTGGAAAATCTCCCATTGCCAATGTTGCAAATGCCCTGATTATGGACTATGTCTAATCTTATGGTTGTGCTGAAAAATGATACACCCATAATCTAGTTTGGATCGGACCAATGCATTGCAGCAAAACAGTCCAATCCGCTCCCCGTGATTTGCCATTTAATACATGCAAGATTAAGGGAATGGTCACATCATGCTTTCAGCTATGCTATATATGATGAACAGCTGAGCTTCCTGTCAAAGATCAACCCCAGGAAACGGTCTCATTTGCGAATGGTAGTAAATCTGGACCAAAATGGAGCAAAGGTGGTAATCATCTACAGTGCCAGAAATTAATGCACATTGACTCTTCAGTTGAGAAATGAGAACCGTTTTCTGAACTTCATTCTCAAAGATTGTCTAAACATTGCTGCAGGCACCATTCCAAAAACTGATAGATGAAGATGTGACAAGCTATTAAAGGAGTCGGAAAGAAATATAGGCTCTCCAGTGTCGAGAGAGAAAGAGAAAAAGAGAGATGTAAGTTTAAGGGTGATCAACTGCATGGTCATCAGCACCCTTAAAAACAACTCATGGCAAAAGCCAGATATAAACTTCAATGAAAAATAAAAGTACAAGTAAAAAGGAAAATAAATATACAAAACAGAGTGGCATAAGCCAGAATTAAAACAAAATGATAAAGATGTCAAAATGGTATAAGAACTAGATATCTAAAGTTTCAAATTCTCAAACTCATGTTACTCTCCGCTAAAACCTTAAAAAGCCTTTTGACTGCTTGTTTGTCATCTGCCAAGACCTCTGCAAGTCTGGCAGGCAATTGGAGAGGGTCTCGAAGGTGTGTCAGAGAAACACACTCTAGCAGCATGTGATGGTCTGACAAAACGTTCCGCAGCAGATAAAGAACAGGGACCTGTTTAAAATGGTAACCTTGCAAAAAATTGCAGTGGCCAATGAGCAATAGAGTCAAGTTAACCTCCTTGCGACAAGATATGAGAGAGGAAGTTACCCAGTTTATCGGAAGTTCTTGCACTTTTCTAAGCTTATTACCATAGAGAGCTGACTACTCTTCATGCCAGCTCGAAAGCACTGCTCTCCGCACTTCAAGCCTAAAGACTTCCGAAGTAACATGAGAGATGGTAATACTGGGTTCTGTGGTAGCTGCCTTTGCTACCAAATCTGTCATTTCATTCCCCGATAAACCTACATGACCAGAAATCCATGCACACACAACATGTTAATGCCAGAGACATGTAAAACATGGAGGGCATCCTGGATAAGTTGTACAATAAGATGGCAGTTGTACAGCTCACGAAGTCTCTGAAGTTCACTAAGAGAATCGCTCAAAATCAGGCAGTTACCTAATGATGGTGCACATATGACATGGCTCTGTATATTGCATACAGCTCTGCAACATAAATGGAAGTGCTATTATGAAAACTGAATGCAAGAGGTTCGGTTCCATAAACATAAGCACATCCAACACTGCTGGTGCTCTTGGATCCATTTGTGTAAATAAAACGTCGATCAATGTAGCTGACAAAAATTCTAAAAAACAAGTGCAGATACTAAAGATTGGCATCATGGACTTTCAGTGTATGGTCATCCAGATTTACATAGGACATGCCAGGTAACCAAGGGATAGAGACTCTCGCCCTTGGGAAACATGTTAGGTATTTCAATAGCAAGCTTCCTAAGAAGCTCCCGGAAGTAAAACCTGGGTGGCTTAGGACTAAGGGAGCTTTTCCTATACTATTCTCTTAGTGTAGTAGTGAAAAATAAAGTGAACGTTAGGTGCATAGGCATACATCTAAGGGCACAACCATAATTTGCTAAGAGAATCTCATGCTGATATTGCAGAGGAAGTACTGCTGATTCGGCATAAAGGCTCACAACTGGGCTTGTTGGAAAAGATCCTATTGTCATGCATAAGCCTCTATTATGGACCACGTCTAATTTTCTCAGCACAGATGGGTGTGCTGAACAAATACATGATACACCCATAGTCTAGTTCCAATCCGCTCCCCACAATTTGCCATTTAGTACCAGCAAGATATTCAGGGAACAGTCACATCGTGCTCTCAGCAATGATATCTGTGATGACCAACTAAGCTTTCTATCCAAAATTAACCCCAGGAAGTGTGTCTCATCTGTGAAGGGGAAGTAAATCTGGACCAAAACAAAGCGAAGGTGGTAATCGTCTCTTGTGGTGCCAGAAATTAATGTAGATTGATTTCTCAGTAGGTTGTCCAATCGTTGATGCAGGTGACGGTCCAAAAGAGCTGTGCTTGGAGAAGTACAATAGATGGCAAAGTTGTCCACGAATAAGCATGACTAAACTTCAGGTGGAATACATTTCCAAATGGAGTTAATTACTATAGCAACCAGAGTGACAGTACCAAACCCTGAGGTCCTACATTTTCCATAACAAAACACTTTGAAAATACAGAGCTAACCCTTACTTGGAAAATGCAGTCTATCATAAACTCCCAAATGAAAAGTGGTAGGTGTCCACGTATGTGCCAGGTCTACAGGGAACGCAGAATCCCTGTGCGCCAACATGTATCATAAGCCTTCTAGAGATCGAAAAATATGCCAACGGTTTGACAGTTCTTCATAAATCCATTCATTATCTGTGTCATTATTGACACAAGATGGTCTACAGTTGAATGGCATTGTTGAAAACCACACTTGATATTAGTCAGTAGGTTGCGACTTTCCATAACACCATAACAACCATCCGTTGATTATGTGTTCCATCACCTTGCAAATGCAACTGGTGAGGGAAATAGAATGGTAGCTGGACGGAAGATGATGATCCTTTCCAGCTTTCAAAATGGGTATAATGGTGGCCTCCTGACAATTTTCTGGAACTATACTGTCAACCCAAACACGATTATAGACCTCAAGCAGGAATGCCTTTCCTTCAGGAGAGAGCTGTTGTAACATTTATGTGTGAATACCTTCTGATCCTGGTGCTCATAGTCGCGGAGATGAAAGAGTGTTCCAACTCTGCCATGGTGTAAAGGTGATTGTAATCTTCAACATTTCTAGAATGCTATTAGGGTTCCCGAGGGCTAGGGAGTCTTTATTTTTCCAACCTATCCATTTCTCTAATTTCTCTATAAAATCTTAACCCCAACATGCTAACCTGTCATGGCATGTAATACATCCTTTGGTTAGTAATCAGAGGATATGGTCGGTGAATTTATTTTGATAATTCTCCCGGTCAGGTCGGTGAGACCCGTAAACCGACAGGTGTGGTCCTCCAGACATTCTGGGGGTTGTGAAAGAGCGATGTGACCGCCAAAACATAAAAATATGGTGCTCTCTAAAAAACAGTTACTATTACTGCTATTGCTCTCTTCAATATCATTGTGAAAAATATTGGAGAGCAAGAGGATTAATGACTTCATTGTCAGAAATCCAGCATTAGCTAACAACATTTCTAGAATGAAACGCGAAGCCTTGAGATTCCACCTGAGTTTTAATTGGAAGGAACTCAGGGGAGTAGTTATCCGAGCTAGACACTTGAGCGAAAGCACTACCAAATGTGTTGGCTACTTCAAATGGAACAAAAACTTCTGTAGCTGTTTTCAAGCCCGCAATTGGTATTGGTATACACACTCCTCCAGTGTTGAGGAGTGCTAGGTTGTAATTATCCATGAAATCAGCGATGAGCCTGGCTCTCGCACAAGCCCGAGTTGAACCAAAAGTGGGTGGTGCACATTGAAGTCTCCCAATAACAGAAGGGGTGTTGGTAACTGGGAAACTAGACCTAAATCAGTGAGCAAGAGGTCATCAGATGGAGGCAGATATATGTTGCTAATGGTAAACTGGATGGATGGCAGTACAATCCTTACAGCGACTGATTGTATTTCAGACGTAAGGGTACACATTCCAGATATGTATATATCATCTCTAATAAGTATCATAGTGGTCCCATGTGCAGGAACTCCGTCTTCTGGTGTAAGATCACACCATACTGGGGTGCCGTCTTATTTGTAAAAGGTCTTGCGGATGCAGCTTAGTCTCCTGCAAACATGCGACCATGCAACTTCTTATTAAGCCAGAGTTGAAGCCTTGGCCAGTGGTTTTTAATTCCATGCATGTTCCATAGTAGGATAGCCATGGTAATTTTTTATGGCATAAGTACTTAAACGCAAGCCCCCATTACTTTGGAGGTGGCAGCATTCGGATTAGTCTACCCTCTTTTTTTGGTGTTGACTTAACACTTTTAACTGGAGCTACATCCTGCCTCTTTTTCATTGTGTTGTTGCAGTATGGGCAGGAACTTCATGGTCCATCTCCTCCACAGAGGACAATTTCCCAACACTGACCGGCAAAGATGAAAGTCACTGATCTGAGTCCATTCCAGAAGATTTCTCAGAGAAGGACCTTTGAGGAGATGTCTTTGTACTTTTCTTTCCCTTTTATGTGCCAGGAGCACACTTATTATCATCTTTGAGGAAGTCGGATCTATTATTCACACACATGGCTTGTGTGTTTAAGAACACCAACAGTAAGTTTGTTGGCATAAATAAATATTATTCAGTGTTTTAAATTTTTTTGGTGAAGCATCATGTGCTGCAGGTCTTATATGTTCAGGTAGATGCTTTTGGTGGCAACCTAGCTAAGGTTTCCTGTATGACTACAGACTTTGTAGAGGTTAATGCGGACTTAGGCAGTGATGTGAAAGGCTTTGGATGCGATCTAGCTATGAGAATTTTGTGTGAAGATGTGTTCTTTGATTTGCTAGTTTGAGTTGTGATTTCCCAAAGCGGTACTGGTTTAGCTGCAACTGAGCTATAAGTACCAGGCTTCAGGACAGGGTTGGCGCAAATTCAAGCATTTCTAGGCTTACGAGGACAACTTCTCACTAACCCGGATCTCCTGGATGGCTTTTTCATCCATGTGGGCATTCTTGGGAGCTTGATGGATGTCCACTGCTGCAGTTAACATAACTGGGAGGTAATGTGCATGCACTGTTGTGCACAATGCCTCCAAACTTGACACAGGTAGCTTTACCATTACAGAAACAGAGGTGAAGCAATGGCTGCCATCCCCTCTGAACAGCAAGGGAAGCATATGTATATGACAAATTTCATTCATACCATCTATTTAGGAACGCCTGACGATTAGGTGACCCTTTGCACAGGTCTCACTGAAGGTGGGTATTTACTTTTGTGAAAAAAAAGTACATGGCTTGTGATGATGTGGGAGGGAGACAGAGATAGCATTGTTGTGAATCCATGCAACTCTTGTTTGTTGCAACGATGCATTGCTCCCAGTTGAGGCATCAAATATATGGCCATTTTTAGGACTGGCAGGAATTTTAAATCAAACACTGGGCACTTAAATATCAGTTTCAAGCATAAGCTGCACCTGAATTTTGGAGGCAATTTCTCAAAGAAAAAAGTGTGTCTTATAGTCTGTAAAATATGGTATATGTTGGAATAATAATATTTAAATAAAAGGTATCATTAGATTGTAGTTCAAATTTAAAATCTAGATCACCCACTCATATATAAAATTTGTGATAGCAAAAAATAATGCTTTGTTTATGTTCACCAGCTTTCTTGCAGTCTATAAACTGCTATGTGGAATCAAACATATTGAAGCACACGTAAATCATTAAAACTTATGTGTGGAATCACACTTTCTTGTTCCACTTACCAGTTTTCTGGGACATGTTTCTTATGTGTTTACCTGCATCATTAGCTGCTTATTGACTGTCTAAAACTCTGGGACAATTCTTGTTTGGTTGGAGGTGTCTGCTTGTAGTTTGATGAGCTTGATGATAGGATTGAAAGCTTAAGAACGCTGTGATAATGTTTTGTTTGCTGATGAGCTTTGTCCCTGAAAATCTAGTTCTCTGGCTTTTAAACAGCTTTTAATACCTCTAAATTTTCTTGGCCTTCCAGCCAGGTAAATAAATGGTTTAAAATCAACATTTCAAAGGTGTTCATCTTTTGTCTACATAAACTGATGAAGATGATTAACACCTTTGAAACATAGTTTCAAACCATCCATTTACCTGGCTACAACACCGAGAAAATTTAATTATGCCATTAGCAAAGATTCAGTTCTTATTTTAAGCTTTTTATAATTTGATTGCCATTTTGGCACCATGGTTCTTTCCCAAAAGGTGGGCTGTCATTGGAGATTTTTTCCATTTGTTTGCACTTTATGTACAATGCCAGAGAAAAAATTTGGGAACGATCAAATAATTTATTTTTACTGTGATAAAACATATACAGGAAAAACAAAAAGCAATCTAGGTACACAATTCAAAGAACTCTGGAAGAATATAAAACACAAACAAATAGAAAAATCTGCAGAAACACCCCACTTTTGGAAACAGAATGATCTCAAGGGTGAAATCTACACTATTAGAATCTATTCTAAAGGTTAAAGAACTAGATATTTTGAAAAATATGTATATTAGGGAACACAGTACCACATTTAATGAGCTTCAACACTTTGGAAACTTTCAATCTTCTCTTCAAGTTCATTGTAAAATCATCAGACACCTCCAGCCCTAACAAGAATTGTTCCAGAAGCCCTCAAAAGTCAGTAGCTAATGATGCAGGCAAGCACATGCAAAGCATATCCTAAGAAAACTGGTAAACAAAGGAAGAAAGAGTGCTTAAATTGACTCCTTATATAAATTATAGTGATTTACCAGGCTAGAAAATTGTTTTGTGAAGAAAGAGACTAGTGTGATGGATCAAGAGAAATACCTGCATAATTATTCCTAAATCAGAACATAAGATAACAAAAACTACTGGCATTAGTTTACCTGCTATTTCTGATGTAGACTGTTTACGTATTAACTTTATCTTTGCAAGGAGAATATCCAATGTTGAAGCAATATCTTCAGTTGGAGACAATGGTACTTCAGAATTATAAACCAATGTTAGTGCACGGATGTCACCATTTAACTTACGAGCTGACTCTTGCACATTCACCTCACTAAGCAATCCTGGCAATGTGGATACAAGATTCTCTATTAAAGTGCAGGTTTGTTCTGTTAAAACATGAGCAGCAACCTGAAAAATGGCAACACAATATATAAAATTGAAATGGTTGAACATATTCATTCCTAAATAAACTATGCATATTCATTTGTTCAGATTTCCACAAGTGGTGGTGGTAGCGGTGGCGGTGGTGGTGGTGACAGCGGCAGTGGCGGTGGAGGATAAAGATCAATACAAAATAAAACTCCTAACAAAAGTCACAATAT
Source organism: Tenodera sinensis (assembly GCA_030765045.1). Lineage (NCBI taxonomy): Eukaryota > Metazoa > Arthropoda > Insecta > Mantodea > Mantidae > Tenodera > Tenodera sinensis. Next base: position 291,244,309 of record CM060964.1, on the reverse strand, counting down.
AATACACAAAACTATTCACGGCAAAAGCTAAAAATACAGCTGAATTTACAAAAAAAAGGGCCAAAAGGTAAGAAATTTCTATACCTGTAATACTAAATCCTTAGTTGAAAGTTAACCTTTGATAAAAATTTAAAAACCTGTGTTGCTACCTGTACAAACATTATATTTACTGACTTCAATTTAAGATGCTAATTAGATCAGTGACCATTTTATATCTTGGAAATTAACATTTCTATACTATTATTTCCCAATATAAACATATACAGAAGGCATTGGTAAGACAATACACACAGATTACAAATACTAGTTACCACTCAACATTTTTGAATGTATGTTTTATTATTGGTGGAATCGTTTAATGAACTTTGAAAGTAATTCCTTTTGCCGCTAATGAAGCATGAGACAGACAGGAGAAGAGAGGAGGGAGAGAGATGAAACTTGAATTATTGTTTTTAGAGGAGCAATTAAATCAATGTGAAAGTGAGAGAACGATAAATAGTATCTTTGAATTGATGCCTGATCTTCAGTGTTCCATTTTCATTAAAGCAACTTTGCTCTTCACAAACATCATCATTATGTGCATCAATGTTTCTTAAGCTCAGCACTTTAGTAATAGTTGAAGTACCTTTGTACTTCATATATCCTCTTACATTTTGTACACATCAAAACAAAAACTAACACCACCTTGAGCTTGCTCCAATCCTTGCAATGGGCCATTCTCATCTTCAGAAAGATTAGACAGTGAAGGTAGCTTTGCAATATAGCTGATGATAATGTATATTTAAGGGTGCTCAACTACAGGGCCATTAGCACACTCACAGAACCCGAATATGACAAAGGCCATTGAAAAGCATCAATAAGAAAGAACATCATGACCAAATCAAAGATAAACCTAAGTATACAAACCTATCATGGCAAAAGCCACATATAAACATAAATACAAAATAAAATCTCAAGCAAAACTTGCAGATAAAGATCAATTTATAGATGGCATCATGGACAAGCTGTACAGTAAGATGATAGTTGTACAGCTCACGAAGGGTCTGAAGTGCACAAAGGGAGTCACTCAAAATGAGGCAGTCACCCAATGTCTGACATCACATATTTGGTATATAACATACAGCTCTACATTATAAATGAAAGTACTACTATAAAAACTGAATGTATGCATTTCTGTTCCATAAACATAACACATCCAACACCATTGGTACTCTTAGATGAATCGGTGTAAATCAAATTTTGGCCAGTGTAGCCTGACAAAAATTCTAAAGAAAAAGTACATATACTTTACATAGACATTGTAGATTTCTGGTACACTGTCATACCAGATCTATACAGGACGTGGCTTGTAAGCAAGGGGGGTTCCGCCTTTCCTCCTCCTGAAACATGCTAGGTATTTCAATACCATGCTTTCTAAGAAGCTCCTGGAAATGAAGACTTGCTGGCCATGAAATAAGGGACCCTTTCTACAATGTAAGTCCAGCATGGTGTTGAAAAAAGAAATGAATGTTCGGTTTGTATGCATACATTTAAGCCCACAACCATAATTTCCCAATAGTAACTCAAGCCATATTGGGGAGGGGTTTCCTAAGTTAGCCAAGTTAACGTTCAGGTTCACAATTGGGCTACTTGGAAAACCTCATATTAGCATCGAATGTCCTGATTATGGACTGAGTCTAATCTCCTCTGCACAGATAGTTCTGCTGAAACATAAATGATACACCCAAAATCTAGTTGGGATTGGATCGGATTAGTGCATGATACAGTCACAGCAAAACTGTCCCCTATGTGCTATGACTAGCTAAGCCCCATGTAGGAGATTAATCCAGAAAACACATTTCATATGTGAATGAAAGTAATTGTGGAGCGAAGGTGGCAATTTTTCCTTACAGTGGCAGAGGTTAACCAGATTGACTTTTCAGTTGAAAAACAAAAGCTGTTTTTGCACTACATTCTTGAAGATTGTTCAAACATAGATGCATATGCCATTCAAAAAACTGTGTGTGCTGGGAAGTACAGTACAATAGACGGCGAAGTTATCAACAAATAAGCATGATGGAACGCCTGGAGGAACGCATTTCTATATGGAAATAATTCCTATAGCAAACAGTGTAATATGTAGTATCGATCCCTGAGGTCCTCTGTTCTCCTAAACATAAAGTTTAAAAAAAAAAAAAAAAAAAAAAAAGCTGACTGTTACTCAGACTATGCAGTTCTTCATAAACTCCTGAAGGAACAGTGGTAGACGTCCATGTGTATTCCAAGTGTGCAGAAAACATAGTATCCCTGCTCAATAAACATGTATCATAAACATCCTTATAGGTCGAAAAATAATCAAATGCTTTGACAGTTCTTCATGAATCCATTCATGATCTGCATTGATATCGACACGAGATGGTCCACAGTTGAACAGTGTTGTCGAAAACCACACTAGGTAATTATTATTTATTTATGCCAACAAACTTACTGTTGGTGTTGTTCAAATCCCAGTTGTGGCATTGAATTTTTAAGTTCCAGTTCTACCTCTTAAACCACACTAGGTGTTTGTCATAGGCTGTGAGTTTCCAGCTGTCCACTGATCACGCATTCTATCACCTTGCAAATGCAACATGAGGGAAAAAGTATGGTAACCGGAGGTAAGATGATGGTCCTTTACAGCTTTCAAATGGGTCCAGCCATTTTGTTGGAAAGTACTTCTACACAAACATGATTATAGAACTCGAGCAGGAATAGCTTTCCTTCAGGAGAGAGCTATTATAATATTTGTATGTGAATACCGTCTGGCTACAACAAGCAGTAATGGAATGGGCTAGCACATTAGAAGAAAGAGGGAAGAGAATAAATGTTAAAAAAAGCAAAGTGATGAGAATAAGTAAAGCCATCTGGAAGGCTACACTTGTGAACCTCACTGTTATGAACAAAACTATGTCCTGTAGCACCACCCAACTGGGAACCATCGGTAAATACCAGAGTGCAATTCTGTTAATGTCTCAGCAGCTGGATGAAAAGTTGACAATACTCCGAGTGGGGGGTAACTGGCTTAGCACAGCCCGAAAGCTCCAGGTCAAATGTGGCACGCTGGAGTTGCCAAGGAGGATAGCGACAAAGGGAATAGCGTTCTACAACAGGCATTCGGAGATCCTGCATGGCGAGCAGTTTGCAAAACCAGATACCACTTGGTCAGGATATAGTGCTATTTCGCATATAACGATAAAACAGGTTCAAAGGAAGGGTGATGGGGGTGAACTGACAACCTGACCACATAAGAACATAATAAAACCAAGTGCTTAAGAAACAGAGGAGGTTCATCAGAGTCAGCACAGACACATGACACAACCAGTGCAGAAAGCCCCAGTGGCAAGACGGATACCAGTATGGTGAACAGTGTCTAAAAGGCGGAGTTTAGAGGTCCCGAATAAAACCCTGAGTACCCAAAGTGAACAATCACAGGAAGCCTGAAGTTGATGAATATGGTGCTGAGTTTGCTGTCGAGGCGAAGGCCCAAGAACTTAAGGTGCGGAACAAACGGCAATAATGTGCCAAGCAAATAAAGATCAGGAGTTTTTCGCAGCGGGGAACTGAACCCCGGTGCATAGGGCCCAGTCAGCAATGTAGGTTATGGTCAGCTGCAGTTGACGCTCGATGTGATCAAGTTTATAAGAGCCACAATAAATCGCAAGGTCATCAACACACAATGACATTGGATTCTGCTATGAACACCATTGGCAATGCTGTTAATGGCCACAGCGAAAAGCATTACACTGAATATGAACCCCTGGGGTACATCATTCTCCTGGATCCTTTCTTGTGATAGCATATTGCCAATGCAGACACGAAATCCGCGAAGTTGTAAAAAGTTAAGAACAAAGATCGGTATATGACAGCGTAAACCATATTCATGCCAATTACGGAGAATACCATTGTGCCATGCAGTGTCATAGGCCTTCTGCAGGTCGAAGAAGGCCCTCACGACATGCTGCTTCATAAGAAAGGTATTTTGTATGCAAGCTTCCAGATGTGTCAAGTTGTTGACACTGCAGCAATGGTGGCAAAAACTGCCCTGAACATTGCTCAGCAGGTTATTCGTCTCTAGCCAGCACACTAAGCGAGTTTTAATCATCCGTTCGAAGGTCTTACAAATGACACTTGTTAGGCAAATACAGTGGCAGCCACAGGGAAGTGTCCTGTCTTTCCCGGGTTGAGGGATAGGGATGACAATTGTCATGCCAGGAAGACAGGAAAGCCTGCTGAAACCAGATGTGATTGTAGATGTTCAGCAGGAAGGAGAAAGCTGAAGGTGGAAGATGAAGCAGCATTTGTCGGTGGATGTCATCAGGACCAGGAGAGGAGTCATTTGCGAGAGACAAGGCATGCGCCAGCTCCATTCCATAAAACGGGTGTTGTACAGTTCACTACGGTCACTGTTAAGACTATCGATTCTGCAGATTTCTTGATAGGTCCAAAGGTGGTATTGTAGTTTTGGGTTTGGCTATCAGCAGTGAAAGAGTCTGCAAGGACATCGGTGATATCCTACTTGCTGGTGTAAGTGCAGCCCTGTATGGCATGACCGGAAATTATCGTCCGGCGACTCTTGCTGTACATATGCAGAACAGCAGTCCACATCTGTTGTGCAGAGCTGTGACGGGAAAGGGAAGAGACATAAGATTCCCGAGCTATGTTTTGAACTGCAAAGTACAAAACGCAGTCTTGCATGAGAGCGTTTAAAAGAAATAGTTTGCCTCCATGGGATGCAAGTGGAAAACATGCAGAAGCATGTGCTTTGATAGCCAAACAGCATTCCTTGGTCCACCACAGTACAGGAAGATGATGTGGGGTAGATAAACCTCGAGGAATGCCAGAATTTGCTGGGAGCAAGATAATATATCACCATTTCATTAATGATGGTAAAACCATTCCCTTGGGAAAAATGTTAGGCATTTCAATAGCGAGCTTCTTAAAAAGCTCCTGGAATAAAAAACCCACTGGCTTAGGACAAAGGGTGCTCTTCGTAATAGTTCGCAAAGCATGGTGTTGAAAAAGGAAGCGAATGTTGGGTGGTCAGGTATACAGTTGGAAAAACTCCTATTGCCATGTGAATGCCCCGATTATGGACTGTGTTTAATCTTTTCGGCTCAGATGGTCGTGCTGACGAGTAAACAATACACCCATAGTCTAGTTTGGACTAATGTGTGATACATTTGCAGCAAAACCATCTGCTCCGCTCCCCACGACCTGCCAATTAGTACCGGCAAGATACTCAGGCATCGTGCTTTTAGCTGCATTATATGTGATGACCAGCTATGCATCCATCTAAGATCAATCCCAGGAAAAGCATCTTATCTGCGAAAGGAAGTAAATCTGGACCAAAATGGAGCAAAGGTGGTAATCATCCCCTATAGTGCCAGAAATCAATGCAGATTGACTTCTCAGTTGAGAAACGAAAGCTGTTTTTTGAGCTTCATTCTCAAAGATTATCTAAACAATTCTGAAGGCCCCATTCCAAATACACTGTGCCCTTAGAAGTACAACAGACGGTGAGGTCGTCTACTAACAGGTATGACGAAAATCCAGGTGGAACACACTTCCAGATGGAATTAATTGCTATAACAAACAGTGGGACACTTAGTACCAAACCCTCAGGACTCCATTATCCTGAACCAAAGGATTAGAAAAAACTGAGCCAACCCTTACTCAGAAAACGTGGTTCTTCATAACCTCCTGAATGCACAGTGCTAGGCATCCACTTATGTTCCAGGTGTACAGGGAACGTAGAATACCTGCTCGCCAACACATATCATAAGCCTTCCTGAGGTCGAAAAATATGCCAATGGTTTGGCAGTTCTTCATAAATCTTACCATTATTTGTGCCAATATCAACAAAAGATGGTCCACAGTTGAACAGCATCCTTGAAAATCATACTGGATGGTTATCAGTAGATTGCGAGTTTCTAACGACAATACTAAACATCCATTTATCATGCATTCCATTACTTTACAAACGCAACTGCTGAGGGAAATAGGACAGTAGCTGAAGGGGAGATTACAATCCTTTCCTGCTTTCAAAATGGGTACAATGGTGGCCTCCCACCACCTTTCTGAAACAATACTGGCAACACAAACACGATTATAGACTATGAGCAGGAATGTCTTTCCTTCAGGAGAGAGCTGTTATAAAATTTGTAGCTGAATACCATCTGGTCCTGGTGCTGATAGCCGCAAAGATGTAAGAGAAGGTTATAACTCTACCATGGTGAAAAGGCGATTATAATCTACATTTCTAGAACAAAATGCAAAGCCTTGAGATTCCACCTGAGTCTTAATTGGAAGGAACTCAGTGGAGTAGTTATCTGAGCTAGACACTTAAGCGAAAGCACTGCCAAAGATGTTGGGCACACCAAACGAATCAACAACAGCACTTGTAGTTGTCTTAAGTATCACAATTGGCATATGGCTCTATTTACCAGCTACACACCTTAACTTAACCCATACAACCAAGGAAAGTGCTCCATGGTGTTTTTTTTTGCTATCCTATATGACTTGTCTGGACCAGGCATGCATTTTCTAATATAGGATTATGTTATCTAATGTAGGGTGACATTGAAAAGCCCTAAGAGCACGCTTTCGAGCACGAATGGCCTTTCGACATTTATATGTCCACCAAGGGATAGGAAAACGACAAGGGTGGGAAGTTGACTCCAGAAAAGATTGCTCAGCAGCCAAAAGAATCCTATCGGTGAGATGCTCTGCCAAATCATTCACTGAGTCATGCTCGTTGTGAGTAAACACAGCCAATCGGGTGTAAAGGTTCCAGTTGGCATGATACAAGTACCATCTTGGCAGACGTGTGGAACATGTAACTTGCGTTAAAAGAGTAATAAGACATGGGAAGTGGTCACTAGAGTGCAAGTCAGAGAAGACATTCCATTGTAAGGAAAGTGCCAACTGAGATGAATAAACTGCAAGATCAAGGTGTGAGAAACTATTGAAGGATTCTGAAAGAAATGTAGGTTCTCCAGTGTTAAGGAGAGTGAGATTGTAACTGTGCATGAAGTCAGTGATGAGATTGCCTCTCGCACAAGCACAAATCCCAAAGTGGGTGATACACATTGAAGTCTCCCACCAAGAGCAGTGTTGATAACTGGGGAACTAGATCTTCTAACTCAATGAGTGAGAAGTCATGGGACGGAGACAAATATAGGCTACAGATGGCGAACTGGATGGTTGGTAGAAAAATCCTTACAGCGACTGATTGTATGTCAGGCTGTAAGGGTACAGTCAAGCATCATAGCGCTGCCATATGCTGGAATCCCCTCTTCTGGTGTAAAATCATACCATATTGGGGTGTATTGTCTTAGCTGGAAAATATCTTGCAGATGCAACTTACTCTCTTGCAAACATGTGACCAAAGGCTCATTCTTATTGAGCAAATTCTCAAGCTCTGGTCGTTGTGTTCTAATACTATATTCCATTGCAATTATTTGAATGGGATAAGTATTCTAAGGTAACTCTCCATTACCTTGAAGTAGGTGGTGGTAAATTCAATTCAACCCTTTTTTTATGTGTTGGGCTAATACCTTTTCCCTGTCTTTTTTCACTGGAGTTCTCGCAGTGTGGGCAGGATCTTCTTGCTGTATGTCCTCTACTGAGGACGTCCGTTTTACCATAGTGAACTTCGGTACAATAGCCTCAAACAGATTGCAAACGGAGACTGGCAAAGATGAAAGTCGCAGGTCTGTATCCATCCTGGAAAATTCCTCAGAAGAGGATCTTTGAGGGGATGAATGCTTTGCCTTTGGTTTATTGGGAACGGACACGTTTTCTTCTTTGTGTTAGTCAGTTCTTACATACTGTGTTTTGAACTTTTTCGGTGAAGTATCATACATAATAGGCTTACTAGTACTATTGTTGGGGTGAGTAAGTGGTGTTTAAGGGCCCATCGACAGCTAGGTCATTAGGGCCCCAAGTCAAAATGATAAAAATGGAAAACTCACCACCGCTTAACAGTTACAATTAAAAGTTAAAACCAGAAAGCTAAAACACAAAAGGCTAACAGTTAAAATTTAAAATGCGTCTAAAAAGGTAAGCTAAAACAGTTAACATGTAAAAACTGAGCTAAAAAGGTAAGCAGGTGAAAACGAGATAAAACATACTAAAAGTACAAAATAAAACCACGAAATAAAACACAAGTTAAACCTGCTTACCGAAGCCAATACTGTCGACGAACCGCAGCACTGTGTTAACAGCTACCGGGTCGTTGCCTAAGATGGACTTCATAGTTGAACTCAGGCCAAACAGCTGGCCCTCACGAGTGTAACGTGGACAATCAACGAGGACATGGGCCACAGAGAGTTGAATGCCACAGGTGGAACATGCAGGCACTGGCTCACTCCGCAGAAGGTACCCATGCGTGATGCATGTGTGACCTATTCTCAGGCGGGCTAAGATGACTTCTGCCCACCTGGTGTCCCTTGAAGATGTCATCCAAGGTTGCACGGTGTTACTATTGTTGGAGATTGGCAATTTTGAAGGTGAGCTTGTAGAGATGTTCTATATTTTTGCTGACTTGGTAGGTGACTGAGATTCACATGTAGACGTTGAAGGCTTTGGAACAGTTACTACAACAATTCTTTCTGACATTGTGGTCTTGTTATGATCGCTGGTTTGTGTAGTGATTTCCTGCTTCAGTACCGGCTTAGCTGCCACTGAGCTATAGGTACCGAACTTTGGGAAAGAGGGTTGTTGGATATGCAGGAGTTTATGAGCTTTTGAGAATACCTTCTCTTTAACCCAAATCTCCTGGAACACCCTTACCTCCATAAGACGGGGCATTCTTGGGAGCTAGCCTGATGTTCCCTGCTTCAGTTAACACAACTGGGAGATCATGTACATTCATCATCGTGCATGGATGCCCCCACAGTTCATGCAGGTAGCTCTACCATTGCAAGAGTTACTTGTGTGACTAAAGTGCTGACATAAACAACGAGTTCAGGATGTAAGACCTAACTTCAATGGCCTCATACCCTGCCTTAATCCTTTGTGGGAGATCTACCCAATCAAAAGTAAGGAACAGGGTCTGAGTGGGCAGATATGCATCTCATTTTTTTCTCTGAACGTGATAAACAATATCACATCTTGACTTTCTAGGTTCTCCCGAATTTCTTCATTGGACATAACGTCCAACGCATGGGTGTTTACAACACCACGAAGGGAGTTCAGCATTCTGTATATCTCTACAAGCACCGGACCGCTGGCTAACAAATAAGCTTTTAGTATTGTAGCTGCCAGAGATGCTGAATTAGCTTTGACCAGGAGTGTGCCGTTGTGAGATCTAATGCAGTTTTTCTCCAGGCCAGCCTATTTTGTTAAGACCCTCGTGTATGATGAAAGGATTCACCAATGTAAACTTCTTTCCTTCCTCTGTTCTAGTTATTGCTAAGTAGCGAGGACCACTAGACTCGGCTACTTCCTTTACACTAATTTTCCGCATTTTGTTTGGTTTGTTTTTGTGTACCATGGCAATTTAATCCTCCACCATTGCAAATGTCTGTGATGGTATGCTCATATTCTGGGTGCCACCCCCGCTTAGGTGAGAGTCCTGGTTTGGACCTTGCTCACCCTAGGGTTGCACTTCTCAGTGTATAGACAGAGGGACCAATTGCCTTCAGGAGTGCATCAGCTCATGCAATTGCCCCTCCCTGGGATTGACTTTTATCAGCAGATATGAACACAAGTCCTGCATGATAACCAGGGGCTGGGGGATATTCTTTAGAAAGAGTCCCGTGAGAGTTTCGTGAAAATTTCGTCTAAGTCCCACTTGGCAGTGTGAGCGAATTCTTACGAAAGTTGCTGAAGTTGCAGTGTTAATTCAGCGCTGCCAACAGCACTATTTCTCCATTAATTTGTTGTCAATCTTAAATTTGAATGTGCGGGACCCAGCAGTGAACTTGTGAGAAGCAAGTTGTGAGGATGCAATGAATCGCTTCATTAGCATAGTACATTTAGCACCTTTGTGTTATAATGAGGAAGAATGTATACAATTCCTCTACGACGAGGGCCTGCTGAGAACCTGAATGCTATGCAGGGAATGTGATGCTGTGCTACACCTCATAACAAAAATTAATTAGTGTTAATTCAGCGCTTCTGGTGGAGTTTTTTTAGTGGGTAGTGCCCTAGGACGAAGCCTACAGTCCCCCATCTGTGCCATCCCAGCGCATAGGGCTCCATAAATGGATTTTTTCTCCACTCGAAAAAAAAAAAAAAAAAAAAAAAATAATAATAAAAAAAAAATAAATAAATAAAACGAGCCAACATTTCGTGGACCCAGTCACAAGGCAATAATGGTGTTACACAATAATGCACACAACGATAGTATGGAGTTGCGCTAGCGATATACCTGTATGGGCAATAACGATAATGTACACAATAATTGTATGGAGTTGCGCTGGCGGTATAGATTAGCTGACGCACGCGCGAGTGTTTAGTGTGTTGGCAACAAAAACTAGTGTGGTTGAAAAAGCAATGTTGGCAAATATGAAAATCGTCTGCTAGTGACACGGTGCAACCTAGTGGCGATTCTGCTAACGACTGTCAGCGCATGCGCAGTAAGTAGCTTCGGACTGAGAATTTGGCCGGCAAGTGCTATGGGACTCTTTCTAAAGAAGAGTCGGGGCTGGGAATTACACGGTTACCCAGTCATCCCTTGTGTCTCCCCATTCTCGAACAACCAGTGTGAAAGGTATCCATCAGATTGTGTTCAGGGAGCTATAAGCATGGAGGTCAAAATGTGCAGACCTAAGTGGATTGGGCATTTGCCATGTGCTCTCTCACCCCTTAGAGTAACCCAAGTGAAAGTGTGGCTTGGGACCCCAGGTGCGCCAATATCCGTACTACCTTAGTAGGCCCCTGGGGGTGCATCTTCCTTCATGCAATATGTCTCCAGTTAATGCATGAAAATTCTCCTTTAAAAAAGTTGCTGGTATGAACCAAAGCATTGACACTTGTAACAACTGAGAGGGTTAGGAATGTATGACCTGATTTCAAAAGCTTCATATCCTACCTTAATACTTTGGGGGATATCTAACTGGTCAATGGTAACAGGGTACACGTGGGCTTTAATTCACTTCTTTCCCTCCTCTGTACCTGATACACAAACACCTTGATCTTCAAGATTTTCTTGAATTTGCCCATTGGTCATATCATCCAATGTATGGGTGTTTATCATACTGTGTAAGAAATTCAATGTCCTGTGTAATTCAACTCTTATACAGTATGTTTGCTACAAAACTTGGCCAGCAGGTGCAAGGCCCGTCTCCCAGTCACACATGTATGCACTTCAAATCAAATCTCAAACCATATTAATAATTATCAGAATAAACACAAAACAACCGTATCACAGGAGATGTTGGTAATGCCATCCATCTGCATCAATACATCTATGGCACCTTCTAAGGAAATTTTCATTCACAACATTAGTTCAGCTTCCATTATAATGTTAATTTCTCTCCTGATTTTTTTTTTTTTTTTTTTTTTTTTTTTTTTTTTTTTTTTTAATTTTGTCATGTGCAAGGCACCTAAGAGATTTTCGAGAGGATTGTTCTAACTTTTCTGCAACTTTGTCTAATTTCTGATCCCTAAGCACACACCGTTTTACTTTGTTTTCATATCACAAATTGATGTCGTCTCACTGAATTTATTTACAAGCAAGTGAATGGGCTCTCTTCTCGGAACACGCATACCAGGAAGTTTAGTTTCAAATTGCCTTACAACTTCCCTAAAAGATAATGAAGCACATACATATCGTTCATAACACTCTCTGTTAGGTAGCTGTTTTATGCTGTTCTAGTCCAGTTCACACATGAATAACATTAGGAATTTTTAGAAGTGTTCAGTTTCACTTGAAGTGTCTTCAAAATGAATCAACTGCAGTACAGCAAAGAATATTTATGTATGATATGTATGTGCTTACATCATCTTGTAGGGAAGTTTAATGCAATTTGAAACTAAATTTCCTGGCATGTGTTCTGAGATGAGAGGCTGTTCATTTACTTGTAAATAAATCCAGTGAGACAAGATCAACTCGTCTTAGGAAAAGAAAGGTAAAATGGCGTGTGCTTACAGAACAGAAATTAGGCGAAATTGGAGAAAGGTTAGAATGACTATCTCAAAAATCTCTTAGGTGCCTTGCACAAGACACAATTAAAACAAAATATCAGGAGAGAAATTAACATTATAATGGAAGTTGAACTAATGCGGTGAACTAAAATTTCCTTAGAAGATGCCATAGAGGTTTTGTTGCAGATGGACAGCATTTCCAACATCTGCTGTGATAAAGCATTTTTTGTTTATTCCGATAATTGTTAATGTGATTTGAGGTTTGACTTGAGGAGCATACATGTGTGACTGGGAGATGGACCATGTAACTGCCAGCCAGTCATGGAGTAGATGTCTAGGAGACGGATTGTGCACCTGCTAGCCAAGTTTTGTAGTAAGCGTACTGTAGTATAGCTAGCTAACATATCTGCTTGCAGTAATTCCGGCTGCCTGGACTGCTGTACGTGCTTCAACTAGAGGCGAGTCAATGTGAGTTCTTAGACATGACTACTGGACCAGCAATTTTGTCCACTCTTTTGTATACTAAACGGACTCACCAACGTAAAAGTCTTTCCTTCTTCCGGTCTATAAATAATTAAGTAGTGAGGAGAACTAAACTCAACTACTTCTTTTACACTAAATTTAGGTTTAAACTTAGTCTACCACAGCAAGTTGCTCAAATGTGGATGAAGCTTCATCTGATTTAATTATCTGGGTAAACATTCAAGGCAAACTCAAGTATTTCAATATCATACAACAGGGCGGCTTGAGATGTTTAAAGTGCTTTTAATTTCCAGACTTTATGATTAACCTCTATCATCAGGATTAATTTATACTCAATAACTATTCTTTCACATTTGCTGTGTGCAGACTGTAATTTTGAAAGATTCTTGTGGATCTTTGGGTTTTAGTTCTAATGCTCTTACCGCTTGAGCTACCATGGTAAGTTGCCTGTAATTAAATTACAATTATTCTGTGTGCATTTTTCACAAATTATCTTTTTAAATAAATACACAATCAATGAATATTAATAAAACATATGAAAATGTCAGAGTGGGTTATTGTTTCCAACACAATAATTATAGGGTGGATTTCTGCATATTTGCATGTTTTATTCCTTCAAATATAAACATATGCATGGAAGAGGAAAATGCGTTTAATGTCATTTGGAAACAATTGGCAAAGCTTTATAGCGCATAGAAATGCATATTCATAGGATTAGCGCATATTTCATTAATGTGTGCATATATTATAACTTTTCTCCATTTAATGTTAAAATATTAGTTTTTAACAACATAAAATTACAGATTTCTGCTTTATTGTCATGTTTTTGCAAATGATGATAATCTTGTTTCCACAGAAAGCCAGCATCCCTATGTATGTAAAATATTTGCCTTTTCACACAACAGTGACAATGCCGAGGAAGGGTCTGCAGTTTTAAATATCAACAGGTCAATAAAGCAATCTAGCCTAAACCATTCTCTAAAAGGAAGATTTTGGAAGAAGAGAACATACTTGCTAACAATCGACAGTGGGTGGTAATTTCCTTGTTTTCGTTTTCAACCGGCGATATTCTTTTAAGTTTAAATTCTTAGCTGTTTCTCAAATACCATTTTGTGAGTGTTAGTGGACCAAGACAAGTGTATTTCAATGCCAAAGGAAAAATCCAGTAAAATATCTTTGCTTCATCAATGGATTGGGGGGAATCTTACATTAACAACAAATGGAAAAATTGTTCTATGCCAAGTCTGCGACAAACATGTCATTCAATCACATTTTAAGCGACAGAAGGAAGTGCTTTCTGTCAGAAAACTTATTTATTTGATATGTGATTGATCGTTAAATGATTGTTGACTTATATTTCATATTGAGACAGAATGTTAGAAGACTCCAAAAGAAAATCGTTCATGTGAATGTTTGTTAAAAGTGTAATTTGTTTTTTGATGTTGGTATGAGATAATAAAATGATGAAAACATGTTGATAAGGTTCATTGTTACGAACAACTAAGTTTGCACAAACACGTCATAAATCTTTCCATATTTGATATTAATATATATGTATAAATATTAGAATTGTATGTGTTCCATAATAAAAGTAGGGGAGGAGGATTAGGGATCGCTTCCCTAACGAGAAAGAACTATTTGATGGACGCATGCGCGGATGAATATGAAAAAGGCGGTGTCGCGTCAAACGACGCCAAAAAACTGTTCACTCGCGTGTGTGTAACCGAAGTGAAAAGACAATCATATTTAGGTAGTGTGAACATGGAACTTTCACCAAACTTTCATCAAGCATAAGTTCTATTAAGTGAAAAAGTGTAAAGGTTTTTAAGCATTTAGCATGGTGCTGAGAGAAATTGTTTAATATAAAGTATCGATGAAGTGTTAATAAATTAAAACATTGTGGTAAAGAAACACTGTGTGATATTTCATTCCATCCGTTACCACGACCTAGATAGAAAACGAGTCTCATAGCTCAGCGCATTCCGTAAATGATAAAAGCAAAAACAGCACCAAATGGCTTGCCCAACGTAGGGCACGAATTTAGGATGGAATGGAAATTACAGGAAATGAACTTACACAAAATACCAAGTGACGCCATATCATCGCGCAAAAAAGAAAGAAGACGCCATTAGACCATTGTTTGATATCGACATCAGGACACCGATGAACGGATAATCAACACGGGAAAACACCGGAGATCGTCTAGCGAAGCCAACTGCCCAGGAGACGTACATAACTGGACAAATCAATGAAAAAAAAAGTAGGACCAAAAATTTTTTATTTTTACATCCAGTTTATTTTTATTTGTATGTTACTGCGAAGCGGCAAAATAGTGGGACTTTTAAAACAAAGTGAATTGGATAAAGAAACTAAAATGTCGCGAAAAGAGATAGTAACAGGAGTAGAGGAAGGGGCAGATAGGCCTAGTTATCAAATAGAACCAGAAAGTGAGGAACAGGTATCAATAGGAAAAGACGAAAGTTTAATAATGTTCATGTTCGAAAGACTAGAACAGAATATGAAAGAATTAGGTCAGAAAATGGAACAAAATAAGGTAGAATTAAAGCAGGATATAGAACAAAGTTTAGGCCAGAATAAGGAAGAGATAGGTCAGAAAATGGAGGAAGTGAGAAAGGACTTAGAACAGAAAATGGAATTAGGAAGACAGAACTTAGAACAGAAAATAGAATTAGGAAGACAGGAGTGTAAAGAAAATATGAAAGTAATGGAAACTAATTTAAAATTAGTACATAAAAACTTAAATGAGACAAAGGAAGCCTTAGAAGCTAGGATAGAAATCATAGGAGATAGGATGGGAAAAATAGAATCAGAAATGAGAGAAAATAAGATTGTATTAGAAGGAGAAATTGGTAGATGTAGAGATGAAATAACAGAATGTAATGCAAGTGTAGACTGTAAGATTACAAATGTAAAAGCAGAAATAACTGAGGAATTAAGGAAAGAGATTGAGGTAGTAAAGAAAGACATTATTAATGAAACTGTAGAACAAATTGTAATTCCTAAAATTAAGACTATGACTGATGTAGTACATTCGCAACAGGATGCTATAAATGATATGAAACAAAGTCACTTAGAAATAAAGAATGATTTAAAATCAATTTGTGAAGAAATGAAAAAAGGGAAAGAAAGTTTGGCTAATGTAAATGATGTTGTGAATGCACTACAAAGGCAAGATGATTTAGATGTAAGTAATGTACAAGATGAGAGTTATTTGAATAATGTACAAAATGTTGACTCACCATACAGAGAAAGAGGTTCACAACCAAACAATGACACAACACACAACACATGTTACACCAACAGCATATTACATGAAATCACACCACCTACATTTGAGGAGGAGAAGGGAGATGATCCAAAACTCTTTGTTAAAGAGATGGAAGAGTTTTAAAGTGAAAAGGATACCAAATGAGCTTAGGATGATGATAGTCAAGAAAAGCTTAAAAAACAAGGCATTAGAATGGCTCAGGTTAACACTAGCTGGTCATGAGTCGTATAGCTCATTCAGAAATCTATTCCTATCAAGGTATTGGGGCCCTGCTAAGCAAAACCAAACTAGGGTAGAGCTAGCGACAGGTAGATATGATCCAACCAAAGGGTTATCGCTGGTCGATTATTTTATGAAAGTAGCCAACAAAGGAAAGCTGTTAGACCCTAACCTGTCGGAAGCAGAGCTAATCACCAGCATAACAAGACATTTCCCAGACATGGTGAGAACAGGGTTAATTGTTGCGAGGCCAGTAGATTTTGCAGATATGATAGAATTGCTGACAGCCTTCGAAACACAAAATGGTCGGCCTAATGAGCATAGATATAGGAACGGTCACCCAAACTCACCCATCTTAAACCGGAGCACGGCTACGAACAACCAGAATGAGGGAGAAGATAGAAATACTAGGAGCACCCCCGAAAGGGGGAGAGGGGCACACCACTTCCCATAACCACACAATCATGGCGAGAGGATGGAGAAGACAAGACAGCGGTACCACGACACAATACCAAGGGGTGAATCGAGATACAGAACGCATAGATATGATCGGGGGAGACCAGGAGACTGTACCCATCAAGTGAATCACATACGATTCTGTAGGGAATACTTAAACAGCCAAAGGTCATCATACAATAGGGGTTCACGCCAAAGGGGCAGAAACCAATGGAACACCGACAACGTAAGACAACAGGAACAGAATGAAAATGTGCCGGATAGGACCGATGCTGCGCAGAATACAGAAACAACAATCACCTCTAACGACCAGGAAAACTAAGTACAAGTCAACTTTGTGTCCCGGAAGTTGACCTGTGTGGCAGTAGGGGCAATATTGACCAACATAATATAGGTACCTTGAGGAGACAGGCAAGTGAAAGAAAGGAAATAACCAATCCACCAATGATTAGGCTGAAGGTATGGGGTATCGAATTGCCAGCAATGATTGATACAGGAGCCAGCACATCAGTATATGACGAACAGCTATTCCAGGAATTAATAACAAAGAGAAATGCTGAATTCTTGCCTGTGTATGGAGTGTATTGCAGCACAGCAATTGGCAAGAAAAAGGAACATGTTAAATACCAGGTAAGGCTGGTAATAGAAATCGGAAGCTGGAAGTTCGATTTCATTGCCCTGGTAATACCTAGACTAACAGCTACCCTAATCATTGGCAGTGATTTGCTTAATCTTTGAAGGTCGGTGATCGATTATGATCTACATGAATTCATTATCAAGGAAGGAACCTCAGAATGCACCGCGAAGTTCCTGGAGGAAGAAACATGCCAGGAGGAACCAGACCAGACAGGGATCCATCCGGATGAGCAGTTCTTTGTGGAGAACATCAATGTCCACAAGAATGGGTTGGTAGACCTAAGGGTAAGTAAGGAGAAAACAGATTGGACGAGCGAGGAGGAAACTAATGTTTGCAGCCATTGGATCTGCACAGAAGACGAGTATGTTACCTCGAACAACTACCAACCTGAACCACTACCAACAGATGGAGAAGAACCGATGTCACAGCTAATCGATGAGAAGGTCTGGGGAGCACATGGCATCTCTGAAGAGGAAAGGAACTAACTTAGAAAAATATTAATTAAAAACAGAAAAGTTTTTAATAAAAAGCCAGGTACATGTAATAAGTACGTACATACTTTTAAAGTAAAAGATATCACCCCCTATTCACATAAATCCAGGCCCATCCCCAACTCCATCAGGGAGGAAGCTGACAGAGTGATCCAGAAAATGTTGGCAGACGGAATAATAGAACCGTCGGACTCATGTTATGTGAATCCAGTGGTATGGGTCCATAAGAAAGAGGGAAAATTGAGGATGACCATCGACGCAAGGAAGATAAATGCGCATACCTTGCCAGATCATTACAGGCCTGAGGGGGTAGACCAACTGATATCAAAATTGAAGGGAGGTCAACATTTTACAAGTCTTGACCTCACAGCATCATTCTGGCAAATTCCTCTTCATCCAGACGTCAGGAAATATACCTGCTTCCTGCACAAAGGAAAGGTGTACCATTTTTTAAAATGTGCCTTTGGATTATCGACCAGTAGCAGTGCACTACTGAGGGCTCTAGACAAAGTTTTTGGGGATACTATCGAGGCTTTTGTAACGCAATATGTTGACGATTTTTTAATATACAGCAAGAATCCCGAGTCACACTTACATCACATAGATTATGTATTGTCCAAGTTTCAGGAAAGCAACATGACCCTAAACTTGGAAAAGTGTGAATTTTTTGTCAAAGAGGCAGAATTTCTAGGCTACATCATTACGCCTGATGGTATACAACCTAATCCGGAGAGAGTCAAGGCCATAGAGTGTATACCACCCCCACGTAACTTGAAACAGTTGAGAAGGTTTCTGGGCATTTTACAGTACCAGTCAAAATTTGTGATCAACTACGCTAAGGAATTAGTACCCCTTAGAGAACTGTTGAGAAAGGATACTAAGTGGGAATGGAATACCTAACACCAGGTAGCCTTTGAGAAAATCAAAGAACTTTTTAAGCACAGTATTCTCCTGGAACGACTGAATCCAAATTCACCTTTTCTAATATACACTGATGCTAGTGCGCACTCATATGGAGCAATATTAGCACAAGAAGATGCAGATGGCAACAAACATGTGATTGCCACAGCTTCTAGATTTCTAAACAAGATAGAAGCCAATGCCTGCATAACAGAATTAGAAATAGGTGCAATCCATTTTGCGTTACAAAAATTCAGGCAATATATCTACCATTATAAAATAATTATATATACTGATCACGTAAGCCTGTCCTTCATACAAAAATACAAGCTAACCAACTCCAAAATCTCGAAGTACATACACGAAATAACATCGCACGACATAGAGGTCAAACATATCCCGGGCAAGGAGAACATCTTTAGTGACTTATTGTCAAGATTAAGATCGGAGAGTCACATACCTGAGACGATATACAATCCACACCATGAAATTAAAATCATGCAGATAAATAGTAAAGAAAGCAACGAAATCTTACAAGACTTCAAAAACATAGCGAAGCTACAGCAAGAAGACCCTGAATTGAAGAGGCTATTCGACAAGGCTCCAGACATAGTACCAAAGTTGGAAGCCAAGATAGGGAAATTTAGGAACTCCTATTTAAATTACATGGTCGCGACGTAAGGAAGTGGAAAATGATGGTACCAAATTCCTTACAGGACAGGGTTATTTTGGCATTCCATCACTCGATGCTTCACTCTGGTACTGAGAGAACAATGCTTGCAATTGAGGAAGTACTATACATCAAACATCTTGGCAAGAAAGTCAGGAAGTTAATTTCCTCATGCGACCTATGTCAGAAGGCCAAGCCAATTAATGTAAGATACGATGTCGTTCCACAATCCATCGTGAGAAACGAGAAAAATGCATTGGTGTGCATCGACGAGCATGGCGAGCTACCAAGGGGGAAAGATGGAAACAGATACATCTTTGTCATGTTTGATGTTTTTACAAAAGTCACTAAAATATACCGCATTAAGAACATTAAAAGCAGAACTTGCCTAGATAAAATCATCAAGGACTACATCCCAAAATATGGGAGAATAAAATCTATTCTATCAGACAATGCAACAATGCATAAAAGTAAGTTATTCCAGGACACCTTAAGAACATTAGGAATAAAATTATACTATCCCTCAACGTATTATCCTCAAGGAAACCCGACTGAAAGAACGATGAGGGATATAAATATATATTTCCGCCTACTTTGCCACAAAGACCACACTTCCTGGACGAAAAATGCGGGTACATAGAGGAGGTGATTAACCAATCGGTGAACCCCACGACCAAGTTCGCCCCAATCGAATTGATGACCAACACAAAACCCAAGAGATTGACAATTGACATTGACACTACGATGGCTGCTCAAAGGGAATTGACAGAGAAGGAAAAATGTCAATTGGCATTCAGAAGGTTACAGCAAAAGGCTGAAAAAGGGAGGAACAAGGTAAAACGATTCGCCAGGAAATGGTCCCCACAAATTGGAGAAAAGGTGCTCTTAAGAAGCCACAAAGCATCCAAGGCATCTGAGAAAAGATCTGGAAAGATGGAACTACTGTACACTAGACCACTGGTCATAACAAAACAGCTGGGTGACCATACGTATGAGCTACAGAATACAAATGGCAAGTTGGTAGGAAGATACCATAAAAATAAATTAAAACCATACAAAGAAAGGACCAAATAGTCTTTGCCAACAAATATGTAAGGCAGGAATAGTAGAGATGATGGAAAATAACAATTTTTAAGGGGTTACTTATAGAAAATTATGTTCAGATTAGAAAATACAACAAGAAAGAAAACCAACATAGTCATCGGCTATATTGACCACAAAGAGCATTGTCAACAAAGACAGATGAGGACACTGATTGTCATTAAAGAAATGAATTATAGCGATGGAAAATAATGTGTTTTTGACATAAGGATGTCAGGGACAAAAATAAAAAGGAATCAATTGCGATGACAAAGATAAAAATATTTTGACACAAAGATGTCGAGGGTGAATTGAGAAGAAAAATAATACAATTGCAGAATAATTATAAGTATAGAAGTCTTCTCTTATAGAGATAAGAGACAAAGAGGTGACAATTAGTGAAGTAAGAAAAACCATAATCAGAAAAGCAATGCCCATGAATTAAGATGGATATAGCCAATGCTAAGCTTGAAGAAATGTTGAACCAAATAATAATGAATAAGAACCCAATTAAAAAATGGTACCATTAGTAACATCAGAGTTTAAGGACCGACTCAACGACCTGCCTATACAGAATAAGCTTACAAGACAAAGAAGGCAAAGAACTGAATAAAATATTGCCATAAATATGGTCATAATCATTAGCTCAAAATTTGTATCCTGTTTTTCTCTCCTCATAACAAGGAACATAAGTCAAAAGCCACACAATAAACCATGATACACTTAAATTATATTTGTGTCAATGTCAAATGTACAATGACTGAATATGTGTTGTACAACAACTGAATATGTATTGTATAATAACTGGATATGTTGTATAATAACTGAATGTGTTGTACAATAACTGAATATGTATTGTATAATAACTGAATATGTGATGTATAATAACTGAACATGTATTGTGTAGCGACTGAATATGTGAAATTTATAAAGACATGCTGTGTCATGCCAAAACGAAAGACAAAGACAAACAGCGAAGAAGACTGTAAAAAAAAAAATATATATATATATTATACAAAGTGATTGCATCAGAGGAGTAGGGAGAAGTATTGTATTGTGTTTCAAGATTGTAAATATAGGTGACAACTTGAAAAACAAAACAAGGGCCATGTGAGACAGAATATTAGAAGGCCCCAAAAGAAAATTGTTCATGTGAATGTTTGTTAAAAGTGTAATTTGTTTTTTGATGTTGGTATGAGATAATTAAATGATGAAAACATGTTGATAAGGTTCACTGTTACGAACAAGTAAGTTTGCACAAACACGTCATAAATCTTTCCATATTTGATTTTAATATATATGTATAAATATTAGAATTGTATGTGTTCCATAATAAAAGTAGGGGAGGAGGATTAGGGATCGCTTCCCTAACGAGAAAGAACTATTTGATGGACGCATGCGCGGATGAATATGAAAAAGGCAGTGTCGCGTCAAACGACGCCAAAAAACTGTTCACTCGCGTGTGTGTAACCGAAGTGAAAAGACAATCATATTTAGGTAGTGTGAACATGGAACTTTCACCAAACTTTCATCAAGCATAAGTTCTATTAAGTGAAAAAGTGTAAAGGTTTTTAAGCATTTAGCATGGTGCTGAGAGAAATTGTTTAATATAAAGTATCGATGAAGTGTTAATAAATTAAAACATTGTGGTAAAGAAACACTGTGTGATATTTCATTCCATCCGTTACCACGACCTAGATAAAAAACGAGTCTCATAGCGCATTCCGTAAATGATAAAAGCAAAAACAGCACCAATATTAATTAGTTAATTACAGACAAGGTTAATGAGAATGACAATATAAAACGTAACTATTAACTTCAATTAGGAGCAAAGAAGTAAAAATATTACAATTGTTGCTTCACAAAAAATAAAATGTGAGGAAATAAGTGTATTTTACTATTAAAAGAAAATACAGTTTTGCGCATATTTTTTAATATTAAGAGCATATTTTCAGCTTTTTTGCTGCATAGTTACATGCATATATTTATGGTTTTTAGTGCATAGAAATCTGGCCCCTAACAATAATTATATATGCTGTATGTGAACTCCAAAGATTTAAAGCTCTATAACAGTAATGTAGATGCTAACTTAATGTACTAGATAAGGTCATATAAAGGTTAAACAAGAACAAAAGTTGTATACATCAAACAACTTTGAAGAACTTTCACTATTCTTCATGCAAAAACATTTACAATGTTGTGAAATTGCCTACGTTACCTTTGGGAAATATTTGGACAAGAAGTTGTATATTATAACATTACTCAAACAGCTTCTTTCATCCAACAACACAGCTTCGACATAATCCACAAAGTAGTTGCTGTTGGTTAGCATCACTATGTATTTCCTATCCACATGCTGCAACATTACAAAATTAAAAATTAATGTTAGGTTACCTTATAGAGCAACCATTACAAAATCAAAACAATGTATTTCTAATTTTACCATTTCAGGTAGTTCTTGAAATTTCACTTACTTGAGCATTATAAATGTCCAACCAAAGCTTGGGAAAGTAGGTTAGATGGAGAGGAACTCCTTCAAACCCAACCATTGCACTCAGATTGACCAATGACTCCGACATGCATTCATTGTTGATAGCTAGGCGACACATCACATCAATGAAGTCATGGTATGGAGCATAGAACTCCAGTAGTGCCTTGTCATAATCTGGGTCTATACCCTGTAGACATTTAAAATATTAACTGTGATTTTACAGTCTTACAAAAAAGTAAAGAGAGGCAAGTAGCCTTTTTTTAAATCCCAATTTGCAAACACAGCTTCAGCTGACATTGATTACCTTAAGGCAATGTACACAAGAACCAAATTTATCTGGGACACAGTAATCTGGATTTCCGGTTTATCTGGACTGATTTCTTCTTACTTTGGTTTTCTACTGCTCAATGCAGCACAAATTTGAAACAAAGGAAACTTGACACCATATTTCAGAAAATAAAAGTGAGTATAGTATTCAGTTTACCAAAAGCTGTTTTTTTCTTATTCCTGTAAGAGCAAAAATGAATGTTTCTAAAAATTAGTAGTTTACATTCATTTTACAGTTTGTTTCTGGATTATCCAATTTGTGGTTAATCTGGAAAATCTCCAGTCCCATCTAGTCTGGATAAATTAAATTGTGCATCTGTGAAATTTGGTAAAAACTGTGAAAATCTTGATTCTTGTTTTGTTTTTGTTTTTTTAACTTGTACTTTAATCCTATACAATTCATATTTTTATATAAAAAGTTTTAAAACTGTGAATGGCTATTCAATTGATCCTGTACCATTTAGATACAGCACTACCCGGAGCTTCAAACTCTATTTCTCTTAATCCTGTTTTTCTAGGCATTTTTCACTATTTAAAATGCTTGTAGGAACACAGCATATAACTTAGTAGCTTGAAATTCTCAGAAGACCTTCATGAATTATAAATTTAAAAATTGTGCAGCAGTTATTATTAATTAGTTCAGCTGAAACTATTTTCCATAATTCAAATTGAAAAAGTTGAACAATTCAATAACATATATAGAAAATGTTTTTCTCTAAAACTATAAAAATTAAGAAATGGCTGTACCACAAATTCTTTCTCTTTGTATACTATGCTCAAATTAAAACTTTGGGAATGATATGATAAAGTGCAGGAGATGATATATGGTGAAGGATGTCAACTACTAGGTCATCAGCGTCCTTATAAAGCAAATTGTGGCAAAAGCCATAGATAAAGAGATTTTTATGTCACCATATCAAAAAGTGATTAATCATAGATAAAAAGATTAAAATCTTAACAAATGTTTGACATGGCTTGTTAAAATTCTGTGTGCAGCTGTATGTTTTGCGTATATGATTAAAAAAGGTCAATGTATCTATGAATTTTCATAGAAACATTGCCTTATGACAATTTTAAAAGAAATGTGCAGTATCTTGAGAAAAAACTTTTCCACTACTACAAATTAGTGAAAATAACAGCTCAGTAGGAGTAGATGGTGTATGAAACCGTTAAAAACAATATTTTGTGCAATTTTACAGTGCTCAACTACTAGGTCATCAGCAGACTTATAAAAGAATCATAGCAAAACCAAGACATACAGATCAATATAACACAAAAATCCTTGCAAACATCACAAATATGGATAAATATACAGAACTATTCATGGCAAAAGCCAGAATTAAAACAAATTTACAATAAAAGCTCAAAAGGGTAAGGAAACTCGATATCTATCATAATAAATTCTTAGTTGGAATAAGGAAAAATTGAAGCTATTAACAGTGAAGCAACAAGATTCTAAAGTAAGAACAAATTAGAAACTAAAAACTTCACTTATCCTAGTATTATTTGCTGACCCTGGGTTTCAAGCAATGTGTCCAGCTTGAAACCCAGGGTCAGCAAATAATACTAAGATAAGTGAAGTTTTTAGTTTCTAATTTGTTCTTACTTTAGAATCTTAGTTGGAAGTTTACTATTGACAAAAATTTGAAAACCCGTCCGACTACTTGGTTATTGTCTGCCAGGACTTCTGCAAAGCTGACCGGCAGTTGTTGAGAGTCCCGAAGGTGTGCCAGGGAAACATACTCTAACAATATATTAAGCACAGGCAAAAGTTTGCCACACAGCAGACAAAGAGGATCAGGATCTCCCTTAAAAAGGTAATGGTGCATAAAATTGCTATGGCCAAGATCATCTTCTGATGAGATACATGAGAGCATGTCATCCAGTTAATTGGAATTTCCTTCACTGCTCTATGCTTATTTCCCTGGAGAGCTGGCCACTCTTCACACCAGCACCATTCTATGCACTTCAAGCCTAAAATCTTCTGAAATAATACACAATACGGTAATAGTGGGTTCTGTGGTTGCTGCCTTTGCTGCCAAATTCGCCATTCATTTCCTGGCACAAGACCATGAATACATCATGTTAATGCCAGAAGCATGCACCCATGAAGGGATTCTGAATACACAGCACAATAGGATGGTAGTTGTACAGCTCACAAAGGCTCTGAAGTGCACTAAGGGGTTGTACAGCTCACAAAGACTCTGAAGTGCACTAAGGGAATTAGAGAAAATGAGACAGCCACCCAATTTGTGACAGCACACAAATAAAATGGCTCAATATATAACATACAGCTCTGCACTATAAATGGAAGTGCTACTATGAAAATTGAATGTACGTGGTTTGGTTCCAAAAACTTAAGCACATCCAACACCATTGGTACGTTTAGGTACATTGGTGTAGATCAAACATCAGCCCTGAGAAAAATTCCAAAATACAACTGCAGATACTAGACGTAGGCATTGTAGACTTCTGTATACTGTTTATCCCAAGACCTATACGGCACACAGTCCATAACCAAGAGGGTTACAGCCTCTCCCCCTTTGGAAACATTTTCAGAATTTCAATAGCAAGCTTCTTGAGAAGTTCCTGGAAAGAAAACCTGCCAGCCTTCAAAGGGAGCTCTATCTATAACATTCGTTCAGTGTGATGTTGAAAAAAGAAATGAAGGTTGAGTGCATAGCCATATCTTTAAACCTTCGGCCATAATTTCCTAATAGTACCTCACGCCGATATTGCAGAGAGGGTTCTGTGGATTTTGCATAAAAGCTCACAACTGGGCTAGTTGGGAAAGCTTCTAATGCTATTTGAATGCAACGGTTACGGATTGTGTCTAATCTTCTCGGCACGGTGGTTGTGCTGAAGAAAACACGATACCCCATAATCTAGTATGGATTATATCAGTGCAAAGTTACAGCAAAACTGTATGATCCACTCCTCATGATTTAGCACTTAGTATCTGCAAGATATTCAGTGAATGGTCATGTGCTTTCAGTTATGCTATATGTGATGACCAGCTAAGTTTCCTGTTGAAGATCATCCCCAGGAAATGTCTCATCCCTGAATGGTAGTAAATCTGGATTGCAATGGAGCAAAGGTAGTAATTGTCTCCTAAGGCACCAGAAATTAACACAGATTGCCTTCTCAGTTAAGAAATGAAAGTCGGTTTTTGAGCTCCATTCTCGAAAGTTATATAGACACTGCACATGCTGTTCCAAAAACTGAATGTGCTGAGAAGTACAATAGATGGTGAAGTCATCTATGAATACGTATGATGAAACCCCTGGAGGAACACATTTCCAGCTGGAATTAATTGCTACAGAAAACAGTTACTACCGATCCCTGAGGTACTCCATTATCCTGAACATAAAGGTTGGAAAAATCCGAGCCGAATGCTTACTCGGAAAATGCAGTCCTTCATAAACTTCTGAACTGTGGTGGGCATCCACTCATCTTCCAGATGTGCATCGAATGTAGTATCCCTGCTCGCCAATAAACATCACTGGTCTTCCCGAGGTTAAAAATAGCCCAACGGTTGGACAGTTCTTCATGAATCCATTCACGATCTGCGTTGATATTGACACAAGACGGTCCACAGTTGAACAATGAAGTGGAAAACCATACTGGGTATTTGTCAGCAGGTTGTGAGTTTCGAGCCAACATACCAACTGTTCACTGATCATGCATTCCATCACCTTGCAAACACAACTGGTGAGGGGGGTGTGAGTGAGTGTGTCGGGTTTAAGGGCCCATCGACAACTTGGTCATTAGGGCCCCAACTGGTGAGGGGAATAGGATGGTAGCTGGAGGGAAGATGATCCTTTTCAGCTTTATAATGGTGTGATGGTAGTCTCCCGCCATTTTGCTGGAAAAGTGCTATCTACCCAAACATGATTATAGACCTCGAGCAGGAATGCCTTTCCATTAGTAAAGAGCTATTATAACATTTGTACATGAACACTGTCTGTTCCTGGTGCTGATAGTCGCGAAGATGAAAGAGAATGTTCTAACTCTACCATGGTGGAAAGGCAATTGCAATCTTCTAGGTTTCTAGAATGAAACATGAAACCTCAAGGTTCCACCAGTCATAATTGGAAGGAACTCAGGTGAGTAGCTATCTGAGCTAGACACATGGCCAAAAGCACTGCCAAAGGTATTAGCCAAAGCAAATGAATCAGCAACAGTTCCTGTATGGCATGTGGAGCGATTTTCCAGCTATGTGCCTTGACTTATCGCACACAATTACGGGAGGTGTATGTCAGATAAATGAAGCTACAAACTTATTCCATTTCTTTCTGCTATCCTTAATTACTTGCCTAGACCTGGTATACATTTATTTGTATTAGATTAGGTTATGCAATGTAGGGTGATGTTGGAAAACACTATGAGCACCGAATGGCATTCCAGCATTCATCCGCCCACCAAGGGACAGGAAATTGATCGGGGTGGGAAGCCCATCAGGGGATAGATTGCTCTGGAGCAAAAATGACTCCAATAAGATGTTGGGCTAAAACATTCACAGAGTCATGGTTGTTGTACAGAGCTGGGTGAAAAGGTTCCAGTTGGCATGATTCAACAGCCATCTGGGCATATGTGTGGAACACATTAAGAGACTAATAAGCAGAGCTTGGATGATTATGACATGTCACAGTTTTTGTTTGTGGTTTTTCTCCATGGAAAATATAAGTGAAGCATGATTTTATCAACAGTGATTAAAATTATGCAATTTTCACAGGTCATATAGTCATATTTTGGCTTTCTTGTTATTTTCCGGTCTTTTTTCATATTATAGTCATATTTTCTCTTAAATGTTTGCATTTTTATATTTCTAATCCAGTTTTTTTTTTTTTTTTTTTTGTGTTTGCTGTTACAAGAACTTCGCTGCAGTAAGTAAATAGTGGCTTTATATATACATTGTATGTTGTGTTAAGAGTTGCTCTGGAACATCCCCACTTCACTCCTGTTAGACGTTTTAACAGTGAAAGGCGCCTCTCTACTCTTTGTATTACATTTTCTTTCAAAACCAAAGTCTGAGACTAATTACAGGTGCTATCAAAACCACACCAATAGCAGCTATGGAAATACTAACCAACCAATACCCCATTGAATATGAAATAGAAAAAGCGGCTCTTACTCAACACAAAAAGTTGATCAGACTCCCATTCAATACATGGCACAAGAGAAATTTTACACATACACTAAAGACTCAGGAGAGCTTTCTTTCCAAAATTCAAGACATAAAGAAGGATGTACACCTTCCTAATTCAAAGGAAAACTTCATATCTAAAGTCAATCTGACACAAACATTAGACATCACATATTATTTACACCTGACAGAAGAAGTTAAGAAAAGTGATACTCCAACTAGTGTTCTAAAATGATTGACATTAGAGACAATCCATACTAGATTTCCAGAACATGAATGACTCCATATTTATACTGATGGATCATTGATATTGTAACAAATGGAGAAAACACCAGTTACTGCTATTCACACTTTATTGCCTTTTAGTCAGTTAGCGTAGTGCTAACGTTACACTCAGATTACTTTTGTCCAAGCTCAGAGCAACAGAACAACTGCCGAATCACAAATAAGAACTGTCAGATTGAACTGCTAGTCGGCACGACTCCTCAATGCTTCTTCTGCGTCTTTTTTCCCTTTTTTTTCCTCCCCGGTGCTTGGCAGCGACTTATATAGGTCCTTAGACAGAGGGAAAGTTCTGGAGGTAGAATATTCGGGAGTGCCTGTGGCAGAACGGTCCAGAAACCCCACCGCCATGTAATAGCTATTGTCTCGTACGCTCCTATTGTTGTCGGCGGCCTGTGGCAGAACGGTCCAGAAACTGCACTGCCATGTAATAGCTATTGTCTCGTACGCTCCTATTGTTGTCAGCGGCCTGTGGCGGAACGGTCCAGAAACTGCACCCTCATGTAATAGCTATTGTCTCGCACGCTCCTATTATTGTCGGCGGCAGGTCGTTTGGCCAGGCAGGCTGGGTCCCCCCTCCCCAGTGTAGGCAATTAGATGCGGCGGGCACGGTGACACTGCTCCCTTCTCAGAGCTGGTCGTCCCGACCAGGACTATCACTGCGGCATCTCCCTTGCGCACCGGTGGACTAACCCATCGAACCTCTTCTCCAGGAGGCACGATCCTAGGTATCGCTGTTGGATAGTGTCCCTTGGTCCAGGTAGGACGATGTATGCCATCCTGCTTCGAAATTCTGCAACAGTACCGCCGGTCTTGACGGTCCCTCGTCCAGTTGCCCTTCTTCCTGGTGTGTTGACGGGCCATCCTGCGCACTTGGAAACGCTTCACTGAGTACAATGTCCGCCGACCTCCCTGGCGCACCTTCGCAGCCACCTTGCTTCCGATGGGTCCGGCAACAACCCCCGCCACATCCGCGCGAGTCACGTCCACCGCTGCACTCGTGTTCACTCGTGCTCGGCACGGCCTCTCCTGTATCCTGCCGTCCACGATGATGTCCGCCATTCTTCCGTTCACGGCACTATGCGTCAGGTGATTGGATGGCTCCGACGGTCCCCCCATGTCCCACGCCAAGTCGGTTCTCGCGTGTTGCTCGTTTGCTTGTGCGCTTCCCTGCTGATCGTCCTCTACGTCATATCCTGGTTGGTTACGTACCCGACACACTCCTCCAGGAGATCCTCGACGACGTCCCTGAACTGCCCCTTTGTCTTCCCCGAGACGTACACTTTCGTTATCTGAAACGGGCGCAACTGTCGCCTCGGCCACTAGGTGCTCCCTCCCCGGGTCCGCGCTATTCCGTCTGCCCCTGGCATCCAGTACTTTGACGCTCTCGTCAACTCTTACTACCAGGGCGCCAAGACGTTCCCCGTCGTCCTCCACGACGTCCACATGCTGGCAGAGGTCTTCCACCTTTTCGCCGAGTTGTTCCACGTCTTCCGTCACGCCAATCAGTTCGCCGAGTTGTTCTACGTCTTCCCTCACATCAACCAGTTCGCCTAGTACTTTCGCGCCTTCCGTCACGACGACGAGTCCCCCGTCAATCTTCGCCGATAGCTCCGTCTTCATCTTGGACATTTCTGTCTTCATTCCGGCGAATAATTCTTTCATCATTGCCATCATCCTGGTTTCCGAATCTCCCTCCATCGTGGTTCTAACGTTGGAATTTCTGACGACGATGTAACGAAACTGGAAGCAATTTGACGAATCCCACTTCTGACGCCAATGTAACAAATGGAGAAAACACCAGTTACTGCTATTCACACTTTATTGCCTTTTAGTCAGTTAGCGTAGTGCTAACGTTACACTCAGATTACTTTTGTCCAAGCTCAGAGCAACAGAACTGCCGAATCACAAATTGAACTGCTAGTCGGCACGACTCCTCAACGCTTCGTCTGCGTCTTTTTTCCCTCCCCGGTGCTTGGCAGCGACTTATATAGGTCCTTAGACAGAGGGAAAGTTCTGGAGGTAGAATATTCGGGAGTGCCTGTGGCGGAACGGTCCAGAAACCGCACCGCCATGTAATAGCTATTGTCTCGTACGCTCCTATTGTTGTCGGCGGCCTGTGGCGGAACGGTCCAGAAACCGCACCGCCATGTAATAGCTATTGTCTCGTACGCTCCTATTGTTGTCGGCGGCAGGTCGTTAGGCCAGGCAGGCGACTGGCTGGGTCCCCCCTCCCCAGTGTAGGCAATCAGATGCGGCGGGCGCGGTGACAATATCAAACCGAGATGGAGCAGGGGCTGGAGTCACGTGTCACCTCTTTTCCTATTACAAATCTTTAAATTATGGGACTACAAACTTTGATGGAGAAATTGAAGCAATTCGAATGGCCCTACAAAATCTTTTGTATAGAATTTTACATTTTCATCAAGCAGTTATTCTCTCAGATTCCAGGGCGGCAATTGTAACAATTACTTCCAAGTTGTCACCAAAAAACGAAACAATTCTAGAATGTTGGAAAATCCTTACCCATCTAACCACACTTCAAAAACACCTAGTCTTCCAATGGATACCAGCTCACTGTGAACTGAGTGGTAATGAGAAAGCTGATTTTCTTGCTAAAAAGGGTACCGGCAATGTGCAGAAGTCTATAGTTAATCTACCATTTTATGCAGCTAAAAGATTAGTCAACTCTGAATTAAAAAAAAATTATTGCAAAATATTACTACGAAAAATCAAAAAATAAAAGATGGGAACTACCAAACATTCAAACAGTAATTCCTGAGTATCCTCGAAAAACGGCAGTTGCAACCTTCAGGTTGATTACAGGACATGATTGTCTGGCAAAGCATTTAAACAGAATTGGGATATATTCTTCACTACTCTGTCCTCTATGTGATCTGCAAGAGGAAATAGACCAAGACCACCTTCAAATATGCCCGGCCACTTCTGGCACCTCATCCATCAGTGAAAAATATTGGAGAGCAAGAGGATTAATGACTTCATTGTCAGAAATCCAGCATTAGCTAACAACAACAACTAATCCAGTTTTGCATTTGTGCTTGTAGTCATCCCAAAGACGATTTTTTCACATCTCCTTTCTTGTCTGTAATTTAGGTATTTTTCCCGTTACAATGATGTGTGAAAATAGGAGATTGTTGCTTTTTGAAAACTTTAAATTATATGTAATTTGTTACTGTAATTCTTATTTCTGATCACCCTTCAAAATGTGACATTTATTTCATTCTGTGAAGAGCTGAGGGTTAGCATTGGATTGAGCAATTAAATAAATACAAAATGCAACAATAAAATTAATATTATTTATTACTGAGTGTGCAAGATTTTTAAAATAGATTTTCAATATAATATTAATTTAAACAGCATTAAATATTTGAAGATTTTGAAAATGCATATAAAAAAATTTAGGTAATATTTATCGTCATATTTTCTAATATTTTCAATCATAAGTGTTTGCAAATTTCTAACATTCTTAGGTCATAAACATCCAGGCTCTAATAAGACATGGAAAGTGGTCATTAGAGTGTAAATCAGAAATGATATTCCATTCTAACGGAAGTGCTGTGGTGAACAAACTGCAAGATCAAGGTGTAAGAAGCTGTTGAAGGAGATGGATACAAGTGTAGGCTCACCAGGATTCTGATTGTCCATAAAATCATTGATTAATTTGCCTTTTGCACAAGCCCAAGTTGAGCCCCAAAGCCCCAAAGAAATGTTGGGCTGTTAGTTTGAGTTGTGATTTCCCAACATGGTACTGGTTTAGCTGCAACTGAGCTATAGATACTGGACTTGGGGAGGAGAGTATTGGCACATATACAAGAGTTCACTGTCTTCAGAGTACCCCTCCCTAACACAGATCTCCTGGATGGCTCTTTCCTCCATAAGATGAGGTCATTCCTGGGAATTTTATAGGTGTTCAGCACTGCAATTAACACATATATCTTCACAGTTAAAGAAATCACTACTGTGGCCAAAGTGCTGACACTTATTACATCTGAGTGGATACGGTATATATGACCTAACTTCAATGGCTTCATATTCTGCCTAAATCTTTTGCGAGAAATCTACCCAATAAAAGGTAAGGGACAGGGTGCAGATCAGCAACCATTCAACTCATTCTTTCTGCTGAACCCAATAAAGATGTGACGTCTTGATCTTAAAGGTTCTCCTGAATCTCCTCATTTAACATGCCATTCAATGGACCTGTGTTTACTACACTGCACAAGGAGTTCAAACTCCTGTGCATCTATACATGTATTGGATAGCTAGTTTACAACTGGCTTTTAGTACTGTAGCTGTCTGGGATGCTGAATTAGGTTTGACCAGGAGCATGCCGTTTCCCAATCTAATGCAAGACTTGACTGGGCCAGCTATTTGATTAAGGTCCTTCTGGATAACAAATGAATTAACGCAATTTCTTAACTTCCTCTGTTCTTTTAATAACTAAGTAGATAGGACCACTCAACTTGACTACCTATTTTACACTTCTCTTAATCTGTTTATTGTTTTTTTTAAATGCACTATGGCAACAATTTTCCACCACTGCAAATGTCTGATGGCATGCTCACATCCTGGGTGGCATGCCGGCTTATGTGGAAGTCCTGGCCTGGGCCTTGCTCATCCTAGGTTTCACATCCCAGTGTATAGACTGAGGGACCCAACTGACTTCAGGAGTGCATTAGCTCATGCAATGACTTCTCCCCAACAATGACCTATATCAGTATATATGAGTACAGTCTTACATGATTACCAGATGCTGGGAATTGTGCGTTACCCAGGCACCCTTTGCGACTCTCCATCTTACGGACCGTGCAACGATATCCATTAGAATGTGTTTAGTCAGGTTGGAGGTCAAACACGTTTGTAGACCAAAGTGGATTGGGGTTTGGCACAATTTCTCTCACCCCTTAGACGAACCCATCAAGAGTGTGGATCAGGACCCCCGGAGTGCCATTTCTTGTACCAGGCTTGTAGACCCATGGGGTTAGGCCTCTGGGATGATGCGTCATGGAAGAAATACAGTATAGAAAAATCCTTCATTATGATGATAAAAATACAATGTTCATAAATGAATAAATAAACAACATGCTGTGATATGAATATAGGTGTAATATAATTTTCATGAAAGTGAGGTTTTAGGGCACAGAACTGGAAAGATCATTAGTACCTGTCAACAATTAAATGAAATGGAAACCAATACAGAAAACTGGGGCACTGAAACAATCTAAAACAAGCAATCCAAAAAGAAAAGAAGCCAAGCTTAAAGACACCGCTAAATGAATGGGCAATGGCTGTAGAAACCACATTAAAACAAAGCAGTAAAAGGAAACGGGTGAAAAGCACTTTAAGACCTTGAGGAAGGCACAAACACATATGCTGCCACTCTATTTTGCTGTGTCTAAGAAAGGTTAAAACACAGCCAACTGCCATCAGATCATTTGCTACAATGACAGGTATTATCCAAACCCAGAAGGGAATAGAGATGCCACAGGTGGGCACTCCACTAAAACATGCTGCACTGTCACAATCACATTGCATAGATGACAAAGTGGTGTGGGTTCTCCACCCAACAAATGATGGTTTAAAATGCCAGATATGAAGACAACATAAAATAATTTCCTCTCAATGGGATAGTTGGGAAGACATTTTCCAATATTTATTATCCTGAATTGAGGAACATTCGGACAACCAATGAGAAAAATGGGCCTCTTAGAAAATGTTTAAAATCATCTGTAGGTACTGAAGTTAAAAGCTATAGGGGATAAAACAGCACTCTTTGCAGCGGCATCAGCAGTCTCATTGTCGGGTATGCCGTGTGGCAAGGAACCCAAGCAAAGGACACATGATCCTGGCACTGGCAAGCAGGTGTGTACAATCCTGGGTCTGCTGTACAATGGGGTCGCAGGTCGTGCATTTAATGAAAGAGAGCGACTGATGATCGTCTTCTGAGCCATCAGTATAAATAAACACACAGTCGCTGGGCTGTGACTGAAGCACAATGATAGCCAAATGAAAGACAGGGTCGGAGGTAGTGGACTTCAGCATAGATATCAAATCTCGATGAAAGAGAAGCCAAGGGGGAAAGTGCGTTGCTACACTAGGAAATATATCTGGCAGTGCATATTAAGTTGCAGAACCGTACCTCTGGTGGAAGCAATATGAAGACGAAATTCATAAAGAGGGTCCAGCAAATCATAAAAAAACGAATACATTGTTGGGATACTAGCTTGATGGAAAGCATAACAGCGAAGGAGAACGTCAGGCCAATAAGACAGTGGAGGTTTGGCAGATTCAATGGAAAGAGTCAAAACTGGGCTGGTGCGAAAAGCACCAGCAGCAAATGTATACCCTGGTGGTGAATAGGATTCAAGCAATGTCAGAGGGAAGGCCGTGAACAGGAACACAGAATGCATACATAATCTAACTTATAACAGACCAGTGACTGATAAAGGTGTAGGACGAGGGGGACATTAAGGTTTAAGGAAGCTCAACTACATGGTCATCAGCATCCTTAAAAAAAATTCATGGCAAAAGTCAGATATAAACTTCAATACAAAATAAAATTACTAGTCAAAAGGAAAATAAATGTATAAAACAGAGAGGCAAAAGTCAGAATTAAAACAAAGTGACAAAGATGTCAAAAGGATATAAAAATTAGATATCTTAAGTTTCAAATTCTCAAGCTCGTATTAATCTCCACTAAAAACTTAAAAGCCCTTTTGACTGCTTGCTAATCGTCTGCAAGACTGACAGAAAGCTGCAGAGAGTTTTGAAGGTGCGCTAGGGAGAATCACTCTAGCAGCAAATTATGGACTGACAAAAGGTTGTCGCACAGTGGACAAAGAGGAGCGGGGCCTTGTTTAAAACGGTAACTATGTGAAAAATTGCAGTGGGCAATATGCAACTGAGTCAAGTTAACCTCCTCGCGGCGAGATATGTGAGAGGAAGTTACCCAGTTTATTGGAATTTCTTTCTCTTCTCTAAGTTTATTACTGTGGAGAGCTGACCACTCTTCATGCCCGCCTCGGTAGCGTGATGGTTAGCGTGTCTGACTGTGCTGCCCGCCTCGGTAGCATGATGGTTAGCGTGTCTGACTCACGTTCAAGAGGTCGCGAGTTTGAATCTCGCTTAGGGTAAGTTATCCGGGTAAGGTTTTTTTCCGAGGTTTTCCCTACCCTGAGAAGACGAATGTCGGGTAACTTAAAGCTCCATGGACCTCGGGCTCATTTGAGCATCATCTCACCCATTTTCATTTCATTCATTCGTCCGATATGACACAATGTTGGAGAATTAAAAAAAAAAAAAAAAAAAAAAACTCTTCATGCCAGCAGGACAGCTCCACTCTCCACACTTCAAGCCTAAACCCTTCCAAAGTAATACAATAAATGGTAATACGGGTTCTGTGGTTGCTGCCTTTGCTGCCAAATTCACCATTTCATTCCCAGCAAACCTATGCGACCAGGAATCCAAGCACACATCACGTTAACGCCAGAACCGTGTAAAACAGAGGGTACCCTGGATGCATTGTACAATTGGATGGTAGCTGAACAGCTCACGAAGGCTCTGAAGTGCACTAAGAGAATAGCTCAAAATCAGGGAGTCACCTAATTTATGATGGTGCCCATATAAAACGGCTCGGTATATTGCATAGAGCTCTGCAGTATAAATGGATGTGCTATTATGAAAACTGAATGTATGTGATTCGGTTCCATATACATAAGCACATCCAACACCATTGGCACTCTTTGATCCATTGGTGTAAATCAAATGTTGGTCAGTGTAGCCTAAAAAAATTCTAGAAAACAGCTGCAGATACTAGGCATACACATCATGGACTTCTGGTGCACGGTCATCCCAAGATCTACATGGGACGTACCCAGTAACCAAGGGGAGAAGAGCCTCTCACCCTTGGGAAACAAGTTTGGCATTTGAATAGCAAGCTTCCTAAGAAGCTCTCGGAAACAAAAACCTGGTGGCTTAGGACTAAGGGTAGTTCTCCTATATTGTTCACTTCGCGTGGTAGTGAAAAATGAAGATTAGGCATACATCTAACTGCACAAACATAATTTGCTAAGAGAATCTGATGCCGATATTGCATAGGAGGTTCTGCCAATTCTGCGTAAAGGCTCTCAACTGGGCTTGTCGGAAAAGCTGCCATTGCCATGCATATACCCTTATTAGGAACAGCGTCCAATCTTCTCAGCACAGATGGTCATGCTGATGAATAAACAATACACCCATAGGCTACTTTGGATTGGACCAGTGTGTGATACATTTGCAGCAAAATTGTCCGATCTGCTCCCACGATTTGCCATTTAGTACAGCAAGACATTCAGGGGACGGGCACATCGGGTCTCAGCTGTGCTATGTGTGTTGAACAAGAAAGACTCCTAACCATGATCAATTCCAGGAAATGCGTCTCATTCGCTAAGGGAATAAATCTGGACTGGAACAGAGCGAAGATGGTAATCGTCTCTGTGGTACCAGAAATTAATGCAGATTGACTTCTCAGTTGAGAAAGAGAAGCTGCTCTGTGAGCTCCTCTCTTGAAGGCCATCCAAACATTGCTGCAGGTGCTGTTCCAAAAACACAGTGTGCTGAGAAGTACAACAGATGGCGAAGTTGTCCACGAATAAGCATGACGAAACTCCAGGTGGAACAAATTTCCAGGTGGAGCCAATTGCCATAGCAAACAGCACAACATTCAACACTGAAGCCTGAGGCACCCCGTTCTCTTGAGCTGACCCTTACTTGAAAAATGCAGTCCTTCATAAACTCCTGAATGGACCATGGCAGGTGCCCATGCATGTTGCAGGTATACAGGGTACACAGAATCACTGTTTGCCAATGCGTGTCATAAGCCTTCTCGAGGTCGAAAAATATGCCAACGGTTTGACAGTTCTTCATAAACCCTTAGATTATCTGGGTTCACATCGACACAAGATGGTCTACAGGTGAACTGCATTGTTGAAAACCACACTGGATATTAGTAGGTTGTGAGTTTCTAACCACCATACAAACTTTCCATAGGTCATGCATTCCATCACCTTGCAAGTGCAACTGGTGAGGGAAATAGGATGGTAGTTGGAGGGAAGATGACAATCCTTTCTAGCTTTCAAAATGGGTACAATGGTGGCCCCCTCCAGTTTTCTGTAACTATACTGTCAATCCAAACACAATTGTAGACCTAGAGCAGGAATGTGTTTCCTTCAGGAGATGGCTGTTGTAACATTTGTACGTGAATACCGGCTGTCCTGGTGCTGATAGTCGTGAAGAAGAAAGAACATGTTTTAACTATGCCATGGTGAAAGAAGAATATTATCTTCTTCATTTCTAGAATGAAACGTGAAGCCTTGAGATTCCACCCGAGTCTTCATCGGAAGGAACTCAGAGGTGTAATTATCCGAGCTAGACACTTGGGCAAAAGTACTGCCAAAGGTGTTGGCCACATCAAATAGATCAACAACAGCTCCTGTAGCTGTTTTCAGTCCCACAATTGGTATATGGGTCGATTTACTAGCTATGTTCCTTAACTTATAGCATATAACCGTGGAAGGCGTATGTCAGTTAAATGAAGCCACAAACTTGCTCCATGATGTGCGTTTGCTATCCTTAATGTCTTGTCTGATTCTGGCAAGCATTTTCTTGTATTGGATTAGATTATCCAATGTAGGGTGATGTTGAAAAGCCCTAAGAGCTTACCTTCGAGCATGAGTGGCATTCCAACATTCATCCATCCACCATGGTACAGGAAATCGATAGGGGTGGGAAGTCCACTGTGGAATAGATTGCTCAGCAGCAGAAAGAATTATCTCGGTGAGATGCTGCACCAAATCATTCACCGAGTCATGCTCGTAAGTAAACACGGCCAATTGGGTGTAAAGGTTCCAGTTAGCATGGTCCAAATGCCATCTGTTGTTGTTGTAGTGTTTAACGCCCGCTTTTACTACTACGGCACCACAGGCGGTGACACTGATGATACATGGAATGAAGATGGAGCACCAGTGGAATGAGATGGCGGGGGAAACCGGAGCACCCGGAGAAAACCCGCCCTGACGCCGTTTCGTCCACCACGAATACCACATGCGGGTCCCTGGGATTGAACCCAGGCCGCCTAGGTGGTAGGCGAGCGCGCTAACCGCTCGGCCACGGCGCCGCCCAAATGCCATCTAGGCATAAGGGTGGAACATATATCTTGTGTTAAGATGCTAATAAGGCATGGAAAGTGGTCACTAGAGAGTAAATCAGAGATGACATTCCATTGTAAGGAGACTGCCAACGGTGGTAAACAAACTGCAATGAGAGACTATTGAAAGAGTCACAAAGAAATGTAGGCTCTCCAGTGTTGAAAAGAGCTATGTTGTAACTGTCCATGAAATCGGCAATGAGCTTGCCTCTCGCGCAAGTGCAACTTGAACCCTACAATGGATGGTGCACATTGAAGTCTCTCACCAACAGAAATGGTGATGGTAACTGGGGAACTAGATCTTCTAAATCAATAGATGAGAAGACATGGGACGGAGGCAAATAAATGCTAGAAATGGTAAATTGGATGGTTGGCAGGAGAATCCTTATGGTGACTGACTATATATCAGGTTGTAAGGGTACAGATTCCATATATACATCATCTCTGACAAGTATCAAAGTGCTGCCATGTGCCTGAACACCCTCTTTTGGTGTAACATCAGTCATTGCAATATTTTACAAAGATTGTCAAGTTAGAATACATATTTACATCAACAATTAAACAAGTAATTATAGGAACATATCTGAGTAGATATGATATCCGAGTTTAGAAAACTAATGGTGGTATAAGCATTGTCAAATTTACAGAAGTTGTGAAACATAATATATTTACATTACCAGTTAGGTAATACTAAGTACAAGCTGAGCAGATATGGATACCTAAAATTAATTTTCTTTTGAAGAGTAATGTTATAAAACTAAGTTATGACTCACACATTTTGTTTAATTTTGTATTCATCAATTGAGTAGAAAGCATTTTTAATCAGGTAAGTCTTTATTGCATTAATTTTCTTCATTTCTTCATGTAATCCTTTAATTTGGTGAGGTAAATGATTGTATAGGTCTTTTGCAACACTTTCAATACTTTTGGAAGTTAATGATCTCCTTAGCCTATTTCTAAAGTAGTTCTGTTTTGTTCTTGTGTTATGCTCATGCATATTCCTATTTTTTCCCTGTGTGATTGCCTATCGCATATTTAAGACATGTGAATATATATGAGCAGGGTACTGTGAGGATTTTTACCTTTTTACAACTGCTTTTACAGAGGTATTTTTTAGTGGTGGCGTGTGACGTAATGTTGCGCAGTAGTTCATGGTGGAGTCCACTTGTCTATTGCAAGATAAAAGGGGTGTCTGGTCTCTTCGACTTCTAACCCCCTAGCCAGCAGGCTGCTGGTGGAAACTTACCCCCACCATCGATTTGCGTGATGTCACTCGCGCACACCTGAGCAAGGTCACGTGCCACCTCTAAAAAATACCTCTGTACACAATTGTCTCCATTGTTTGCATTACTTCTTTCTGTAGCCTAAATATTCTTAGTACATTTTTCTTACCCGCCACTCTCCATAAAATAATCCCATAATTTAGGTGTGGATATACAAATGCATAATAAACCTTTAGTGTCCTATCTTTATTTATAATTTCAGTTATCTGTTTCAATACATATATACCCTTATTAATTTTGTTACTAACCTTTTCTATATGTTTGTGCCATTTTATTGTCTATGACTATTCCTAAAAGATCTGTCTGTGTAACTTGGGAGATTTGTTTATTTTGTATTGCTAATGAATGTTACTTTGTGCTTTAGTACTAATTGTAATTTGCATCCATTCAGTTTTGTTTGCATTCATTGCCATTCCTAATGCTTCTAAGTATGTTCTGATTAGTTCTAATACAGAGTTCGCTTTATCTTGTACTTCTGCTTCCATCTTACCTGCTATCACTATTGTTGTGTCATCAGCATACCCAATGGCTAAACCTCCTGCATCCTGAATTATTTTGAAGAAGTGATTTATGTGCTAGATGAATAGGTAAGGCCCCAATTTTGAACCCTGTGGCACTCAATGTATTATGCTTTTAAATGTTGATTTAATTTTTTTTCAAATGTTCTTCATTATTATGAACTATTTTAACATACTGCATTCTATTTTGAAGGTCTGAGCTTAACCATTCTAGTGGTATGCCTCTTATCCCAAAATTTTCTAGTTTTGGCAATGGATGTTTAATGTACACAGTCAAAAGCTTTTGATAGACCAAGAAACATTGCCAGAACTAACTCCTTTCTGTCTAAAACCTGAACAATTTTATCACTTCCTATGCTAACTGCATGTATTGTTGATTTCTTCATTTGGAAGCCAAACTGATTTGGCAATGATATTAAATTTGTTACAGTAATTCTGAGGTTGTTCTAGAAAGAGGCCTTCCATGATTTTAGAGAACCTGAGCTAAGAGATACACGGTGACAATTTTCAATCAATTCTTTGGAGCCTTTCTGTTTGTACACTGGCCTAACTACTACCTTTTTAGTTTACCTTGGAAGGTTCCTGCGTTAAAGCTTTCGTTTATTATGTGTCAAGGTGTCTACTATTTCACTCAATTGGTTTGAGTATTCATCTAAGCCGCTAGATCTTTTACATTTCAGCGTATTTGTTTAATGACATCTGCCTGTGTAATTTCTCTTATCATCATTGAGTTACATAATGAGTTTTCATTTATTTTGTAGTCTCTTGTCATAATTTCCATCTTTGCAACAATATTTATATAATAATCATTAAAAGCATTACCTATGATCACTGGGTCTAGAGTTGGGCAATCATCCATTACAATTTTTAAATTCTCTACCCATTTTGAGGAGTTTTCTTTGTGTACTGTTTTAATGATAGTCTACGTTTCCTTAATTTTATTTTCAACATCACACTGTACTGGGGTGTATTACCTTAGTTGGAAAGCATCTTGTGGATGCAGCTTAGTCTCTTGCAAACATGTGACCAAAGTTTGTTCTTATTGAGCAAACGCTCTAGCTCTGGTCATTGTGTTCTAATACCATGTATGTTTCAGTGTAGGATAGCCATGCTAATATTCGTATGGGATAAGTACTCTTAACGTAGCTCTCCATTACCTTGAAGTAGGTGGTGGTCAATTCAATTTAGCCCTTTTCTTATGCCTTGGGCTGACATTCTTTTCTGAAGCTTCATCCTACCTTTTTTTCCACTGAGATTCTTGTGTTGTCTCTAGTTCCATGTCCTCCACCGAAGATGTCCGCTTCCCTATAGTGAACTTCGGTTTGAACTGCTTCAAATAGACAAAGATGAAAGTCGCTGATCATAGTCCAATCCTGAAGACCCCCCTGAAGAGCATTTTTGAAGAGATGTTCTCAGATACTTGTTTCTCTTAGATTCACTGGGAGCATTCTCAACACTATCTTTCAGGAAGTCGGATTTGTTGTAATTGGTCTTGTACTTCTTTGGTATATGTCATATACCACGGCTTTGACAGTCTTATTTGCAGAGGTCGGCGCTTTGGTTGGTGACCTAGCTGAAGTTATTGGTTCACCTGCGGTTCCTGTAGAGGTTGATAAGGACTTAGGAGACGATGCTGAACGCTTAGGATGTGGTTTAGCTATGACAGTCTTGTCTGAATATGTGACCCTATTTGTACCAGTTTGGCTACAATAGAGCTATGGATACCAGTCCTCAGGATAGGGGGTTGGTGAAAGTGCAAGAGTTTCTGGGCTTCCAAGGACACATTTTACCTAACCCGAACCTCTTGGATGGCTTTTTCCTCCATTAAACGGGGACATTCTTGGGAACTAGATAGGTGTTCACTGGTGCATTTAACACAACTGGGAGGTGTAGTGCGTACATCATCATGCGTGATGCCTCCACAGTTCACGCAGATAGCCTCACCACTACAAAAACTGCTCGCGTGTCCAAAGCGTTGACACTTGTAACACAGGAGTGGGTTCAATATATGTGGCCTAACTTCAATGGCCTCATACCCTGTGCAGGAGATCTGCCCGATCAAAGGTAAGAAACAAGGTACGTATGGGTAGGTATTCACCATGCTCTTTCCTCTGAACTCGATATAGAGACGTCAGACCTTATTGTCTAAAGTTCTCCTGAATCTCCTCTTTGGACATACCGTCCAATGCACGAGTGTACATCACACTGCACGAGGAGTTCAGTATCCTGTGCATCTCTATTTGGACCAGATAGCTGGCTAACAAATTGGCTTTTAATATCTTGGCTGCTTGGGATGCTGAATTTGTTTCGACCAGGAGCATGTCACTTCGCGATCTAGTGGTTTTTCACTGGGCCAACTATTCTGTCACGACCCTTCTAGATTACAAAGGTTTCACCAAAGGATATTTTCATCCCTCCTCTGTTCTAGTGATTACCAAGAAGAGAGGACTCTCGACTTAGCTACTTCCTTTCCATTTAGCTTTGCATATTTTTGGGGGGATTTTAGTGCCATGGTGCAGTCATCCTGATGTCTCCAATGGCATGCTCACTTCCTGGGCGGCGGCGCCGTGGCTGAGCGGTTAGCGCGCTCGCCTACCACCTAGGCGGCCCGGGTTCGATCCCAGGGACCCGCATGTGGTATTCGTGGTGGACGAA
The DNA here is from genome assembly GCA_030765045.1 of Tenodera sinensis. NCBI lineage: Eukaryota > Metazoa > Arthropoda > Insecta > Mantodea > Mantidae > Tenodera > Tenodera sinensis. The sequence goes on along the minus strand of CM060964.1, from coordinate 291,201,070 downwards.
GCGGCGTCAGGGCGGGTTTTCTCCGGGTGCTCCGGTTTCCCCCGCCATTTCATTCCACCGGTGCTCCATCTTCATGTATCATCAGTGTCACCGCCTGCGGTGCCGTAGTAGTAAAAGCGGGCATTAAACACTACAACAACAACTTCCTGGGCGCCACCCTGGCTTAGGTGAGAGTCCTGGCCTGGACCTTGCTCACCCTAGAATCACACCTCCCAGTGTATAGACAGAGGGACCCAGTGCCTTTAGGAGTGCATCAGCTCATGCAATGTCGCCCCACCCCCCTCCCGGACTCACCTTTATCAGCGGATACGAACACACGTCCTATATGACAACCAGGGGCTGGGAATTACATGGTTACCCAGTCACCCCTTGCGTCTCCCCACCCACCAACAACCCGAGTGAAAGGTAGCCATCAGACTGTGTTAAGGGAGGTATAAATTTAGGGGTCAAACACATATGTGGACCGAAGTTGATTGAGCATTTGGCATATTCTTTTCACCCCTTAAAGGAACCCAACTGAGAGTATGGTTCAAGACTCTGGGTGCACTAAACCCATACCTACCATAGTAGGCCCCTGGGGGGGGATAAAGGTGTAGGACTGTATGATCTGCTCCCCAAGAGGTACCACTTAGAACTTGCAAAAGGGAGAGAAAATGTTCACACCGTGTTTTCAACTAGGTGATGGGAGCTCCATCACAATTAACTATCGATGATCAATCCAAGGAACCTTGCTTCGTCTGAAAATGGGAGGAGTTCTGCGCAGAAATATAGAGAATGCATAGGAAACTCTGTTCAGTGCCCCAAAACTTCACACAGACTGTCTTCTCCCATTTGCAACACTCCAAGAATAAAGAGAGTACAAACACCACTGGAATCAATGTTACAGAAGATAGGTGCATCGAGAGGCAAGGTAATCTGCAAAATTGTGTACAAAAAGTGATTATGAAATTGCCGGGTGGCACAGAATCAATGATAGGATTGATCACAATAGCAAAGAGTGTGGCATTGAGTGCTGAACCCAGGGTACTCCATTCTCTTGAATAAAATGTGGAGATAAAACCAAACCCATGCTAACATGAAAAACCTGATCTTGCATGGATTAGCGATGAAGACAAGTACATGACCATGGAAACTCCACTGATGTAGCATATCAAGCATTCCAGTTCTCTAACATGTAAGCTTTCTCCAAATTAAAACAATGTTGCCACTGTCTCAAATTTTAGCAAGAATCCATTGAGGATGGTAATTGAAAGCGTGACAGGATTAACCATAGGAGAACGGTGCCAGAGAAAACCATACTGCAGGTTCTCTAGAAGGTTCTGAGATTCAAGCTGCTATGTCAAACCCCAGTTGTCATGCATTTCGTAACCTGACATAATGCACAATCTGTTAGGGAAATTGAGATATAACTGGATGGTAGTTAGGAACCTTTCCCAGGTTTCAAAAGTGAGACGATGGCTTTTCACCAACAGGTGGGGAATATTCCAGGTGCCCAGATGCTGTTGTAAATGTGCAGGAGAAAGCGCTTTTCAGCTACAGAGAGATATTGAAGAAACACCAATGTACAGAATAGGCCTGGGAGCTGAATGCCTAGAGGAAGCCAGAGTATGCTCAAGTTCGCAGAAGATAAGAGTACATTATATTCCTCATGGTCGCTGGAATGAAATGAGATATCACAGGCTTGCACCACAGCCTTGTGTGGAAGAAAACCCAGGTGAAAACGAGCAGAGTCGGAAATGGCGGCAAAGGTTTTGCTGAGGATAACAGCAATAGCAGGCGGTTCGAAGATAGTTTCACTGCCCACTCGCAGACCAGGGATACAGAAAACTTAGTATTTCCGGCAATGCGCATAAATTTGTCCCACATGACAGATGTATGTGTAGAGCTGTTGAAACCAGACACACAGCATTCCAAAGAGGCTTTCTTACTGTTGCGAATTATCCTTCAAGCTCTGCCAAGTAGTTGTTTATAATGTTGTCCAGTTATCAAGGTTAGGGTGATGCCTGAACACCCAGAGAGCACCCCTTCTTAAATGAACCGGTACCCTACATTCTGCATTTCACCAGGCAACAGGTAAATGTGGGAAGATGTATGGGAACTGTGGAACTTATGGTGGAGGATAGAAGATTAATCATGCACGAAAAATGATTCCATGAGTGCATATCAGTAATGGTGTGCCATTCGATACGATGAGCAAGCTGTGCAGAACAGACTCAGATCCAGATGGGAAAAAGTGCTGGTAGAATTGAAAAAAAAAAAAAAGTTGAATCACCGGTATTGAGAACAAAAGGTAGTGGGAATCAAGAAGCATAGCCTAAAGCCCTTCCTTTGCAAAAGCCTTTGTAACATCCCCAGAAGGTGATGGGCATTTAAGTCTCCCACTAGTAAATAAGAGGTAGGAAGCTGTGAAAGTAACCAGACAAGATAGGCCAGAACAAGTGGGGAGAGATAAAAAGAGGACATTACAGAAAGAGAAACTAAATCCAGGAAGAGAAAGGTGTATCACAACAGCTTGCAGAGGTGTGGTGAGTGGAATGTGATGATAGCACACATCATCCTGAAGGAGTGTAACAGCACCATGACCAGAACCTTCCCCAGGGGCAAGATTAAAGTGCTCCCATATGTGCCTACGAATTATTAGGGTATCCCGAAGGTGAAACTTAGTCTCCTGCAGTTACACAACCAGGGGCAAGTGAGAGTGCAAGAGCATTTCCAGCTCTGCACAGTGGGCATGGAGACCACGTACAGTCCATTGAAGTATCATAAAGAAAGTCAGGAAGCAAAAAAATGGAAGCACGCACAGACAAGAAGGAAAGTGTGGCTGATTATTTGCCCAGCAATATGGGACAAGAGTTCCATTAAATAAGAAAAAATTGAAGCTATTAACAGTGAAGCAACAAGATTCTAAATTAAGCACAAATTAGTAACATTAAATCCTATAAATTTAATGGTTTGGGAAAAAAAATTTTATTTTAAAAAACAGGAACCGTGTTATGAACTTCGAATTACCATCTATAGATTGTATTTATAAATTTTTGTTTTCAGAGATTGGTAAATAAAAATTGAATATCAGTATTTGATTTTGTTTTCAGAAAAAAATGAAAGATTATAGCTTTGGTAACGAATTTGTTTGTATAGCTTTGAGAATGAGTTGGAGACAACTTGAAACCCAGGGTCAGCAAAAAGAACTGCACATTACTAAGATAAGTGAAGTGTTTAGTTTCTAATTTGTTCTTAATTTAGAAGAGTTCCATTTTTCTTTTTGAATTGGTCTGCTTCCTGGTTGGGGTGCCCAACTATCTCAAAACACTCTTTGCCACCATCACTGCTAGCTGAATTGGAGCAGGTGGTTTGAGTTTGAGAACGAGACCGTGAACAACCTGTGGGATGATGACTGGGATATGGACAACTGCAATAGGTATGGCAGTGGTAGAACCAGAGGTGGAAGCTAGTGTTATCAGAGTCCATGTGTAGAACTGTGGCAATGGAGAAGCTTGTGTGTCAGACAGCATCCCTATGGAAACACGACAGAGTGAACTGGGACACATCTGTACTATAGCATCATGTTTCCGAGCAGCCTTGCGGACAGCAGCAGAATATCTTGAGGGGTAGAGAGGTGAAGTTCAAGATAACACTTCCTTGCTTCTGGAAAGGTCAGGTGTTCCTTCACTCTAGCTTTTGTATTTCCCTTTCCTCCTGAAACCGTGGGCAATTGCATGAGTTCGACAGGTGTACACCTACATGGTTGACACTTGTGTGATCCTGGCCGCATAGGGATCCCTCACGAGCTTTGCATCCACAACAGGGACAGACAAATGTGCCAGTACAATGTTGTTGCATCTCCCGGAACTTCTGGCAGCAGTAACATCGCATGGGGTTCAGGACATAGGGATGAATGGCTGCTTGCTCATAATCACACATGACGAAAATCGGTAACGCGGTGCACTTGAAAATAAGAAAGACAGTGCACAGGGGAAATGATTGGTCATCCCTCTTCCCAATTAACCTGGATGTGGAGATAACTTCATGATCTGAAAGTCACTTAACTACATCCTCATTACAGAGTCTGTCCATGGATGTGGTAACTACTGTGGTCGGCCAAAAGTCGTGATCGGGTAATGTTTATATTGAAATAACTCATTTTCCGAAACTGAAAACTAATTAAAAACTTTTCATGGGTTAAGAGGGATATTTTTCTGTTTCATACGCTTTTTGTTGCATTAGTTTGCCAATTTTTCGACAGAGTGACAACACTGTTATGGTATAGTGGCAAGTCAGATTTTTCGCGGGTTATTAGTTGATGTCAATGTAAAGCGCTATTTGTTTTGTAAGCAATGGCCGACACAAGCAAATATACGATTGAGGAACATCTCAATGTTAGTGTGTGGGTTCATGAGAAAGAATGAACTGGCAAAATGTATGAAGAAACCAGTGAAAACTTCTTTCTTTGTTTCAATAAAGCTGCTCCCAGTGAAGCCGATCAACAAAAAGTGGAAAAGTAAACTTTCTGAACAGGCTCTGTATTGAATGCAAAATGCAGCGGAAGATCTAAAAAATATTGCAGCGATGATGTTAGTAATCTTCTGTCCGAATCATTGAAACGTTTGCCGAAGAAGTCAACAAGGAAACGACCGGCGCAAATGCAGATACCAAGAACCTCGTTGCGCCGTTGGATGAAAAATGAGGGTTATCGACAATGCAGGCCCACCACCATAAATGAATTAAGTGACAGGGATATGGAAATACGACGTGATACATGTCATATGTTACTTTCTGCTTTTCCCACCTCAGTGGTTCTTCGTAATGCCTTGGTGATTGACGAATGCGATGTGTATCTCAGCTCTCGTTCGCCTAATGTTTATGTGTGGGCCAAACATAATCCTCTCTTCTTTGCAGAAATTCAACATCCCCTCACGTCATTATGTGGGCCGGTATTACCAGTGAAATTATTGTCGGGCCATATTTCTTTGAAACCTCTGTGACTGGAGAAGCACACTTCGAAATGTCTCAATAGCTGGTTCTGGAATTTTACAGAGTTGGTATTCTTAACACCGTCGTTCTTCAATAAGATGGAGCCCAAGAGCATTTATGGGCTCCAGCTCGAGAGTGATTAAGTACCAGCTTTCCTATATGAATTGGACGAGGTGGACCTCTTATTTGGCCTCCTAGAAGCCCCGACCTGACAATGTGCGACAACTGGATGTGGTCCTACTTAAAAATAATCTTGGGAAGATTCGGATGGCTTCCGTTGAACAACTGAAGAGAGAGATTATTTGCATCTTCAGAACGGTCACTCCTGAAATGCTCAGGTGGGCAAGCAGATGGACATGCGGTGCATTCAACTGTGCGCTAAAAATGATGGTGAACATCACCGAAATATTAGATGTTTAAGAATGACGCTGACTGGCCCAGTTGTGTTTATCTTTTCATATTTCCACTCCTTAAAAGTGCAGCAATCAATAAATAATGCTTTTATGTCACTTGTGAAAGTTTATCATTGCTACACAAACTTAGAAAATATCCAATCGCGACTTTTGGCCCACCCCGTACACTGAGACAGCTGTTGTGCTTTGCCACCTTCCCTGGCTAAGATCCTAGGAGTCTGGCATTTAACAGTGTGACAGTCTGGGTACAGTTTGTTCACCAGCTGAAGGTCCCTGACAGGAATGCAGCCAGCCACTAAATCAGTAAACAATTCCAGATGAACAATGATATCGCAAGTAACAGTTCTGCTTCTAATCACCTTTATGATAATGTTGCCAAACTAGGAATGAGTATTCATGCCAGACTAAAGCAAAGAAATCGCTCAAAATAGCTCAATTTAAATGTTATTTTCAGTTCATGCAGTATATTTAGTTTATAAAGTGTAAACAATGTTTTCAACTATTTCGTCTTTTTCTCACTGATCATTTTCTGCCTTTTCTGTATTTTTAAAAAACACTGCCAGTATGTTTTGGTCTTGTGATATATCCTTGAATGTTATATCATGCAATTCCTGTAAGAATAAGTCAGCTGTTGCATTTCTTTAAGTATTCATTTTACCTTGCCCCAAACTAGTTCTATGGGGTTGAGGTCACACATGTATGGGGACAAGTAATCGACAGTGTGGCCCAATAAAACCAAAATATCCAATAATGTTATAACAATTGAGGAAGAATTCAGTCTAACAACCTTTCATTCCCTTCTGCAGGTTCAAAGAATGAAGTACATATTAAAATTTTGCTCAGTAGTAATTGTTCCTGCAAGTACAGGTAATGAAAGTAATAGAAGAAAGACAGTAATACATTTAAGAGCCTCTTTAGGTTTGTTTGATTCAGGCATCCTATAAAGATCTGTTTTACACATAGAACTATCATTTTGAACCTCTTTGTTCTACAACCACAATATCATATTAGATTTCACAGCACTCCCAGGTGGAGGATTATCTACTTCTGCATTACTTTTACCATTGCTTCCGACACAAAGGTCTTAAAACTGAAATTAAGGGAAACTAGCAGCGAGTAAACATAGCGCGAATAATATTGGAGGTAAGTTGGCAACATGACCAGCAGAACAATTACATGGATGTTTACGAAACTAAGGTTACAGTGCGTGGAATGTCACTTCCCTGTCCTTCATTCCCCTTAGACCATGAGGTGGTGAACGGACAGTATTTTGAGTGACATATGTCAGCAAGTTGCTGCCCTTAAATTGCGTGGCATCCTTTACTGGACCACAGACTCTATCCAGCTCTCAAATGTAAAAAGGGCTCAGGTGTGCCAGTCTTGCTGTCACAATTCAGCTGCATTACTAAAAAACGAGTTGTTGATACTGATGAATGCAGAGGTGCCATGATTAATACATCCCCCTTCTGGAACTGTCCGCATCAGCCTGCCATCCAGGATTATGGACTAAAGGTCAACTTATAATGTTATAGAAGTTTCAATAACAATTAATATATTAGAAATATTATCTCAATAAAATAAATGATGCATACTGCACAGAAGGTAAAAACCATAAATATCGACAATGAACATATTATCAGGAATTAAACCATGAACAAAAAGTAATGAAAGGTTATTTTCAATAAATCACTGCAGATGAAGATAAAATTATAATTAACAACCAAGATATAATAATGGTAGATATTTAAGGGTGTTGAACTACTAGGTCATCAGTGGCCTTATACAAGGGTAATCCCAATAGTAAGGTCTCCAAAGTGCTGGAGTTGCAGGGAATCTGTTTGTGAGGATGTTGGTCATACTGCTTTATTCCTTCCTCCCTCCACTCTCTACAGAAACCACCGCACATCCACTGGAGCCCTCAGTCTTGGCTTGGCAGCCAGTTGTAATGAGCTCCTGTTAGCCACTACCGCCAAGTGCGAAGTTTGCACAGTTATTTGGTTTTTCAGTGCAGAAGGGGTTAAACCAATCAAAATTCATCAACAGTTCATGGAAATGTATGGAGAGTCTTGTACGGATGTAAAAAATGTCTGCAAGTGGTGTAGAGAGTTTGCAGATGATGTCGGAAATTCATGACGAGGAAAGAAGCGGCAGACTGTCAATTCCCGATGAGAAAATCACATAGGTTGAACAAATCGTGCTTCACAATCGGCGAGTCATTCTCGATGAGCTCTGCATTGTTATTTCTCAAAGCACCATTCATTGGACTTTGATTGAAGAGTTGAAATTTCAGAAGGTGTGCACAAGATGCGTTCTTAAGAGTGCTGACAGAAGACCACAAAAGTCAATGTGATGAAACTTTCCGCCAATTTCTTCAACGCTATGCAGATGAAAAGGACAACCCTTTGGATTCAATAGTCACAGGTAATGAAACCTGGTCTTTCCACTTCACATCTGAGATCAAACAATAATCATGTGAGTGGCGGCATTCTGATTCACCCAAGCTGCGAAAATGCAAAACAACAGTCTGCAGTAAAGTCATGGCAACAGTGTTTCAGGATCGAAAGGGGACATTGTTGGTCGACTTTATTGGTCCTGGGCAACAATAAATAACAGACAGTGTCAGACTTAAGACAGGTTATTCAGAACCCAAGAAGAGAAATGTTGAGCAAGGGCAAAAGGCTTCTCCATGACAATGCTCGCCCCCACACCGCCCCTCAATCCGTGGATCTTCTGCAACAGTTTGGATGGGACATCATCACCCATCCACCCTATAGTCTGGACTTAGCACCCAGTGACTACCACTTGTTTCCCAAGTTGAAAGAACACTTGTTTGGAAGATGCTTCAGTGACGACGAAGTGAAAGATGATGTCAAACGCTTCTTCTAGCATGGGGTGGGCTGGTATGACATGGGCATATGAAAACTGCCACAGTATTTACAAAAATACATCGATCGAAATAGCAATTATGTTGAAAAATAGAAAAATGTTTAAGCTTCAAAACTATGTACCATTTGTTGCAAATACATGTTTCTTTATATTTTTTTACAAATTGGAGACCTTACTTTTGGGATCATCCTCGTACAATGAATCATGAAAAAGACTAATGTAAATGATGCAAGCTCCTTACAAATAACTTATCATGGCAAAAACCAGAGGTAAAGATGAATACAAAATAAAAATCCTAGCAAAAGTCACAAACATAGACCAATATACATACTGATCACGGCAAAAGCCAGAAATAAAGATGAATTTACAAAAAAGGGCCAAAAGATATAAAATCTTGATATCTATAATACTAAATCCTTAGTTGGAAGTTTACCTTTCATAACAACTTAAAAGCTCTTTCAACTGCTTGGTTATCATGTACCCTGCAACCAAGATACTTACCATAAAATACATAAAATAGAAGAAAGGATGTCATCACTGTGCCATTGATAAAATCAAACAAAAATGTTTCAAGACGCACATACACTACACCCATACTTACAAAAAATACTCAATATACAGTCAATATACACTTACAAGGACATAGAAGTGCCAAATTGTAAATCAGAAAAATGCAACAGACTTACAAAATTAAGAAATGAGAAGAATTATTATTGTTACGTTAGGTTACCCTAACACAAATATAATGATAATAAGAGGCCTTTGAGATGTATATTAGGGTTAATCTACGACAGGAACATTTGTGTATTTATTGTGATGGTTGGACAATTATTTAAATTTGATTTGCAATTGCCTGTGCTGAATTTAACGTAATATGTTATGTTTATTTAAGTTTATTGATATGTGTACATATTTTCATACATGTCTGGAACAAAATTTAAATCTAAATAGAATATTAAAAGTATAAAACTTACATCACCATCATTAAGCTATTTTCATCCAATGCCATAGAGAAATATAACGAAATACATTTTGTTACCATCACCATAAGAACAGTAACTATGTAAAAGGACATTTTTATAGACATTATAGTTTCTACCTTATTCAAAGTCAGACACACCTAAAGCTTCTCTCCACATTAATACATCGTAAGAAAGTTCCAGACATATAAAACTCCTTAAATTTCAAGGGGTGACTGCAAGTTCCTTTTATAGTCATATTCAACAATTTTTAAAAGAAATTTAACATCTTATTGAAACGTAAATTAATTTAAAACCTTACCTTAATGTTACCAACCTCCTACAGACATCAAGAGCTCATTGTCTAACTACATTTGAAAAGAATTGCCAAAAACTATAGAATTTTTAATACAATTAACGATCTCAGTGACCACAATTTGTTAGTTTTAGAAATTATAACCAAAAATAGATAAACTTATGAAACAAAGGGAAGTAGTACTTAAATCCCAGATGGAAACAGACTCTGCAGAACCAAGTAGCTTTCTCCTGACAAGTATAAACCCAATTTAACAACAAATACAAATGATGTATTCCAATCAATTAATGACTATTATCTTAGGTTTAAAAACTGCTAGTAAAACATATGATTGAGAAATAAAAAAAAACATTAATACTTCACATGCCTAAATCCCCAGGTCTCAAAAATGTTTCTTGAATTAATTTAAATTGAATGTTAAATAAAGAGTACTACTCTAAACAAATTATAAAATGCCAAAATAACAACAATAAATAAATATAATAATAATAATAATAATAATAATAATAATAATAATAATAATAATAATAATAATAATAATAATAATAATAATAATAATAATAATAATAATAATAATAATAATAATAATAATAATAATAATAATAATAATAATAATAATAATAATAATAATAATAATAATAATAATAATAATAATAATAATAATAAGAGGGGGTATCAAAGTTCTAATTATCACCTGGAAGTTATGGTACACAGTTGAACCTGGTTTATGTGTATATCAAGGGGAAGAGGGAATATTAATTGTAACTCAGAATTCCTTACAAATGAGATTCTGATATGCATCATATTTTGTTTAAAGAAAAAGCAGTGGCCTTACATGGGTAAACTTTTACAAACAACAAAGATATGTACAAAGAAAACATTATAATGAACTTGGTCCTGCTTTATAGAAATCAAATTAATTTGGCTTGTTTCACTTTTCTTGCATGAAGTGCATACATCTCATTTTGTTAGTGATGACTATACATAGTTTGTATAAGCATAAGTCTGAAACAATTTCAGTTTTGGTTACATGTGGATTAAGTTCCAGCTCTCATATGAATTTTACTTACTGATCTAGTGTATATAACATTTCCTTTTTCTGTTCTCCGTGAGTGATTAAAAGCAATGGAGAACTGAAAGACAAAACAGCTGTTAATCAGTAAACACCAGATACCAAAAATTTTTATCTTTACTTCTTGTTTATTGCTATGACATTGTCACACCAAAACCGCCAATTTCACCAGCAAACGTCTTTGTCTTTTGTTTCAACAGCCAAAAGTTGCTCGTTCAGTGAATTATGTATCAATGCATTTCATATAAATAAGGTTCTATTATTACGTTTGTACCAACACAATCCAGAATCAATTCTGGCATGCACAGTACCTAAGTAGGATTGCAACATGACGAAACTTCCAAATTAGTTTTGAAAGCATGCTCGATTGTGCATCTGCTTAAGAAAATGTTGGTATTAGTTTGCAACGCTTTCAGAACCACTTGTTGGAACAGACCTACAGGTTGGAACATTACTTGAACCACCATCAATCTCTATTATTGAATAACTGCGCACACGTAGTAGGCTATTTGTCTATACGATTTGCGCATGTCCAGAATTTACAGCTCCTGCTTTTGACCAAGAACCGATTTCACTGGTTCGAACTAGTTTCCAAAATGTTGGAACAGTAATTTGTAAATTCAAAACCAGGTCTGAATGATTTTCTGTCACGTTTGGAACACTCCTTAGCTACTGCGCATGCTCAGATAACAGAACTGATTCTGGACGGTGTCGGAACAAACCTTGCATAGCCTACACTACGTGCTCAGATTATTCAGATCACAGATTAATAATGGTTCAAGTAATGCTGCAACCGTACAAACTTCCAAACTAATTCTGAGAGCATGCTCGACTGCGCATGTGCGCAAGAAAATGTTGGTATTAGTTTGGAAGGCATTCAGAACATGCTCAAAACAGCTTGTTGGAACAAACCTATTATCTTCTTTCTTGGAAGTTTGAAAACAGTGTTGTTATAATCAATTCAATCCAAAGTGAGTCGATTAAGAACACTACACAACACTTACTTATAATTTCCTGGAACATATTTCGGAGGCTGACTTTCCTCCATTATCAACTGGACATCGACTATATCCAAGGTATATCTGTGAAGCACTCAATAAATATCACTGGTCAGTCCATCCAACAAGTAGGGGTTTACCACATCATGCAAGGAGTTCAATGTCCTGTGCATCTCAACCCATAGTGGATAGCTGGCTAACATACTTGCTTTCAGTATTCTTGCTGCCTTGTCTGCTGAATGAGCTTCAACCAGGAGTGTGCCATTGCAAGATCTAGGGCATGACTTTACTGGAACCAGCTATTTTATCCAGACCCTTTTGGAAGATAAATGGACTCACCAATATTAACATTTTACCTTCCTCAGTTCTAGAAATAACTAAGCAGCGAGGACTACAACCATATTATGTCCAAAAATACAATTTTTCAGGAGAAGCCAAAAATGGATTGCAGCTAAGTATAGGGGGTACTTCAAACTTAAAATTTACAAAACCTACCTTTATATACTGCAAACTGAACAGAGTAACAAACAAAATATATTTTCAAAATTCAATCTTTTGACATTGTAAAGTAAAAACAAAATAGAAACTAAAAGTTCATTTATCTTAGTAATATTCCAAGTTGTTTGGTGCTAACAAGTTTGGTTTGTATAGCTTTGAGAATGAGTTGGAGTCAACTCGAAACTTGTTAGCACCAAACAACTTGGAATATTACTAAGATAAGTGAAGCTTTTAGTTTCTAATTTGTTTTTACTTTAGATTCTTGTTGCTTCACTGTTAATAGCTTCATTATTTCCTTATTCTTTTGAAACTGATTGATTTCTGTTGTATTTAATACAGATTGTTAAAGCCACCAATGGATTTGTAAATATAAAAGCAGTAATTTCAAACTTAAAAGCTTTATATGATTATCATATAAACATACACAAACTCCTCATTGGATAAAATGAGATGCATTAACGTTGCTCTAATATGTTTACTAGATGAAAAATGTGTGTGTGTTTCTTGAAAAATGTACTATGAATCTGGAGAGTGAATGAGAGAGTGGAGAAGAACCTGTTGACAACTGAGTCATTTGGGCCTGAAGTAAAACCTTAGAACCTAAAACATTCACAAAGTTGCAAAATGTGAAGAGCTAAAAGGTAAAGTTAAAATATTAAACAGTTAAAACACTAAAAGGCAAAAAAGATGAGATGGTTAAAATACTATAAAATAAATCTTAAAAGCCTAAAATGCTCCTAGAACTACAATACAATTTAGACTTGTATATTGAAGCCTGAATGTGAAGAGAGTCTACTGATCTGTAAATTGCATTTATTCTTTAGATGTTGTAATCTCCACAATTCCAAAAGTCATGTCTGCTGGAAATAGGGAATGCCCTCTCACAGGGAAGAAGATTGTAATTTACTTTAGGGTTCAAGGCACTCTTTTTAGAAGGTAATGAATGTGCCTAAGTATGAATACCACGCTCGTCTTTACCCTCAAACCCATGTGCAAAAGGTCTCCATCCTAAGAAAAATGGCAGTGGATATAATACACTGCCAATTGAAGCAATTGTACACGTGCATATAACAATTTGAAATAACAGTTCTTTTGCGTACCAATTACACAGGGACATATGATTACATACAGAGTTCACAACATGAAAGAGTTGTTAAAACTATGCAATTTCATGTAAAACTCGATCTTTCTGGGAGTGGACATAATATGGTTTGCAATGACTCTCCTCATGTTTTTTTTTTACTTGTGCCATGGCGTTTTAATCCTCCACCATAGGAAATGTCACCGATGGGATGCTCACATCCTGGGTGCCACCCTAGCTTGGCTGAGAGTGCTGGCCTGGACCTTGCTCACCCTAGGGTAGTGCTCTCCAACTTTCTTATGTGCTTGAGCACGTTTAACTCATGCCTAAGGAGGCATGGGTGCCATCACAATCACCGTTAGGGCAAGTTCCCCTTCTTTTGAGAGGAAAAAGGGAAAGCATTGGTTAGGGAAGTAATGAGCACAGTCTTAGGTGTACGAAAACATACTTCATGGGTTCTACTGGGAAGATATTTGGAAGGAGATAGTTTTGTCTTGAAATTTGAATTAATATTAGAAGTTGTTGGGGTAAAAATTTGCTCATGAAGGGCGCCAGAAAAATATATCATGGATGCCACGTTGGACAGCACTATCCTAGGATCTCACCTCCCAGTGTACAAACAGAGGGACCCAATCGCTTTCAGGAGTACATCAGCTCATCATGCAATGGCCCATGCCCAGAACTATCTTTATCAGCAGATACACAGTCCTACATGATAATCAGGGAGCTGGGAATTACGTCTTACCCAGTCATGCTTTGTGACTCCCCATCCACCGGCTTACATAATGGTATCTATCAGACTGTTTTCAGAAGGAGTCTTGGTGGGAGGTCAAACATGCCTGTGGAAGTTGATCAGGCATTTGGCATAGGCTCTCGTATGTACAGTGGATAACACAGTGAATGAACTTCCGCCCCCTCCATGTGTAGTTCCCAAATATGTCCAGTGGATAATTGCTATAATAAACTTTTTTAGTTAAATAAACACAAAATTGCTTCACAAAAAAACTGTAATTTACGCAGGACTAGTTCCATAGGAACTTCCCTACAACAGTTTTTTGTGAAGCAATTTTGTGTTTATTTAACTAAAAAAGTTTCAGCAATTAATATTGAGCTTCACAGTGTACTACTTCCAGTTTGTTAAATTAAATGTCCAGTGGAGTTGTTATTCTTTAAACCAACAAATCCCAAAGAAATCAGTAAAATAACGCAGAAGCTTAAAAACAAGTACAATAAAATTGGAAACAATGCAATTAATAATATAGTATTGAAAAAGCATCACTCTCACATAGCACCCTTACTTTTGGGTTTAATTAATCTTTCTCTAAATCCGGTAGCATGCCTAAATGTGCAAGCTTACCAGAATAGTACCAGCAGAGCGAATAGAAAGAGAAAGTGTGATCACTCCACTGCTGTTCCATATGATTATACAAGAGCTACCTGGCGCCTCCGTCAGGTGGCAGCAAAGGCGTTAGTGTGGCTATTTACAGCACTTTTCGCTGGGTATTGCATTTGAGTGTTGTTGTGTATGGTTGCTCTGTTTGTTACAGTGCGATGAATTGTGGTTAATTTTTATGAAACTGTGAATTTATAGAAATAATCGACATGCCTATGTGTTTCGTGCCTGGTTGTAGATCTGGATATGAGAAATCTAAGGGTAAACATTTCTCTACATCTCCAAAAGATAAACTACTGTTTTCTAAATGGGAGAGGGCCATACCAAGAAAGGACAAGTGGCTTTCTTCTAATATTTACGTGTGAGATTCACATTTTTCATAAGAACTTTTGATAAAGGTACACAAATTTATAGTTAATGGAGAAAATATTGAGATTGCAAGGCAAAGATGGAAGTTAATGCCTCATGCAGTTCCACATCGTTTTCCTAATCTTCCTAAAAACTTATCACGACCAATAGACTACCGTAAACCTCCTTCACAGCGACCATCAAAAAGGTTTGGAAGAAATACCAATTTAGAAGACAGTGGGAATCAGGCAGAAGGCCTTCAAAATACGACATTTAATGTTCCCCTCGCAGGGGATACCAGTAGACATGTTAGTAATAAAGTAGGCTTACTAAAGAAAAGGTTAAAACAACAACAGCGTAATATAATTAGACTAAAATGCCAATTGAAAGTAGCCAATGCAAAGATTCAAGTACTTGAAAGGAAAGTAAATGGAAGTAGTAGCAATATCGATGAATCTGATGGAACAAAATACCCAACTGAAAAACAAAAAATTGTCGTTGATACAATTTTGAAAAGATCAAAGGCAACTAAAAGGAAAGGTATGAGATATAATGAGATATATTCCGACCATCATCCATCTATAGTGGATTTTCTCCAGTTGCATATGTTACAGTCAATTATGTTCCAAATAAATTAGCAATATCATCTGAAGGCAAGTGTGAGTATAGGCAAGAGCTGCCTTTAACATCATTCGTTAACCAAATGAAGTTATTAGCACAAGAAACAGTGAGCCATAATAGTGGAATTACAAGAAATATAGAGAGCAAAATTAAGGACGAAATTGAGATTGAGGAACCTGATATACCAGAATGGGAAAACAATGTACCTGAAATTATTCAGAAGGATATGGCTAAAGAATGCCTGGTATATCACTTGAGTGGGTATATAGTACACAATTTTTCAAAGCATGTGTTAATTTACTGCATGGCAAGTGTGCAAATTTCCCCTCCGTATCACTTTTAACTACAATTAAAGATCACAAAATTGGTACAGACAATTTATGCCTTACTTACCCCTCTAAATCTGTATATAGCGTTCTTTCGCAAATAGAGAGGGTTTTAGCAGAGAAACTTTGTGGGGCGATATATTTTTTGATTGTTGTGACAGTGTTAACCAAATTCGTGTTCCTTCTGGAATTGGGTGGTGTAAGGAACATTTACTGGATCTTGTCCCCAAATTAATTCTGCATTACATGAAGTGTCGCTACTTTTTCCGCACCAAGGAAATAAAGGAATTACAATCATCAAGGGCTGCAAAATCATCTCGGAAATTGTCAAAGGTTACTAACATCTGATTTCAACATTGGTGAGTACATTCTTATCTGTAGAACAAAGTACAAGTAGCTTGTACTATTCTTGCAGCAAAGTTAACTTTTCATTCACAGGAAATTACAGTTTACTTTATTCCTTTAATGCCATTTTGCATTCTAGTGCTAACATTATTGTCTTGCATTTCTGTGAATGGCTGTCAGAATGTGCATGTGTGAATTAGTTATTGTTAAACGACACTATTCTTCTCCTTTGCTACTTTTCCAGGTGAATTTCCTGCTAAACGCTAGTGTTTCTATTAGCATTGTACCGCACTAGCAGTTGCGCTGCCATCTATGCGGCGGAACACATGAACTACAGCAGTGATCACACTTCTCCTTCTAAACGCTCTGGTACCAGTATACAAGAAGGGTGATAACTCTCCAAACAACAGTAGATTCAAAAGCACTGTGTCCACTATGTCAAAAGTTCTTGAATCCACAGTGAAAGACAAACTTCTAGAATTTCTGAAGAAGATAAATTTCTTCTTTAAATTGCAGTATGGATTCTTACCCAAACATAGTACAGAAGCAGTAGCACTTTATGTAGTTAACAAATTACAAAAAGCTTTAGACAATAAACAAACTGCAGGTGGTCCTTTTATCAATTAAAAAAACGCCAGGAATAGAAGCCTCGAACTGATTTAGAAGCTATCTCCTAAGGGCACAGCATGTCCACTTGAACAATTATTCCAGCCCAATATTAAAAGTAAAGCATGGAGTCTCACACAGAACGGTGTTAGGACCAATAGTGTTTCTTATCTTTGTTAATGATATGTAAACCTCCAAGAAAGAAGATATGTAACAGAAGTCTCTATTTTGAGCCCTTGCATACAAATTTTCTGTGTTAAGTAAACAGCATGGTCCAATAGTAATAAAGTAAACTGCCTTGAAATCCTGCGAAAGAGAGCTATTAAAACACTTACTGGCTCAAATATTTTAAAGCCCTCTGCAGCTGTATTTAAGCAAATAAACATCCTACCATTTTCCTTCCTCTGCAAATATGGTGAATCTCTGTTCATGTATAAGACTGAAAATAATCTCTTCTCACCGACTCAGTTATCAAAATTAAAATATAAAAAAAAAAAAAAAAGCACACACTCTTACAAACCAAGATCAGCATCACATTTCCATGGAATCAGTTAACTCTATCAAACATGGGATAAAAGGTTTATTACATAATGCCACCAAAACATACAAAAGTCCCCATGTAACATCGAATGTCACTCAACTTATATCAGTTCAAAAATAAACTCTTCAAATACCTGCTTGACATACACTATAATTCCAAACACAAACACATGCGCACCCACCCAAGCACCTCCAAACCCAACCCCCCAAATACACACTATGAAATCTCAATATCCATAATTTTAAATTATTAGGTTGATTATTTATTTATGCCAACAAACTTACTGTTGGTGTTTTCAAACACACAAGTCGTGTGTGGGCAATGTTTGAGAGGTAGAATTGAAACTGAAAAATTCAATGCCACAGCTGGGATTTGAACCACAGACCCTCCACTTACCAGGTTATTAGGTTGATGTTTACCATCTTCCTTTCTTAGAAGTTTGAAAACAGTGTTGTTCTAATCAATTTAATTTAAAAGGTGAATCAATTAACACTAAACAACACTTACATTTATAATTTTCCAGAACGTGTTTCAGAGGTTAACTTTCCTCCATTATCAACCAGACAATAACTGGGTTTCCATGGTGCGGATGGCGATGCTTCTTCTGATAAATTTAAAAAAAGTGTTCAAGGAATACAACATTCAGCTAGCACCAGTAAACCATTACTCCATAAAAAACCTGCTGCTTTCAAACATCAAAGATGCTATTCCACCTAACAAAAGATCCGGCATATACCAAATTGAATGCAGTTATTGTAATGAAATATACATAGGAAAAACCAAAAGAAATTTAGAAATTAGATCCAAGGAATACGTTAGGAACATCAAGAGTAAACAATTAGACTTTTGGACAAAAAATCACGACATAAAGCCAGAACCAAAACTCCTCAAACACATAACTGGAAAACAAAAGCTGTCCACATGGGAACAAATCTTCATTTTAAAAAACAGAAACCGAGTAATTATTATTTATTTATGCCAACAAACTTACTGTTGGTGTTTTCAAAAACCACAGACCTTCCGCTTACCGGGCGGATGCTCTATCACTGAGCTATTGTGACAAACTGCCAGAATGGCATTAAATTCTCAAGCCAGTTCGTATTTCTCCTGGTAAACCACAAAGTATTTAATTTCGACATTTCCCAGAAACATATTTTCAGGAAGTTCCTTGAACCATTACCAGAAGAAACATCAGAAGAAGCACAGCCATCCGCACTATGGAAACCCAGTTATTGTCCGGTTGATAATGGAGGAAAGTTACCCTCCGAAACGCGTTCCGGAAAATTATAAATGTAAGTGTTGTTTAGTGTTATTAATTGACTCACCTTTTAAATTAAATTGATATTTACCAATTTCAAAACCATCCACCAGGACCTCTGCAAGGCTGACTGGCAACTGGAGAGGCCTGTAGGTGTGAAAGAGAAACACTCTAGCAGCATGTAACGGACTGACAAAAGTTTGCCACACAGCCGACAAAGAGGAGCACAGTCCCTCTTAAAAATGTAACCGTGCATAAAATTGCAAAGGCCAATGTGCAACCAAGCCAAGGTAATCTCCTTGCAACGAGATACATGAGAGGAGGTTACTCAGTTTATTGGAACTTCCTCCACTGCTCGAAGTTTATGTCTGCAGAGAGCTGACCACTCTTCATACCAGCATTACTCTCCATACTTCAAGCCTAAAGTCATCCGAAGTAAAACAAGATATAGTAATACTGTGTATTGTGGTTGCCACCTTTGCTGTCAAATCTGCCATTTCATTTCCCAGCAAATCATTACCATGAATCGATACACACACCACGTTACTGCCAGAAGCATGTAAGACATGGAGGGCATCCTGGATATGCTGTACAACAGGATAGTGGTTGCACAGCTCATGAACGCTTTGAAGTGCACTAAAGGAATCACTCAAAGTTACGCAGTCTCCCAATTTGTGACCACACACATATAAAATTACTTGGTATACAGCAAACAGCTCAGCACTATAAATGGAAGTGCCAATTTCAAAACCTGAATGTATGTGGTTCAGTTCCATAAATATGTTGTTGTTAGCTAATGCTGGATTTCTGACAATGAAGTCATTAATCCTCTTGCTCTACAACATTATTTCACTCATAGAGCAATAGCAGTATAGTAACCGCTTTTAAGAGAGTACCATATTTTTATGTTTTGGCGGTCACATCGCTCTCTCACAACCCCCAGAATGTCTGGAGGACCACACCTGTCGTTGGTTTACGGGTCTCACCGACCTGACCGGGAGAGTTATCAAAATAAATTCACCGACCATATCCTCTGATTACCAGTCAGAGTACGTATTACATGCCATGACAGGTCAGCATGTTAGGGGTTAAGATTTTATAGAGAAATGGAGAGATTGGAAAACTAAAGACTCCCTAGCCCTCGGGAACCCTAATAGCATCGGGGTCAGAAGAGAACAAGAGATGACCAAGGTAAGGTCAGATAGAAAAGTTACAGTGAGAAGCAAAACACCAGTAAGTGGAAGTAATGTTCTGCTCAGCTTGGGTACCTTGTGGTCGCCATTCACATATCCCCTAGACGGAGACCCCTGAGTGTAGAAACAGCAAATTTCGGACTTCTATTGAAAAAAGAAGTTGTTTAGTGTTATTAATCGACACAAAATTCATATTTTAATGTGATTCCAACAACACCGTCATCAACTTCCAGTATTTATTATTACCTAAAGTTTTACCCATCAAAATATTGTCCTTCTGGTTCATCCTGAGTATGTTATTTAAGCAATACCTGCTAATTGGGACTAGGCTTATACTATCCAACACTGTGATCTTGGATCCATCAGTGTAGATCAAACATCTATCAGTGCCTTCTGACAAAAATTCTAACAAACAAGTGCAGATACTAGATGCAGGTGTCATAGACTTCCGGTTTATGGTCATCTCAAGATCTATATGGGACATGGCATTTCAACAGCATGCTTCGTAAGAAGCTCCTGGAAACAAAAACCAGCCGGCCTTGGACTAAGGGAGGTGTTTCTATAAATTCATCCAGCAAGATCTTAAAAAAGGAAATGAACATTGGGTGCATAGGCACATATCAAGCCCACTTTGTAATAGTATCTTACATTGATATTACAGGAGGTTTCAGCCGATTCAGCATAAAGGCTCACAATTGGGCTAGTTGGAAAAGCTCCTATTGCCATGCGAATGCTCCAATTATAGACCATTTCTAATCTTCTCAGCACAAATGGTCATCCTGGAAGTGAGTCAAATTTTTGAATGGGTGAGGAGTACTTGAGACTCTTTTTTCTCTTATTTACTCCATTTATATGCTGCCTTTAACATCTAAGGTCATAAAATCAGCTTTTCCTTTGGAACAGGTGCTCATTGGAAATGGTGTTCCCTTGTTTACTATTTGTGTAACTTTGGGTTTTCTTTATAAACATTAAATTCACACACACAGTTACACTCTTACTCATGGAAGATAAGGAATTATTTCCTTACCAATTAGCAGAAAGAGGACTCGAGAGATGTGAAATTTCTAATTCCCTAGAGTGAACAGGAGGGTATGCTTCTTTTGAAGAATAACTATAGTGACAGATGGTGGCATTGACAAAAACAACCCTCCTGGTGGCAATGACACCAAGGAACAGAGGTAAGAGTGTGTGCAATTATAATATAGCAATATTTTATTACATTTATTAATGCTAAATACAACAAAAATTTAGACACATACATTTTCTTCTTGTGGAACACTCATTGGTTCTGTAAATGCAACACATAAATATGAACAGGTGCTACACAACAAATTTGTTCCAAATGTACCTAGAAACTTTTTAGCTAGTAATTGATTGTCTTTATGGTTCATAATACAACCATGTTAACATGAATCCAAAGGGGCAGAAAAATCAAGAGTTTGTGTTAAGCAAAAAACACAATTTTAATATGTATACATGTACAGTAATACAGTAATGTAATACAATATCAATTCATTTACATTATCGTAGACTTATAACATTATAAAGTGATTGTAAAAGTTGTTGTTGTTGTTTTCTAGTGCCTTGCATCTGGCAATGAAGCCATTAGCATTCGTGCTTTCCAATACTTTTGAACTGTAGTTTCTTCTGATCTTAATGCTTCACAGGTCTTCAAGTGGTCTTCATTCATTTCTGCGGGATCGTTACACAGGACACATATTGGTGAGGCTGAGATGACTTGCTAAGCAGTCGTGATTTGTCAATAGTCGGAAGGCTGCAACCGCGGTTTTCCGTGGTCTCTGGGGGATTATATCTGGGTTGCAAAGTAGTGTAATCCATTCTAAAATAAGAACAAATTAGAAACTAAAAACTTCACTTATCTTAGTATGTTGATATCCTTTTTCTATTTTTCTGACCCAGGGGTTTCAAGCTATATCCAGCTCATTATGAGCTGGATATAGCTTGAAACCCCTGGGTCAGAAAAATAGAAAAAGGATATCAACATACTAAGATAAGTGAAGTTTTTAGTTTCTAATTTGTTCTTATTTTAGAATCTTGTTGCTTCACTGTTAATAGCTTCAATTTTTACTTAATTTAGTGTAATCCATTTTTTATCTTTGGCATTTGTTTCTATTTCTTGTAGGTATGAATGAGAAAATTTTTTAACGATCAAGCGTTTTATTGAGGAATATGAGAAATTGAATTTAGACTTTTGATTTATTGTTGTGCCTTTCTTTGCAAGTGAGTCTGCAGCTTCATTCCCCATGACTCCACAGTGTGCTGGAATCCATTGGAGCTGAACAGTCTTATTAACTTTTTGGAGTTGTGTTAACATTTTGTAGCATTCTCTAATTTTTGTTGACTTCTTTGTAGTATTTGAACATATTCCCTGAATTGCAGCTTTAGAATCCGAAAGAATGACTGCCTTGTTAAATTTATTTAAGGGAAGATTTAATAATTGTCGGAGAGCAATGTATATAGCCTCTATTTCTCCATCATAATTTGTTGTGTCTCTGCCAACAGAATGATAAAAGGAAAAATGTGAACATGTAACTCCTGCTCCAGTAAGGTTTTCCTTGGAGGATCCATCAGTATATATGTGCAGCCATTCTTCTGTGGGATACCTAGTATTGATTGTTTCCAGAGCTAGAAGTTTTTGTATTTCTTTTGGTGTGTCTGATTTACTTATTTCCTCTATTAATTCCAAATTGAAGGTAGGTTGCAATAATTCCAATGGATTTTCTCTTATAAGTAGATTTTCTCTGGTGTTAGGAATGTTCAATTTGGATTTAATCTGTGTTACCTTTTCTAGGAAACTATTATGAGTTTTAAGGATTGAAGGGGGGAGGTTCTCTTCTGTCCATATGATTGTAAAAGTACTGTAGTCACAAATTACACTATTTTCTTGGGAAAAAATTCAAGCACAATTTGCTGACGTTCACAGAAATGAAAATATCTTGTAATAACTATAGCGTCTGTACACAGCTGTGACATTGGATGTTGAAGCAAATCGTCTTCATACTTAGTGCTACAAAGTCATTTAGATTTGTTTCTGGAATCTGATGCAGCAGCACATTAATGATTACACCAGCCTGCAAATTTAAACCTTTTTTCTGCGGCATGGAGTTAATCAGCCCTCTATACCTAATCTTGGTATGCTGAATTCAAATCTGTTCTCCATTTCTTCGTACCACGTACCATTTTCTTGCCATGTAGAAAGGAAATATGTAATATTAGAGTTTGCTTCTAGTTTTTAAATACAATTTAAAATGTGCAAAATAGTTCAGACAAAGAAACAATCTCTATTCCATAGATGCAACAGTGCACACTGAACTAGAAAATTTCAAACATAGCTTGTGATTACCTTTTGGTTTCGTTATGTTATTTTCTTCTCCGCTTTGCTGAAAAAGAACACCGAGTTGACTTGTGTTTGTGGTCCTGACAAATGCAGAAAATACAATTTTAAGCTCATATTGCATCCAAGTGCCTTTAACTTTTCGAGCATCGTTTTAACAATGTGTCCATATTGGTCATCTTTTACATCATCCAAAAACTTGTTTCAAAAATGAGACCCAAGCTCCCTATGTCTGTCATAATATTTCTAAAATAAACGTCTTTCATGAGTTTGCAAATCTGTGGGATGTTTAAAATGCTTTCTTTCGCTTTTGATTCAGACAACATTAGAAATTTCTGAATAAGATATTGGAAACAACTACCCCTTTTGTCCAAAGCTTTGACAAATTGCTTCACTATCCCTATTTTGACATACATCAGGGGTAGCAACGCCTTCTGTGAATAAGTTAACAGATAATTTATTACATTAACTTACGTAAGCTTTGGCGGCCAGTATCCATAATAATAAGTATTTCCGGGGAAGGCCGCGTCTTGGTTATGTTGTTGTTGCCAATGTTTCACCCTACTATGTAGAGCTTCTTCAGGGCTAATGCTTTCTTTGGCAGCACCGCAGGAACTGTGCTGTCTCTTCAACTTCTAGCTTGTTTATATCTTGGCCATAGAGGTTACAGCCGGCCCTCTCATTCTCATTGGCTGATGGTCCGCCAATCCTCGTGTTCTTATCAATGTTTGCCAAATAGTGTGGAGATGTATTCCATTATCCCTGTTGATACTTTCTTTTAATTTAAATATTTCTATGCTTTCTCTGGCCATTCTATATGTAAAATGGTCAGAGTTAACTAATAACTGTATTTGGTCTAAATCTATATGGTGCTTCATGGATATGGCATGTTCAGCCAATGCTGATTTTTCAGGTTGGTTTAATTTTAAACTTCTGATATGTTCTTGCCGTCTGATTTTTATTGATCTGTCTGTCCTATATATGCCGCTCCGCAATCACAGTCGATTTTGTATACACCGGCGTTGTTCAAGGGGTCTTGTTTGTCTTTAACTGGACGTAAAAACAATCTGAGTTTCTTAGTGGGTTTATATCTGGTTTTGATGTTGTGTTTTAATAGTATTTTTGCTATTTTGTCAGTCGTTCCTTTTACATAAGGTAGCCATGCTGTGTTTTTATCCTTGTCCCTTTTGTTTCCTGTATGGTTTGATTCTGTGAGCCTCTTGTTGCTTATGTGCAGATTTTGTATTTGTCTTTTTGAATATCCATTTGCTTCTAGGGCATATTGTAAGTAATTTAATTCCTCTTGTAAGTTCTCCGGATCGCAAATGCGGTTGGCTCTGTGTAAAAGTGTGTTAGCCAATGCTCGTTTAATAGCTGGGGGATGGTGGGATGAAGCATCCAAGTATCTGTCTGTGTGCGTGGGCTTCCGATATACTGAAAATGTTAGCTTATTTTGTTTCCGTTGAATTAGAATACCCAGGAAGGGCAGTTTTCCGTTATTCTCTATTTCCATTGTGAATTGGATATTTTTATACATGCTGTTTAAATGGTCTAAGAAGTCTGGAATTGTGCTTTTACCGTGTGGCCAGATTACTAATGTATCGTCTACGTATCTAAGCCAAAGGGAAGGTTTCAAGTCTGCTGTATCTATTGCTGTGGTTTCGAATGCTTCAAGAAAAAGGTTGGCCACTACTGGTGAGAGTGGAGAGCCCATTGCAGTGCCTTCGGTTTGTTGAAACAATTTGTCTTGGAAGCTGTTAGTCCCTGGCACTAAATCTTTTCTTTTTGGCCAATTTAATTTGACCCCAGAGTCTTTCTCTGGCTCTGGAGTCCCATTCACAGAAAACACACAGAAATTTTGTGTACTCTGCTTGTTGGCCCAATAAAATACTGCACACCTTAAGATCACAGCACACAAACTACTTGTATTCATTATAATTAACATTTTCTAGGACAGTATACTAATTTTGATAGGTTTCTTTATGGGATGTAGAGTGAGGTATCAGAACCGAAGCAAACATATTGCTGTTGTGAAGCAAAACACCTTTCAGACTTCTCTTGCTCAAGTCAATAAACAGACACCAATCTTTTGCTTTGTAAGCTGTTCCAAGACGACTTATGAAGTTAGCGATATCACAAAAATATACTAGTTTTCCTTTTACATAATATTTTTTGAACTCTTTTTCTCAATGCCTGTACCAATAGAAAGTTATTCCAGATGCTAAAAAATTGTCTTTCTTCAGCCTTGAGCCTAAAAGTTCACTTTTTTCTTTGGTAAGACCCAAATCACGTACCAAATCATTTAATTTTGAGTGAGTCAATGGATTGGGATTGTTATCTTCTAAGTCTGGGAACCAATTTATTTCATCTTCTGCACTCGAAGTCTCAGTACGTCTTTCCGGCAATACACTAGTTGGTGATGGAACAGAGACTTCAGATCCATGGAGCACAGGCCTAATTGCTGACGTCAAGTTTGGATATATAATGCCCACCTTGATTTTCCTATTGAACCCAGATATATTGCACAGATAAAAATAACATTCATTAATATGATTCTGTTGTTCGTGAAATACCATAGGAACACCAAAGGGCATAGGTGAACGAACTCCGTTGTACCACTGTCTTAGATTTTCTACACAACTTTTACATTCAATATGAGGAGCAAAATTCTTGTCTTGATCTCCTAATTTCATTTTAAAATAGACCAGATACAAACTCTTGATAAATGCAGTAATGTTTGTTTTCTGTTACTTTATCGCAAACAATCACGGACATAACAGAAATTGTTAGGATTGTTGACACATCCCCTTCTAGATATACCATTCGAGCTTGCCATTTTTTTCACATATAACATTCACAACACAACTTCAAAAAGAGACCAGCTGAGAAGTTTAAAACTGGACTGCGGATACAAAGATAGGTTCCTATTTATATATTATGCAATAAATGTTTATGCGTTAGGTCCAACCTACCTGTAAACAGAGATAGATGTTGGTACCGTATGACGTTATATGATTTAGCATGTTTGCATTAATGAACCATGCTGTAAGTTGAATATGCAATGATGTTAATACTGGCGTACTGAACTTTCAATTTTTGTGTTGAATCAGAAGTGTTCAAAATCTGTACATGATATGCAAAAACTAATATTATTTTCGAAATCAGAGCATCTGAATTGACCATTATGATGTAAAATATTCCATGCTGCAAAATCTTTGCAGGCCGGTGTTATTACTCAATTCTTAATTATCATACACAAAGTAGATTTGGAAATTCCAAACTGGTCTGCAGTTGCTGTTTCCTTTGTACCATGGTCCATTTCATCTAGAATCTTAAGCTTTTACCTATACATTTAGAGCAGTCTGTTTCCTCTTTGCCATGTTTTGCATGCTACCGTCTGTAGATTTTTATTCAGTATTCTAACTTGATTTGGCTCCGACTAAAAGAACGCCTGGTGTCGAATAAGTTTCTAAATGTTAATGAACACATTGAATATATTTAAATGTATCATACATGCTGATTGTTAAGGTAATAATCACAGCTGCTGACCTACAATACGTCAGGAATGAGTCAACAATGTGTAGTTAGCCTTTTAGTTACATTTCTTGCATTCATTTCAGAAAAAAATTAATACTTCAAAATACTGTAACATTGGAAGTTCATATTACAATGAAATTTATTTACCCTAGGAACTGAAAACGAGCTCATAATTAATCTTAATCAAAGTTTGAGTTAACTGATAAAACTTCCCATAACAACTAATGTATTCCTCAAATGATTACTAAGACTTCCATGGTCTTTGTCCATTACTTTTTGGTTTCTGGATTGGGTTGCGTCCTGTTGTCTTTTTTAAGAACTTGAAAATTACGCCGACATTTTGATGCAGAACTATGTTCGGCTTCTTCAATGGGGACTGCAAAAAATCCATCCAATTAGTCACTGCCTACTCTGACTGGCCTCGTCCCATCCCACTCATAATTCTATTGGTTCCTTCTCCTCCAATAAGAAATTAACCTGCTAATAGGGTCTTTCATATCATGTTGAGTGGTTTGCCTGTGTCATGGTTCAGACATAGAAATATTTAAAGAAAGGAGCAGTCAGAGAAGTACTGTGCAAGAGAATTTATTATGTGTGATTGACAATAAAAAGTTGATTAATATTTTACAAGAAAAGCTGAGAAAGCTTAAGAAATAGAGAGACGCTGTTTTGAGTTTGGTGTATGAAAGAATTACAAAGAAAGATATTCAACAACATTAAGCCGAGTAGCTTTGGAAATGTATCACGATTATGTTTGTGAGTGAAACAATTTGTCGTAATATTGTTACTTTGTTGCAATAAAGTTAATTTTGGCCTAAACTTGAACACTGATTGATAATATATAAGCCCTTGTCATCTTTTATCCGCTAACCCATCAATGACCCGAGATAAAGAGTCCCATTGCCAACCTACATATAAAAAAAAACTGCCACAGGATGATTATTTGCGTTAACACTGTACTGTATTAGTTTTCCCTAATTTTTACATAAACTGATTAATTTGAAGATACGTGAGATGGCTTTAATACTACCTTACTGCTTTGTTGAGTACGGGTCTAGCAGTGGAACTGAGCGGACGTATAGTGAAGGAAGCTCCCGTGGCCGAGGTGAAAAAGGAGCTAAGCAACATGGCAGCTAGAGGGCAGATGAACGAAACAATTGTAGTAAGAGATAAAGGACTGGCACAGAGATTTAGACAAGAGTGGATGAAATACGATAGGGGAAACAAAGAAATGGATATGTTAAAATGGGAAATTCAAAATTTAAAAAGAACACTTGAAAGAATGGAAGATAAAAGCAGAAAATACAATGTAGTAATTTCAGGAGTTGAAGAAAAACGTGGAGTGGGAGTATATCAGGATTTAGAAGATCTGCTAGTGAACAAATTGGAAATAGTCCTGAGAGGCTACGAGATTTGCAATGCATTTAGAATCGGCAAAATACCAGGGAAAAGAAATATTCTTGTGAAGTTTACAAACACACAAACGGCTAAAGAAGTACTAAAACAGGCAAGAAAATTGAGAGGATCAACTATTTACTTCAACAAGGACTTAACATATGCACAAAGTCCACAAGTGAAGGAGCTAATTAATCAGAGAAGGCAAGCAAGAAATGAAGGCAAGAGGGTTTACATTAAAAACTTTGAGCTGTATGCAGTTAACCAGGCAACACAGAGGAAGAACAGATCAAGCAACGGGCAGAGGCAGGACCAGCAGGCATTGCACCAAGGAAAACAAAGAAACGACCAAACATTAGCAAGAAATATCATAGAGCAGGCGACTACTCAGCAAATTGCAACACGTGTGGTTTCAGTGACAAGAGCTTCAAAGTCAAGGTCAGGGGTGAGCACAATGAAAGGTGATGAAATGGTAGGATGTGGCACGCGAAAAATACGGAGGAAAGAGCCAAGGTGGGGGATGACAACATTGGGCATTGGAGAGCACAGAGAGGAAGCGATACCAGTGAGGGTGAGGGGGAAAGGGAGAACTAGGCAGGAGCAAAAGAAAGGGGTATTTCACCAAGACCAACAAGGTTTAAAACGTGGTTGGGTAATCCATAAATGAGGAAGCAGAGGATTTTTATACACAGTGAAAGTGAGGTTATAAGTGTTATGTGTAGTGAAGTACTGAAATGAAAACTAATGAAGTGTACAATGTAAACTGATGAAAAGAAGTTATGAGTGAAGTTGATAAGAAAAAGAGGGAAAGGAATAGGGGTAGAAGATCACAGAAAAACAGAAATAAAAATTTAAGGGTGGGAGCAGGATAAGATTAGTGAAAAGGTAAACATGTGTAATGTGTATGCAGAAGGCAGTTTTATTGAAGGGCTATCCTAATAGCAAAGGGACCAGGGTCCAGTTCAGGGGTAACCCAAGGTGTATCAGATTTAGTACTCAATAAATATTCATTCATTCCTATTGCTTTATTTACTCAAAAGTTTGAGAACATGCTCACAGACCATGGACAGCAGCATCAGCTGGTTCACCCAATGCACTATGCACTTTATGTACATATATTAACTTTTATAAATCTTTCTATGGTGTAGAATCACACATGTTCAAGAGAGACAATAAAAAATACTGGTCACTTCTGGTTTATATGTGGTTGCCAAACACTTAATCTTAGACAGTACTAGGTTCAGTTTGGAGCTTTTTTAATATGTGAGCTTCTAAAAGTAGAGTCCAATAGCTCTGCAATCTCAAAATACTGAATTATTATACTTAGGAGGTTTATACAAAATCTATGATATGTAGCCATGGATACTGTAAGACTAAAAATAATAACACTGAAAAATGTTCTTAGTAAGAAGTATAAAAAGCAACTTGTGTTAGTTCTTTAACTAACAGGAGGTTAAAGGTTGATGGTGCCGTTGACATGATGTGAAGAATGCATTAACTACCTGTCATACCTTAGCAGACTCAAGTTGTCCATGTGGAACTGCCATCTGCACCATTGGTCTTGAAGGTCTAGTACCTGCCTTTAGTCCTAGTGGTGGAAGTTTTTCACGATGAGGAAAATAGGGGCCCATTGGCAGAGCATTATGGCTTTCTTGAAATGCAGCATGGCAGTGGGACAGAAGGGGTACTAAGACCTGAATTACTTCTGCAGGCATTAACATCAGCATTTCTTTCAGTACATCTGCAAAGAGAACATTAGGACATTTTGACCAAATCATGAAGAGACATCTTATTTTAAATTCTTAAACATGCCAAATGTCAAGAGGTAAAAACTTTAGTTTTCTCATTCAATGTTATGTACATATCTTGATAATGAATCCCACATACATTATTCATAAACCTCAAATATAGTGGCTATCAACATTACTGTCATTTGACTTAGAAATATTTTCAGCTAAGCAAAAATAATGAACTTCTCTGAGCATACATTTTTCGCTCACACAGATGTCTAGCTGGGAATATTTCCAATGAAAGTATAAAAATAACCCATGTATATTTGGACCTTCATACATATACATACCAGTATGGGGTTTCGGGGGAAGGGAGGGGCACGGTAGGTTTCATAAAACCTTTTCTGAAAGGATGTATTAAAGAATAATAGAAAAATAAAAATAAAATCTGATGCATTGCATTCACATGACTTTTATTGAGCTATTATCCACATGACTTTTATGCTATTATTCACATGACTTTATCAAGCTATTCTAACAAAAGCTTATTCTTCTGTCTTGTTGTTAACTGTGATAAACTTCCACTAAGCATTTACACATTTGTTGTATATATAAGAAGGATACAGTAGTCCAAAATGACAGTCAGCTTCTCAAAAAGTGGATTTTTATGGGATGGCTTTGAAATTCCATACTTCTTGCATGATTGAGAAAAAGGAATAATGATCTACCATTTGAAAACTCAAACAAAGTATCTATCTCTTCTGGTTTAACAATTACACAAAAGCTGTTCAATGAAGCTCTTCTCCAAAAATTTAAAAGGTATACCTAGTGATTCACCTGTTTCTTACTGTTCATGGAGATATGCAGCACTTTGAAATCAAGTTCAATATTACTATGCTTGCTGACTATTTGGTAGCTGTGTAAATCCAACATACTCTTGAAGGGAAAATAGATCTTAGCAGCAGGAGATATGTCCATTCCAAACATATGCAGTTAGTAACTGCTGTTACAATGCATATGACCACAATACAATGCCTATCATATATTCAGTATCCTAAATTATAATGAATGAAGGTAATATAAACGGCTTAGGTCACAAAAAGGAGCTGCACAAGGAATCAGAAGCAGAAAGAAAGAGAGAGAGAGAGAGAGAGAGAGAGAGAGAGAGAGAGAGAGAGAGAGAGAGAGAGAGTGTGTGTATGCAATGTGTACAGGTTCTAACAGAAAAAGGGAACACAGTGCTTGTGGCTCAGTTGGTCAAGCTGATGTACCCTTGTTCCTAAGAATGTGTCTGTGATTGGAGTCCCAACACATGTGTGAATGATTATTTATTTATGCCAATAAACTTACTGTTGGTGTTTTTAAACACACAAACCGTGTGTGGGCAATGTTTGAGAGGTAGAACTGGAACTGAAAAATTCAATGCCACAGCTGGGATTTGAACCACAGATCCCAGCTGTGGCACTGAATTTTTCAGTTCCAGTTCTACCTCTCAAACATGTGTGAATGTTTGTTTGTTCTTTTCATTCATCAAGGTACAAGTAATTATTCCAGAGTGTTTGTCTCTCACTCCAAAAATTGTAGCAGTAAAACAAATAGGTATATGAATGAATAACCAACAATTCATTTTATGAGCTCTGTAGTTTACAATCCTTAAGTTTCATTATAATAATTTTGAAGAAGAAACTGCACCAACATTTTGAACAATAATGCAACTTTTAAAATGTATAAAATTAATAAAAAGAACTGCAAAACACCTGGCACTTAACATGCTATTATCTAAAGTTCCTTGTAGGTATACAGACTTAAAAATGAGAATTTTCTCTCCAACTGTTGTTAAGATTTCCCATTATCATGTGATGAAGAAGGAAAGCGAGAAAACAAAAAAATAAATGTTTTGGTAGGAATCAAACCTAAATTGAGCATCTTGGAACCCATGCTTTTTCTACCTTGCACTAACCAAATGTGCTATGATTCGGATTTACAGATATGTCGTAGTTTATAGCAGTGTTTACAACCATTTTTTTTACTCATAGCAGAAGCCAGATGGGCCAAGATTCAGCATGGCACACCAAAATGTTTGTCCCCTCAAAATTATAAGAATCTTATAGAACTATTCAAAATCATAAGAATCTTATGCAACTATGAAATATTACATTGTTATGTTATCAATAATAATAATAATAATAATAATAATAATAATAATAATAATAATAAAATAGGAATGCACTCATGCATTTATTAACAATTTATTAGAAAATTAACATGTGTAGAAAATATACATTTCTAATATGAATCTTGGAGTAAATAATTTTACTCATACCTTAGATGAGCTTGCTCAGCTGCACCCTAACAGCTGATTTGTGGCTGAATCATTGACAAAACAAACCTCATTTTTTCATTGATGGATTTGAATGTTTCTCTTTGATGTTTTAATTTCAGTTCAAAATCAAGAAGTCCAGTTCACTAAAATATGTAGTTGAAAATGGTAATAACCCATCTACCATCTAAGAGATAGTCGGGTATTCACTGCTAATTAACCTCTTGAGCAATGGCCATTTAAAATGTCCGCAAGCCGAGAACTGCTACCCAATATCCAGCGCAGGGCATTTAAATGATTAAATGCGCTAACAGTGCTCTGTATATACACAGCTGTATTTTGTGTAAATATTAAGTTATTTCAATGAAACAAAAACTGGTATAAAACTCATTATATGCAGTATACATGTACGTCATCAGCAAAGTTGAGTTGCATTTACAAAACATTGAAATGGCACTATTTTGTTTCACTATGGTGAAAAGTTAACTCTGCTCTGTCGAACGCATCTAATATAAGTTCTCTGAAAGAAACAGTAGTTGACCCATTGTATGTGTGGCTTTTGCGTCAGCAAAACAAGGCATAATGTAACATAAAGCTCTAGTGTATGCGTGGTCTCTTGAGTCATCAGAATAGAGCATGTTTGCAACTTTTGCTTATGCATGTTTCGTAACTTAGTAGACTCTGTTTCTTTCTTTCGTGAAACACATACGTATACTTTCCTGCTTGTAGCTGAAGGGAGAAGTGGTATAAAAAGGTATTTTTGCACCAACTGGATATAACCATATACAATTGTTTGGTAATTTGGAGAGCTCTAAAACCACACAGGACAATGACCTACCTGGACTTCCGACTATCAATAGCTCGCAGCCTAATTGAACAATACCACGTTGGGGGTAGAAAATCCAGAACCCCTGCACCCCTCAGACTTCAAGGAAAACATTATCCTAAAAGGATACCACCAACAGCAAAGAAGTCCTGCCCATTTCGAAAGTGTTTCGTGCGTCGCAAGAAGGGAATTCGCGAATGTGGAGATGTACCCTTGTGTGTTTATCCCTGTTTTGAGGTATATCACTGCACAAGGAACATATAAAGGTAAGCCAGTAAAGTATATAGACTTTACTTACATGTTTCATAAAGGGAAAATTAAAATAAGTTGAGTTAGATAAGGGATAAATAAGGGTTAAATGCACAAACGCACAGGACGTGTATACACGCCCATATCGATCATCCGTCATTTTAAATGGACGTGATTTCACATCCATATCACTGAAGAGGTTAACAGCCAAAAGGTTTAATTCCAATGTTCTGTCTGCTTTCAAATATACCAGTTCCACTTATAAATGTATATTATTCGGAATATGTTTTGAATGCACAAATGTATTATGAACACAGTCAAAATCTTCCAACACTCTCCTCTTTAAGTTCCAGCATTTGTGTTTACACCTCACCTTGAGATGAACATCGTACTTCTGTGTGTGCTCAGATCCAATTTCTTGACACAAAATGTTGAAAGCTGCGTATTTAAGGACAAGATTTGATGAAGCTCAGACCTTTTATTACTTTGTCCATCACAATTCGCAGACGCAATAGCAAAGATCTGCAACACTGGCTTTGTGGCAAATGAGACACTGGTTGGTTTGTAAGTTAGGAATTACTTCACATACTTTACCCAGGAAACCTTTCACTCAGCCTGTGAATGAAGTAGCTATGTCTGTAAAAACACTAATGTAATCCTGCCATGTTAAAGCATTAGGAACCACATATTAATTAAGTGTATAAAATATTCCCTACACAATTGCTTGGATAAAAAAAAAAAAAAGAAAAGGAAAAGATTATAAAAAAAAAGGTTGGTTGCAACTATATTCCCATCAACACACCTTATGTACGAAAGAAGTTGCGTGTGACTGCCGATATCTGTGGACTCTTGATATGAACTGAGAACTTTCGACTGCTCTTTATTTTCTCCTTCAATGTCTCAAACAATGTCTTCATTGTTATTGGACATGTCACTAACTCGCTGGCTGGCTGATTGTGTCATCAGAGAGAGCAATTTTTGAAATTTCAGTAGCAGCTTCTAAACCCAGTACTATTTTAGTATTTCCTCACATGTGGACATTAACAACATTTCTGCTGTTGTGTGTGGGTTTCTGGCCTTTACAATAAGTTCCACTATGTTATAGCTAGCTTTTGTGCTCTTTGCAAAACACATCATTAGTGTCACTTGTTTTTTTATGTTCCAACAACCGACAAAAATAATTTACATCTTTGCTTAACAGGGAGAAATGTTTAGTTGACAGATGTTTCGATTTATTGGAAACCATAGCAGCATTACTAATCTTTCCACCACACACAACACACTCAGGGACTGAATATATTTTGTCACAATGTCTCTCTCTCTCTCACACGCACGCACGTGCACGCACACACACGGACACACACACACACACACAGAGAAAAGTAAGATAAATAATTATCACTATTCTGTTGGTGAACTACTTTTTTTTCTTATTTTTGGGCACAATGGTTTCACTACTTGCCCTTGAGAACAAACTACTCTGGACAAGGAACTATTCACCTTGGAAAAAATACTAGTTTAAGAACACTGTGATAGAAATATAGATAGACTGTTGAAACAAATTACAACATTTGCACTACTGTAGAGTACAGCTGTGTTAGAACGAAATGAACTTAAATATTTACAGCCTGGGCAGTAGTTCTGTGCCCGTGTAGCCTGGATGCGCAGTGGTTATCTGGACAGCTAGCAAGCACACAACTCTCGCGCATGCACAGTGAATATAGCTAGTTCAGTCTAGCGGAAGTAGTATTCTGATAACATCTCTCCTGTAGTCGTCTGCTTATGATATTTGAACTTACTGTGCAGTTTCATTTCTGTAATTAAACTTGGATAGGATATACTGTGTTTTGGTGTGTGTTTATTGAAGGTTATTGTCTTTCGCTTTCTTATATGAACTAAAATGACTCCAATTTGATCAAAACTTGGCTCGAAAACTTTGCATAGCCAAACTAGGGAAGTTGTGTACAATGTCTATGTGTTTATGAAAAGTGAAGCAGTTTCTGATGAGTTATTGATTCCACTGAAGAAAATGCAAGAAAGAGTAAGTGCTGCAATAAAGTGCCTGAAAGACCAATAAGAAACATTGTCATGGAAGGGAAACAATGCAACAAACAGGGCACATCTTTTGGAACTTCAAGAAAAGTGCACTGTGTACCAAAGCATGTCACAAATATAGATGATTTTGATGTGTTATTTAACATATTATGTATAATTTTTACATTGTTGAAACAATGCTCCTCACCATCAATAAATTGATACCTAAGGTTGGGGAGGCCACAAATTTTGATGGAAATAGCACAAGTTTGAAAATAATTTTGAGGCAATGGGATTCAAGTGGCGAAAAACAAAACACAAACACTAGAATATTGCAGGAAAGGCATGACATTCGAACTCTCTGTGTTTCATTCTTGTGGGCAATTATGTAATATAGGGAAGGAAGGCCCATAATATATGAGGATGAAACCTACATCCATAGCACCCATACGAGATCATATAGCTGGAGTGATGGTAGCACCTCAGGTTTCCATGTACCTGCTGCAAAAGGGCAAGAGCAATCATCGTGCATGCAGGAGGTGAAACTGGATTTGTACCTGTAGCATTTCTAATGAAAAAAAAAATGTAGGATTTAAAGCTTTCACGGCGCGCATTATTAATTAAGGCTTCACGGTTTATCAGCTGTGTGAGGTTTAAAAACATTGAGCTTTCGGCCATTGTAGACTCCATGGCCTTCATCAGAATGAAAAATGATGGTTAGCTTTCCCCTCCCCATATATATACAATGTTAGGTGGGAGGGGGTTGTGTTGCCCTGGCCAATGAGCGGATGACGATTTGTGATTGGGCCTGCTGTTTTGGGCTATGTTTGTCACCGGCCATGTGTTTTCTCAAGGGTCAGTACTTGGTCCGGAATCCCTGTAGTTGCTGTTGTGGATGTGTTTGATGGCTATTGTCCAAGCAGGGCTTAGTTGAAGTCCGCGGTCCCTGTTGTAGTTATTTGGATGTAGTTTGATTTGGATGGCTTCCTTAATGACCTTGTCCCAGTATTTATCAGTATGTTCCAGAACTTTGATGTCTTCGAAGCTTATTTTATGAACATACTCTATACAGTGCTCGGCCACTGCCAATTTATCTGGTTGTAGGAGCCCGATATTGCATTGGTGTTCTTTACATCTTTCTTCTATTGTGCGTCCTGTTTGGCCTACATACACTTTTCCACATTCGCAAGGAATCCTGTACACTCCTGGGACCTTGAGCTGAAGTGGTTCTTTTACCGGCCTGAGATATGGAAAAGGAAAACTTTCCGCCTTCTTACACTACCTTAACAACCTACATGCGAACATCAAGTTTACCATGGAAGTTGAGAACGATGGCTCGCTTCCCTTCCTAGATGTTCTGGTCTACAAGAAGCCGGACGGCAGCCTGGGTCACACAGTTTACAGGAAACCCACGCCCACCAATTACTACTTGGACGCCTCCAGTCACCACCATCCTACTCAAAAGAAGACAGTTATCTCCACTTTGTTTCACCGGGCTTTTGATATTGCAGATGAAGACCACATTATACAAGAACTTAAATACCTGCGAGACACCTTGCTACAAAAGGATTCAGTGATCACAACATCAAGAAGGCACACAAGAAGGTTGAACACAATCGCAACAAACCCCCATGCCTCACTCAAAGGATGGATAGCTGGCTGAATAAAGCCTACATTCTTTTCTACAGTTCCGTCTCGAACAAGATCTCCCGCATACTCGCAAGGTATAACATCAAGACTTTCTTCACGCCTCCAAAGAAGATCTCAGGCCGGTAAAAGAACCACTTCAGCTCAAGGTTCCAGGAGAGTACAGGATTCCTTGCAAATGTGGAAAAGTGTATGTAGGCCAAACAGGACGCACAATAGAAGAAAGATATAAAGAACACCAACGCAATATCAGGCTCCAACAACCAGATAAGTTGGCAGTGACCGAGCGCTGTATAGAGTATGTTGATAAAATAAGCTTCGAAGGCATCAAAGTTCTGGAACATACTGATAAATATTGGGACAGGGTCATTAAGGAAGCCATCCAAATCAAACTACATCTAAATAACTACAACAGGGACCGCGGACTTCAACTAAGCCCTGCTTGGACAATTGCCATCAAACACATCCACTTTTTTTTTTTTTTTTTTGAAAGGGGAGACAGATAGAGAGTTGGAGAGGAGAAAGAGTTGGCTTATTTCGCCGGGGAGATTGGGAAAAAGGGAAAGGGGAGAAAGACTAAACTAAAAGGTTTTCAAGAGGGGATTATGGAGAAGTGTGGCGTGAGTGTCGAGGTACCGCCGGAGCACCCTCGCAGTGCGGGAATACAGCCGGCTATTACCGGCATCGGAAGGGGATACCGGGTGACAGCCATGACCAGGTCCTGACTGTCACACACGGGAAGTTAGTGTGGATAGGATTAAGGTAGTGACAGAATAGTTGAAAAGGAGTAACAGGAATGAAGTAAGGAGTGTGCGATGATGCTTTGGATGAGGTACTAGGGTGGCCCAAGATGTAATGTGTTGACAGGCCACCTTTTCCCGGACATCCTCGGGGTAGGTGGCGATGACGGTGAACTGCGTAGACGGCGAAGAAGCTTCTGATGAGGTACTAGGGTGGCCCATGAAGTAATGTGTGGGCAGGCCACCTCTTCCCGGACATCCTCGGCGATGGACTGCGTAGCTGCGTGGATGGCGGTGAAGCTGGAGATGAGGTACTAGGGTGGCCCGAAGTAATGTGTGGGCAGGCCACCTCTTCCCGGACATCCTCGGCGATGAACTGCGTAGCTGCGTGGATGGCGGTGAAGCTGGAGATGAGGTACTAGGGTGGCCCGAAGTAATGTGTTGGCAGGCCACCTCTTCCCGGACATCCTCGGCGATGAACTGCGTAGCTGCGTGGATGGCGGTGAAGCTGGAGATGAGGTACTAGGGTGGCCCGAAGTAATGTGTGGGCAGGCCACCTCTTCCCGGACATCCTCGGCGATGGACTGCGTAGCTGCGTGGATGGCGGTGAAGCTGGAGATGAGGTACTAGGGTGGCCCGAAGTAATGTGTGGGCAGGCCACCTCTTCCCGGACATCCTCGGCGATGAACTGCGTAGCTGCGTGGATGGCGGTGAAGCTGGAGATGAGGTACTAGGGTGGCCCGAAGTAATGTGTGGGCAGGCCACCTCTTCCCGGACATCCTCGGCGATGAACTGCGTAGCTGCGTGGATGGCGGTGAAGCTGGAGATGAGGTACTAGGGTGGCCCGAAGTAATGTGTGGGCAGGCCACCTCTTCCCGGACATCCTCGGCGATGAACTGCGTAGCTGCGTGGATGGCGGTGAAGCTGGAGATGAGGTACTAGGGTGGCCCGAAGTAATGTGTGGGCAGGCCACCTCTTCCCGGACATCCTCGGCGATGAACTGCGTAGCTGCGTGGATGGCGGTGAAGCTGGAGATGAGGTACTAGGGTGGCCCGAAGTAATGAGCGCACACATCCACAACAGCAACTACAGTGATTCTGGACCAAGTACTGACCCTCGAGAAAACACCATGACCGATGACAAACATAGCCCGAAACAGCAGGCCCAATCGGCCGGCCGAGCACAATTCACCGCCGAAACCGAAGAAGAAACGCGCGAATATAAAGACCAAATAACTCACAATAAAATAAGAAAAACATGTCCCAGCGAAATCAAATGGCTCATTAAACATTTACCGAAACGAAAGGCCCCTGGGCCAGACAGCATCCCGGCGGTAGCCTTAGCCAACCTAACCGAAGATGCCATCAAACTACTATCCAAAATCTTCAATTATGTGCTAGAGAAAGGGTACTACCCTGACAGATGGAAGTCAGCTATAGTTGTACACTTTCCCAAGAAGGGCAAAGACCTCTCGAACCCACAGAGCTACAGACCAATTAGTCCACTAAGCATACTGGGAAAACTACTCGAAAAAGTAATACTAAAACGCCTAAATGCACAACTAATCAAACAAAACATAACTATAAATGAACAATTCGGATTCCCCGCTCGCCATTCCACAACCCTGCAACTACTGAGAGCCACAGAACACATCACGCATGGATTCAACTTCCGAAAATCGACAGGCGCACTCCTACTTGATGTAGAACGCGCGTTCAACAGAGTTTGGCACGCGGGCCTGCTCAAGAAGCTCAAAACACTAAATATACACGACTCTCTAATTAAACTAATCGCAAACTATCTACACAATCGGACATTCCAGTCCAGAGTTAACAACTACCTCTCTTCCCCCCGCCCTATAAAAGCGGGAGTCCCACAAGGAAGTATATTGGGGCCGATTATCTTTAATATAACAATGAACGATATCCCGAAAACACACAACACGAACTTATTCATCTATGCAGATGACACGGCAATCGTAGCGCAATCAGGGAAAGTCGAGTTCATACACAGGAGGCTACAAAACGCCCTTAACGAGCTACAGGATTGGTTCACCAAATGGAGAATTAAGGTGAATGCCAAGAAAACGCAGGCTATCATATTCACCAAAAGAGTCAACCATAGACTAGGAAAACACCAGCTTCCACCACTCACCATATTTGGAGAGAACATTGAGTGGAAAAACACAGTCACCTGGTTAGGGCTTAAAATGGACCAGGGACTCACATGGAAGCAGCATATATTCCAAATAAGGGGAAAAGCGAATGCCCAATTAGGCAAACTATATCCCCTTATAAACATGAACTCGCAACTAAAACTCAAAATGGGACTAACATTATATAAGACGCTTATCCGCCCTATACTCACGCTGCTCCGGTTTGGGGATATGCCGCAAAAACACATATTATGCGCCTACAAAGGCTACAAAATAAAATACTGCGACTGGTAGCAAAAGTGCCTTACACTGCACCAGCGGACTTACTACACGACGAATTAAAAATGCACACGATAGAGCAATTCATTAAAAAGCTCTCACACGATACGTATAAACACTTGCATAAACATCACAACCCTTTAGTAACGAACCTCGGTAACTATACTATGGAAATTTATAAACACGCTAGACCGCTAGCGCTTTTCGACAGAAATTTAACTTCAAATAACACAGAAGTAGAGGAATTCTTGAACAACCTACTACACGACTAAATGAAACTTAGACAGAGGACTGTTCCCTCTCACCACACAGCTAAACCTTCCTTATTCCCTGTTTCAGACCGAAGCCTGCCACAGAGCCCTACAAGCCCTCGGCGATGCCGAGGCGGACCGGGAGAACTAGGGCCTCCCACCAGTGTCCTACGTGCGCGGTGAAAGCGGGCCACCGTATGATGGAGTAGGACACTCCGACGACACCAGGACAAACGCTTATACAAGACCTGCCTGCCTAGGGCAGACAAGAAGAAATCTAGCATGATAACATTTATATTAAGCATGCGTAAAAATCACAGACCATTAGCTGATTCTAACGACTTGCAGGTACATACCTGTGCAACACTAGACATAAGCCTAAATATTGCACGAAAATATCCTTTTACTCTGACACTAACATTAGCTTATCTCACAACGACATGCAGGTTTTCACCTGTGCATCGCTAGATATAAGCTCAAATATTGCACGATTAACTTCAGTTACACTAACTCTAACATTAGCAAATATTATAACGACTGGCAGGTAAACACCTGTGAAACACTAGATATAAGCTGAAACATTGCACGAATAACCTCAGGTATGCTAACACTAAAATTAGCAGAAAGTATAACGACTGGCAGGTAAATACCTGTGCAACACTAGACATAAGCTCAAATTGCACGAATAACCTCAGGTATGCTAGCTCTAACATTAGCAGTATCATAACGACTTGCAGGTAAATACCTGTGCAACCCTAGAATTAAGCATCACACAAATTACATCTTGACTAACAGGCCTATGCCTGTGCAACCTAATCATAAGTAAGCGTAACTGCGTCTAATATCAACACAAATTTAACAATGCATTTTATCTCTGTTGGTCATGTCCAGGTTCATGGGCATTACCAAAAAGCAACATTTGACTCGCTCGCATGAAATTCATGCCAGCTTAAAGCATTCAATTACTAACCGGGGTGCTATGCGGGACCCGACTAATGCACGATGATGCACGAAACCTTTAGCATTTTACGAACTAACACGTGGAGGGGTTTTTTAGTGAGTAACCCTCCCCCTTCAGGGCGCAGGGACCCTCACACTGTTGGCCTCAGCATGTCGGCCTCCACCTGTAACGGGTTTTTCCCCTCCACGGTAAAAAAAAAAGCCGGCCGAGTCTTCGCCGTGATGGGAAAGAAGAAGAACCAACGCCGAAAAACGCCGACCTCGCCGTGTTCTGGAGCCACATCGGCCCCTAAACAAGATTCAATCACCACCGCCGTGAGTAACAGCGCAGCCAAGACCACCGCCGAGACAGCTAGCGCAGCCACCGTAGTTGGAGCAGACGCCGCGCCGAGCGCCACTAGCGATGCTAGAACCTCGCCGCAGCTTGCACGCCAGCCAGTCGAGCGACCGCTGCTAGCCAGGCAGGAGATCAGCGCAGCCACCACCACCGCCCAGTCAGCTAGCGCAGCCACCGTAACTGGAGCAGACGCTGCGCCGAAGACCAGCGCAGCCACCACCACCGCCGAGACAGCTAGCGCAGCCACCGTAGTTGGAGCGGACGCCGCGCCGAGCGCCACTAGCGATGCTAGAACCTCGCCGCAGCATGCGCGCCAGCCAGTCGAGCGACCGCTGCTAGCCAGGCAGGAGGCTAGCTCCCTGGGAGCGGCAGTGGCAGTGCCTATCCCGGAGTTGCCGGCCCCTCCACCGCCGTCTACGGAGCATCACCAGCGCCGCCTGCACACACTGGCCCCATTTCGGGGATTAGTGTCATCTTCCGAGGAGTGCCTCGCGATCTTCCAGCGAGGCACATACTGACAGCAGCACAACACGAGTGGCCGTCAGCTTTGAGGGCCACTCGTATCGTCACCTCACGCGGACCCACAAGTCTGATGAGGATTATCTACACCGACACTGCAGACCAGGAAGCCGCCTTGAGGTCGGGCTTGCCCTTACTTGGGCGGCGACTGCCTGCTGAGCCCAGCCGAACTACTCGCCGAGTGCCATGCCGCAGATGCTGCCGCTATGGGCACGACGCCACTGCCTGCACCGCTGCACCAAGGTGCCATTACTGTGGAGCCTCATGCCTCACACTGCAGTGCACCAACCACGACCTCCGCCGCCAACGCCGGTACTGCGCCACATGTAATGGACATGGTCATTTTACAGGACAGGCGCAGTGCCCACTTTACCCCAGGCAGTCAACACCAACCAGCGCAGCCAGACAGCAACATCACACAGCAACACCTATCTCCGCCGACGAACCCACACCACGTGGAATAACTTCCTACGCCGCAGCAGCAACACATGGAGAGCTTCACAGCACCGAGGCCCAGAAACTTCATTCTATGGTCTCTGGCCTCGATCACCGTCTTCGAAGCATCGAAGATGCTTGCAAACAACTCACAAACGCAGTCTCCACATTAACTACAGCAATCACCACTCAACCAC
The DNA here is from genome assembly GCA_030765045.1 of Tenodera sinensis. Taxonomy (NCBI): domain Eukaryota; kingdom Metazoa; phylum Arthropoda; class Insecta; order Mantodea; family Mantidae; genus Tenodera; species Tenodera sinensis. Next base: position 291,158,279 of record CM060964.1, on the reverse strand, counting down.
AACCCGTGACCAACGAACTACAAGACACCACAACTGCAATAGAAGAGGTTCGAGATATCGCCGCAGAGAGCGTCCCAGCTCTCACTCACTCAATATCATCACTTAACGCCAAGATCAACAAGCAGATACGGACAAGCCGCCAGCGCCACGCAGCGATTGCCCGCCAACTAACTCATCACACGACAGGATTTAACGCCGCAGCCAGACTTCTCCATGAACTGCGAGCAGCAACTATCGAACTCGACAACAGTGATGTTCTCAACTCCATACAACGTAAGTTGTATCGGCTAGAGACTTCCATCATGTCAACAACATCAGACGCTACAACACAGTATCACTACACAGACACACTCCAACCAGAACAACCAACACAGAAGATTCCAGCGACAACATCACTCTTCCAGCACTTCAGCAGAAAATCCACCCACCAACTACGAGCTACCAGACAGAACACGGAGAAGACGAACACCACAACACGCATATTACGACAGACTGCACGACTCCGCCACCTGTCAACATCCAACATGTGTAGACCTCCGAAACAGCAACTACCAGTGACGACATTAAACCTACATCAATACACCGTGTGTGGCAGCCAGGCCTCCGGTCATGGTTGTCACCCGGGCAAGTTAGCACAATATCCACCAGATATTCGGTGGATCCACAAATTACATTAAATTACCGAGGTGCTTACTGCGGGACTAGGAAAACATCACCCAGACTTATCTTACTACATTATCCTTTCTTTAGTTTAGCTTGTTCCCCTCCCCTACAATCCAATCACAAATCGTCACCCGCTCATTGGCCAGGGAATGCAACCCCCTCCCACCTAACATTGTATATATATGGGGAGCAGAAAGCTAACCGCCATTTTTCATTCTGATGAAGGCCATGGAGACTACAATGGCCGAAAGCTCAATGTTTTTAAACCTCACACGGCTGATAACCCGTGAAGCCTTAATTAATAATAAATAATAATAATAAACAAAAAACAGGTGATTATCACCATGAAATGAATGGGGAAAATTAAAAAAAATTGCCAGTAGAAAAATTAATTCCTAATTTGCTTCCCAGATCCATCTTGGTGATTGATAATGCACCATACCATAATATCCAATTAGAAAAGGCCCCAACTCCGGCCTCAACCAAAGGTGAGATAGAGCAAATAATGCAGCAAATAACATACCATTTGATGAAAAAGTTAGAGCTTACAACCTAATTATGGCTCATAAACCAGTTCAAAAAATTATCTCATTGACAGTTTGTTGGCCATTAATGGACACAGTATCCTTAGACTACCGTCCTATTCAACAGATCTTAAGAGAGCTTATCTGGGCTGGAGTAGCTGGTCAGAACATAACATTTAAATTATATGATGTGATAAAGCTTGCCAACAGCATGTTGATAATATTAGCTTGACAAAGTGGGAAAATGTCTGTCAATACGTTATAAAGTTGGAGGACAAATATGTTGAAGGCCAGTTTGAAAATGTTACAGAAAGCTTTGTCCTAAGTGGAGGATTTAGTGACAGTGAAGGAGAAGAAGAGAATGGAGACAATGAAAGAGAAACTGAAGAAGAAAATGGTGAAAGGGAAAAGCCTGAAGAAAACGATGGTGATATTTCTGGTATCAAGTATTTATCGGCTGAATAAAGCCCCTGCTGCCTTAAAACAAGGTATTCAGAGTGACAGGGTTTGTGTTCATATGTGTAAATATAAACTATGATAAAGTGAGTTGAATACAGTGAGATTGATCCAGTCATTCAGTAGTGTGGCAGTGTTTGTGTTGTGTCAGCAAAGTTGCTCATCTTCCAGTAGACAGCAGCAAGGTGACGTCAGGCATACTCTCCGCAGTGCGCTAGGTAAGTAGGTCACTGGCAAAGAACTATCTTCCATACTGTATTGTATGACAATGTGTGGGTTCTATGGCAAAGGAAAGAGCAAATGTATGTTTAAGAACTGCTGACAAACAGGTACAAAAAAAAATATCAAAACAAGGCAATAAAATAAACGAGAGGGAAATTTCTGCTAATATCCACAGTTTTAGTTAAAAGCGTGTACATCCAGGCATACACAAAAGATGCACCATTACAAAGAACTCTCCTGAATAGAGTTTAAAACAGGCATATACAAGTTGGAACACAGGATGGAGCCAATCATTGAGGTCACAAAAACAATCAGTACCCATTTTTATAAGATTTCTGGCATGGGCCGCTTTTTGTTGGCTATTTTAAGAAATTAAAACTTAAACTGACGTTTTGTAGCAAACAATGTTCGGCTTCTTCAATGGGCGACTGCAAAACTCATCCAGTGACTAATTGGATGAGTTTTGCAGTCGCCCATTGAAGAAGCTGAACATAGTTTGCGGCAAAACGTCAGCATAATTTTTAATTTCTTAAAAGAGCCAACAAGACACCTCCCATACCAGAAACCAAGAAAGAAGAAATGGATAAAGGCTGTGGAAGTCCACGTAATCATTTTTATAAGAGTTTAATGAAGACATATTTAAATGAAGAAACTGCTTCATGCCTTATAAACACGATTTCTTTATCGATACACTGTTATGAAATTACAAATTATTGAGAAACAGCTTTTCATAAAACAAGGATTGTAACAGAAGAGTAATACATATAATAGTATCAGCAAATATGAAACATTTGCAGAAAATAATGCTATGAAAAGGTGAACGTTTGCACAAAAATGAAGTTATAAAAAAGTACATTATAAATAAATACATACAAAGCATGTAATTTTGAAGTAATGGATATCCTGAGCAACACTGCTTTACAAAAAATACACCAAAATATATTTTTAATACTACTTCCCTGGTTTAGAAAGTATAAGGTTTGAACGTTAACTCTATTGTATGACTGGCGTGAGCCGCTAACAGGATTATACAGCTTTCTTTGCAGTGAGCACAAAGCATGGCCTGTAACCATCAAACCAGTCCCAAATTACAGATGAGAATATAAATAACTTAAGACAATAAACTTAGTTGAAAACTATGTTGACATTTAAAAACACATTCTGCTCCAATTTACTGGTAATAATAAGATAACTAAAACAACAAAATTACGTAATGACTGTGAAAATATAAGTTATCAGCATGTATTTACGCCTAAACAAGCACCTTCTTACTTAAAATTGACAATTAATTGATTACAATAATTGTAAATGTTAGCATCACACCTTTCATCTTGTGATGGCACACCGGTTGCAGAACACTGGTTTATAGCATGTATACAACAATCACATAGTGCTGGCATACCCAGGTATCTTTAGCATTCGGAGTTGTTTAAAGAGCTTAAGAGTATCATCAATTTACATGAATACTGAACAATACCGGTGCATTCTATCACATCAATTCAAGCCTAGTATTGCTCTGTTAATCCTGAATGGGATCTGGGAATGATATTTTAGGTTACATGTAATCTTCGGGCTGCAATAAAACCAAATAATAAAAGAGACAGGTGAACCACTCTGTATACTTTGTCATTAAAATACCTTAAACACAGGGTATGTTTAATAAAAAAATCATGAGCCCTTTTTTGAGGGGAAAAAAATAAAAAGACATTTTTCATGTAAAGGTCAGTTTGGGGTGGGCTCAGATATTACGATTTTTAGTTATCAGACTTTTCATTTTTGAGTTATCCTGTTCACAGATACACACATGCAGAACTTTACCTAAAAATGCTCTTTCATTGGGATACAGAGAGCCTCAAATCATGCATTTCTGGCAAAATCTCAGTATCAAGAATACTTTCTCAACTTGCTATGGATAAGTAGCAGAAAAAGTAAAAGGCTTATTGGTGAGTTCTCTTAAATCTTTCTTTAATTTTGTATAGTGTGTGCAACAAGCTATACTGGAAGTAGATAAACTCTGCTTGCAAAGAGAGCCTATGAATAATTTGATAAAATGAGCCATAGGGAGGTAGATGGTAGCAACCCACTATGGTTATACCTATGACCATGAATACTTGTGTCGGTAGAAAGGCATTAAAACACATTTTTTCCACAAATTGCACAATGGGCCAGATGGCAGTCAAAACCGGACAAAAGTGTGTGTGTGTTTTAGTGTTTAACGCCCGCTTTTACTACTACGGCACCGCAGGCGGTGACACTGATGATACATGGAATGGAGATGGAGCACCGGTGGAATGAGATGGCGGGGGAAACCGGAGCACCCAGAGGAAACCCGCCCTGACGCCGCTTCGTCCACCACGAATACCACATGCGGGTCCCTGGGATCGAACTCGGGCCGCCTAGGTGGTAGGCGAGCGCGCTAACCGCTCGGCCACGGCGCCGCCCCGGACAAAAGTCCAAATATGAAGTGAGCCATAGGGAGGTAGATGGTAGCAGCCCACTATGGTTATGACTATGAATACTGTCGGTAGAAAGGCATTAAAACACATTTCTACACATTGCACAGTGGGCCAGATGGGGGTCAAAATGGGATGAAAGTCCAAAAATGAAGTGTTACAAATTAGGAATTTAAATAAGGAAATAATGAAGCTATTAACAGTGAAGAAACAAGAATCCAAAGTAAGAACAAATTAGAAACTAAAAGCTTCACTTATCTTAGTAATATTGCAAGTTCTTTTAGTTTCTAATTTGTTCTTACTTTAGGAATTTAAAGCTTGAAGGTGAAAGTAGAGATGCTAAAGGATTGAAAATCATCAATAAATCATTTCTTAGCCTTTAAATGGCACCTCTGAAGAGTGGAATTGTATAGGGTAGATAAGAAGTCCACTACTCAGCCTTAGCTAACGCAGAGCTGCAGTGTCATTTCCTTGCTTATAGTGCTGTGGCTATGTTTAAACAGTGATACAACTGAAATAATGAACACTAATGATGGTATGTTTCAGCTTGTTTATAAGTGTTTAACATTTTATGATAATGGATATGCAGACTTACATATGACACAAATAGAGATTACGTCATAGTTTTTTCTAATAGATGTAACTTTTTCCTTTACAACCCTTCACGTTGTTTTATGCGCTGAGCAAATAAGTATATAGGGAACACAGCTTATCAGCAATTCCCAAGAGTCCAACATGGCTGACATTACACTAAACTGCAGATGACAGTACCCCAAAAAGCAGTGCTGTCAACGTACATAATAAAAGCAGTTCTAACCTCAAATATCACAGGGTAAAGTAACATGCTTTCAAACGCTAATAATGCTTGAAGATTGTTACCACACAACACATGAACCTACTCACCTTTAGCAAATCTTGTTCTGCAATAACACTATTGGATAAAATCACTTCCGAATGCTAAATATCATAATATATATTTAATGCACTACTGTGTAGCGAACACAAAATAACAACAGTAACTATAACTGCATATACTGCTGTAAAACAATTCAAGACAAAATCACGCAAACACGAGCAGCACAATGGCGTGCACACATTAATTAATTAATTATACAGAGTCTAAACAAAATCTTGTTTTAAAATCTATTGGTTGGCTTCTCTGCAACACGTTAAAAAACAAGGGCTTCTTTGGCAACATAACAGATGCAGTAACACCAACCATGGCTGTAGCTTTACCATGGTTATATTTTAAGAACAGATGGCAGTACTAATGCAACCTAACAGATGGAATATCACCAAATATAACCAGGCCGTGCCATAATGGAGGAAAAATGTCACAGCTGATTTTTGGGGTATCCCAACAAACTGTTTCCTCTATACCTTACATAACATATCCTCAATGTTTCATCTGCGTCTTGTTGTGACTTTGGAATGCAGAATGTATTTTGTCTCATGGTGCACTCTAATTTCACATTGCAAGTGGTCAGCGCTTTACACGTTGAGACCTGTACAAGGTACTGGTGGCTAATAACCAAGGTAACAAGTCTGTTTACGATTTTATAATTCCTAAAACAAATACTTTCAGCTACCATAGTGAAAAGGCTTCTTTTTTTTCACAATTAGAGAGGAAAAAGAAAGAAAGATTGGAGTAATTTTACACCAACTTCAATTCAGGATGGCACAAATCTACAGAAATATCGAACATTTTGAACTGAAGTACAGTGATTGTTTAAGAATTTCGACATCATGTTATGTTACAATGAACCAAATATGTTGTTGTTTTCTAGTGCCTTGCATCTGGCAATGAAGCCATTAGCATTCGTGCTTTCCAATACTTTTGAACTGTAGTTTCTTCTGTTCTTAATGCTTCACAGGTCTTCAAGTGGTCTTCATTCATTTCTGCTGGATCGTTACACAGGACACATATTGGTGAGGCTGAGATACCTATTCTGTAGAGATGACTTGCTAAGCAGTCGTGATTTGTCAATAGTCGGAAGGCTGCAACCGCTGTTTTCCTTGGTCTCTGGGGGATTATATCTGGGTTGGAAAGTAGTGTAATCCATTTTTTATCTTTGGCATTTGTTTCTATTTCTTGTAGGTATGAATGAGAAAATTTTTTAATGATCCAGCGTTTTATTGAGGAATATGAGAAATTGAATTTAGACTTTTGATTTATTGTTGTGCCTTTCTTTGCAAGTGAGTCTGCAGCTTCGTTCCCCATGACTCCACAGTGTGCTGGAATCCATTGGAGATGAACAGTCTTATTAACTTTTTGGAGTAGTGTTAACATTTTGTAGCATTCTCTAATTTTTGTTGACTTCTTTGTAGTATGTGAACATATTCCCTGAATTGCAGCTTTAGAATCTGAAAGAATTACTGCCTTGTTAAATTTATTTAAGGGAAGATTTAATAATTGTCGGAGAGCAATGTGTATAGCCTCTATTTCTCCATCATAATTTGTTGTGTCTCTGCCAACAGAATGATAAAAGGAAAAATGTGAACACGTAACTCCAGCTCCAGTAAGGTTTTCCTTGGAGGATCCATCAGTATATATGTACAGCCATTCTTCTGTGGGATACCTAGTATTGATTGTTTCCAGAGCTAGAAGTTTTTGTATTTCTTTTGGTGTGTCTGATTTACTTATTTCCTCTATTAATTCCAAACTGAAGGTAGGTTGCAATAATTCCAATGGATTTTCTCTTATAAGTAGATTTTCTCTGGTGTTAGGAATGTTCAATTTGGATTTAATCTGTGTTACCTTTTCTAGGAAACTACTATGAGTTTTAAGGATTGAAGGGGGGAGGTTCTCTTCTGCCCATTTAGAGTTTGACAGTCGTAACATTTTCTCGTGTTGGAGCAATGCTTGTTCTTCTATTTTTGTTGCTATTGATGGGGTCCGTGTTAAGGCAAGCATGGCATCAATCGGTGTGGATTTAACTGCTCCAGTGATTAGGCGAAGAGCCTGATTTTGTATTTGTTCAAGTTTATTAATGTTAGCATTTGCTGCTGTTATTAAAGCTTCAGAACAGTACAAGAGGTTTGGTTTAACATACATTTTGTATGTTGTGTTAAGGACTCTCCTTGAGCAGCCCCATTTAGCACCAGCTAACCTTTTCAGGATTTGCAGTTTCTTTTCAACCTTTTCTGAGATGTTTGTTATATGTTTTTTCCAACTTAGCTTTCTGTCGAAAGTGATGCTTAAGTATTTGGCATCATCAACTGCTTTGAGTGATTTACCATTATAATTTATGTTAATATTATCTGGTTTGTATTTTAGTGTAAATAATTCATAATTTGTTTTTTCCACATTGATAGTCATGAGGTTTTTGGAGCTCCATTCATGTACTTTTTTTAGGGCTGTTTCTATTCTGTCTTTAATTAATTCAGTTTTTTTTGGAGAGCCTGAAGTCCAAATGACTACATCGTCAGCAAATAAAGCAATTTTGGTTTCTAAAGTTTTTATTATTGATGGAAGGTCATTTATATATATGTTAAAGAGTGTTGTGCTCAGAACAGCACCTTGTGGAAGTCCTCGGTGTGTTTGTTTATATTTGGAAATGTATGTATTATATTTTGTGGCACAAAATCTTTGTGAAATAAACTGAGTTATCCATTTAAGCATGTTACTTTTCACAATGAACCAAATATAAGTAAACCTAATCCCTCAGCTATCATGGCAACATGTCAACACACCATAAAAATTTAACTGACTCAAATTTTTCACCCCAGTCCACAAGGCGTTCTCAAATTCATTTTGAGATAACATAATCTACAATCTCGTAAATGCTTTAACTCTCAGGTTTCATAGTTAAGCACTATTATATCAATGAACAATAATTAAATGTTCTTTCCCACATGCTATGTGTAGTTGTGAAGGTAGAATAAGCTAAAAAATTCAATCTCAATACCAGGATTTGAATTACAGATCTCTGGCTTTCCATACCATTGCTCTAACTGAGCTACCATGGTGACATGTTAGGACACCATTAAATTCCCCAATTATGCCTATCTGGATGATAAAATTATACTTCTAAAAATATTAATAAGGAAAGTGTCCTATATGTGGTGGAAATTTAGATCTTTAACATATAAATATTTAAATGTAAAGGAAATGAAATTTGGAGAAAAGAGTACATCAGTAAGAAATGGTTTAAGATAGAAATATTAATATGTATAACAGAAAGATTTTACAAAGACAGTAAAAAAGCAATTTTAAATAAAGTCAGGAATAAATGAATATGGACAATAAATAGAATCAAACAACAAAATACAGTCTAGAATTAAAGAATGAATTATACTGTAAATTATGAGCATAAGAGTCATTCCACGTCAAATCGCACAAAATATGGCAAAAAATTACCTTGATCTCTCAGATTTTCTAGAATTTTTTTTGGTGTTTTGGAACAAAATATATTTGACCAGTGTTTCTTCGTTTTATATAAAAAAATTTATTTTGGCAGATATTAATTTTTGAAATGTCACAAAAATTGCGCGCTCCTCGCTCTTTGATCAATCATACCTCCGATTGTAATGAAGCAAATTACTTGATCTTTGGCTCAAACTAAAGAAAAATTGCAGTATTTCGTGAGGTATTTATTAGAAAATTGTATTAATTATTATTAATATTATATTTTATACGATTAAAGTTTTAAAGTTAGGTAACATAAACTCGACCATTTAAAAATCTGGAAAAAAACTAAAAATACAATGAAGTTTATTCAATATTCTCAGAAAAAATCAGAATGGAGTCTCTAATGGTTCAGTTGTAATTAACTTACTTGCAAATCAGTGCAGCGGACTCGCGTGGCAGCGGTGACGGCTACCGTAAGCTCACACAATTGCCACCTTCCATTACGGCAACTGTCCACTGCTTGAGGTTCCATGAATGTTACAACAGTACAGTAGGAGAACCCTGCTAGCTGACACTATTATATGTACACTATTAGCATCTTCAAAATGTTATTAAAATATGCATTTTAAACTGACGTTTCCATACAACGCACAACTTTACCTCCTTCTTCGAAAGAAAATTGTTTCACTAAAGCTTCAGTTTTTGACAAAGGAATGAAGGAGTGTAGTTTTAAAGCACAGCTGGACCCATTGTTCTTGACCCCTGACCTTGACTGGAAGTCCTGTTGGCGAATCCATAGCTTTTGCCTCTTTCATCATCTCATATTGTTGTTGTTAGCTAATGCTGTATTTCTGACAATTAAGTCATTAATCCTCTTGCTCTACAATATTTTTCACTCATAGAGCAATAGCAGTATAGTAACCACTTTTAAGAGAGCACCATATTTTTATGTTTTGGCGGTCACAACCCCCAGAATGTCTGGAGGACCACACCTGTGTTGGTTTACGGATCTCACCGACCTGACCGGGAGAATTATCAAAATAAATTCACCGACCATATCCTCTGATTACCAATAGAGGACGCATTACATGCCATGACAGGTCAGCATGTTAAGGGTTAATATTTTATAGAGAAATGGAGAGATTGGAAAAATAGACTCCCTAGCCCTTGGGAACCCTAACAGCACTGGGGTCAGAAGAGAACAAGAGATGACCAAGGTAAGGTCAGATAGAAAAGTTACAGTGAGGAGCAAAACACCAGTAAGTGGAAGTAATGTTCTGCTCAGCTTGGGTACCTTGTGGTCGCCATTCACATATCCCCTAGATGGAGACCCCTGAGTACTTTCTTGATTTTCTATTGATTCACAATAACACAGTTTAAGGTGGACACTGAAGTTCTGATTTGCTTAGCTATGTCCATTCTTTTTCTGTTACCATTGTCCTGTTTTCATTATCTTCATAATGAACTTGCTATTCCTTTAACTAGTTTTACGGAACATTGGGCTTCAACAAAGCAACACCAGCACTCTGTTTTTCATTATTCCTCATTGCTTGTGTTAATTCACACAGAAATAGTATTGTACTGATGACTGTGGGATGACCAGTATCTTTACAAGCTGTCCACCAGTTTATAGGTATAAATCACAGACCTTGTTCCCGAACCCAAATCACTTATGTCAAGGAACTGTTGATTTCTACAAACAGCATCATTTTCACACACAAGGCACTCAGGCTATTGATACTGGTGGTGTTTAAAGTGACTGCAACCTGTTGCATGTTTCCAGCTCACATTCTGTGGCAATTGTCACAGAGCTGAGTGTGTCAAAGTAATGCCACAACAAACACTTTCTAGATCTTGACGTCACAGTTCAAACACAGAACTCACACTGTGTGTAAGCAAACCATAAATAGACCATCAAGTCTTCTTCATTCTCAATGAGCTCTATATAATCATATAAGGTAGAATCAGAAATGAAAAACCAATGCCACAGCTGGGACATGAAACACGGATCTTCTGCCCCATGTGTCACTGCTCCTAACCACTGAGCCACCATGGGAACATGCTGCCACAGCCTAAAATTGTTCATCTCATTCACATTTTCCCAGTAACCTTAAGTGATCTCACATTTGAGACACTTACCCCAATAGTAGCTACCTCTGGTGCAGAGGACCCGGGTTCAATCCCCACTACCAGCATGGGGGTCTGGCACAGGGTGCACTCTGCCTTATTAGTTCCTGGAGGGGCCAATTGAGGAGCTACTTGAAGAAGTAGCGACCCCATGTCATGAAGATCACATAACTGGCCAGGAGGTCCCAGAGCACTGAATACATCCCACCCTCCAGCACTGCACACCACTCATGGCATCTATAGTGGGCAGAGGTGGGGGATGCAGCAGCCAGGTGGCAGCCTTGGCCCTTCATGAGCTGTTACGCTGGGAGTTTTACCCCAATAAGTACTTAACATTGATCGCTTGACATATGGGAACTATTTATATAATCATATTTGCTGGGGGTAAATTTTACTGTGCCAGGCTGGGCCATGATGTACTGTATCATGTTTTAAACTATGCTACTTACTATCAAAATCAGTTTGTGATAAATAAAAGTGAGTGTTGTTTCAGTATGTTCCATGTAAATTAGACCACAAAGATTACATTAAAAATATTTCTACGTCAAATTCATAACGAGGCAGCTCATATTGTATAATTCTGCAAATTTAACCATGCACATGGGGAGGGGGAAGGTAGTGATGTCTGCATGATGTCGGTCTGGGTGGCTCAGTTGGTTAGATGCTGGCCTACTGATCCCAAGGTCGCAGGTTCAAATCCGGCCCAGACCGATGGTTTTTAAGTGTGCTTAAAAAGACAGCTCCATGCCAGTAGATTTACTGGCATGTTAAAGAACTCCTGCGGGACAAAATTCCGGCACACCGGCGACGCTGATGTGATCCTGGCAATTGACAGCGTCGTTAAAGAACAAAAATAATTTTTTAATTTCTGCATTATCTGAGACAGTCCTTGCTAATTCACAGGTGCTTTTTAGTGCAGCGTGCAGTTGAAGACAGATCTTTGCGATAAAGAGTGAATATAGTGAATTTGTGAGACATTGATCATAGTGTAAATCAACTATGCCACCTACACATTCTATATTAGGGACCAAAACATTACACAGTCAGAGTAGAGAAATTTTTTCAAAAAAATTCAAAAGCACATATCAGATGCCACAGGAGTATCAGAAAGAAGGTATATTGTGGAGACATTTTTCTGCATGGACTGTACTGCCTTAGTAAGAAGTTATCTGAGTAGCATAGCTGACGCACCAATTCGCATGCTGTCTGCAGTCACCTGGCTTGTTACTCACTTTCAAGGGGCCAAGAACGGCGAATCCAGCTGTACAAACGGATCGCTATTTCATGTCGTGTGTGAGCGCTTGCAGGCCTCCAGAAAAAGAATTGTAGCAAATGCACTAATGCAAGCTCCATAGTTTTCAACATCTTATTTGATAGATAAAATGGCAGGGAATACGTGTGTATTTCTTTTTAGATTTTTAACACATCGATTTAAATTCTATTTTTGGTTTTACAAAATATACCATAAAAAAACAGTCCAAAATTTGTGTGTAATAATGATTGGTCGAAAGTTGTTAAAAGTGTTTATTTAACCTTTCCAGTGCGCCAAACCCCAACTCTCAACTCTATATGGCCTTAGAGTAACAAGTGATTTTATATTACGGTGCACGCAGAAATTGCTTAATTTCTAATAGCCATAACAAAGCAAGTAATTTAAAAATACGGAAATAAAAAAATACGAGTCTCCTTATTTGATGCCTATTATTCATAAAAAAATTTTGAAACTCCTTCGAAAAAGTCGTGTTTTACGGGTGTGTGATTTGACGTGGATTGACCCATAACCGGTAAAGAGCCAGGGCTGAACATCGGTCATATTCACTTACATATAGCTTAGCATTAATATTAATAAATGAATGAATTAATAATAACAACAATAAGGGAAGAGGAAAAGATAATCGGAAACATGTGGGCGGTTTTGTGAAAAGCAAAAGAAAAATATAAAAAAAGAACAACAAAAAGAAGTGGGAGAGGAAACAATACAAAAGTTTAACGTTGGTCAAAGGACTATCAGCAGAGCTGAAAGGCCTGGGCTCTATGCAAGTTGATGTAGCAAATGAAGAATAACCAGACAATTTGTATACAGTTTAAGCTAGGTATATGAAAAATAATGTAATTTCTTATGTTTGACACCTGCTATTACAAGGGAAGAAAACTTTTTAGGCCTAAATTTAGGGTACCTCCCGAGCATTTGCCAGTTTTGAAGACTAAGGAAGACCTGGAAAAAGTCTGTCACAGACAACAGTCCTTATGGAATTTGAACAGCAGACCTCTTGGGTTCATGTTAGTATGCATCAGTAACAAAGGGAAAGCAAACTTCAGTGGAAAGCAAAATGCTACCGCCCAAAAAATTGGGAATACCTATATAAAATAGTGTATTCCCATTTCTGTTACCACAATTACCAGTTGCCCCATCAAATGTTTCCATGCTTAGACAGAGGGTTCCCCAAATTCTTTCACCAGTCGGACCATAGCTGAGGATGGGAGCAAATGCTTCTGAAACATATTCTAATAAGTTAAAAGTAAGTGACCATATATGTGTACTGAACTACAACATTAGTTTGCCTGCTCAATGAAATTAGCCCGTCATTCAGTTAGACAGCCATCACAATAAGGGTTGCCAATTAAGCAGTTTTCCAACTAGCAGCTTCTAAACTAAAAGTAATGAAATGGATATGATTACAGTAGCTGTAGGGTATTATGATAATTATATATTTTAAAACCTACACAGTCCAACTTAATTTAAAAGAATAACCTGTTCAGGATTGTTTGCAATCTTATGTAGAGGATTCAAGTTCTGCTTTACAAAATCAAAGGCAACAATAATTCATATTATTATTTATGTATGCCAACAAACTTACGGTTGGTGTTTTTAAACACACAAGCCGTGTGTGGGCAATGTTTGAGAGGTAGAACTGGAACTTAAAAATTCAATGCCACAGCTGGGATTTGAACCACGGAACCTCTGCTTACCAGGTGGGTGCTGTTCCCATTGTTATAAACTATATTTTGGGTGAACATGACTACAGTCCTCTGAGGTGGGTATCTTGAAGAGTCTTCCAGTCCAGTGATAATAAAATTTATGTGCTAAGATATAAAAATTTAGCTTAGAAAATTGTAGGTTTTTGAAAACCATCTAGTGGGAATCTAACAAATGATGATGATAATGTATAATTCAGGGCACTAAACTATTAGGCCATCAGTGCCCTTATAAAACAAAACATGGCAAAAAACTGAGATAAAGATCAATACAAAATAAAAATTCTAGCACAAGTCACAAATACAGATCAATATACAGAATTAATCATGGCAAAAGCCAGAAATAAAGACGAATTTACAAAAATGGGCTAAAAGTTATGAAATCTCAATATCCATAATAATAAATCCTTAGTTGGAAGTTTACCATTGATAAAAATTTAAAAACCCTTTTGACCACATTGTTATTGTCTGCCAGGACCTCTGCAAGACTAACAGCATATGTAAGCAACCCTGATAACAGTAATTATAAAATAAATATTTCTACTTACTGTAAATGTGATATACATACACTTCTAAATGTTATTGATCTTTTCCTCTATTGACTTCTTTTCTATAACCTCTTACACTCTATGAACTCTTGAAGAGTTATTCTTTTGCATGTGAATTTCCATACCTAAGCAGGAGGTCCGCATTTCTGTCGAGTTATACGTATTAAGAAGAGTTGCAAGCTTACGTAGCACTTCCACCCACTCTTTGGTCCCAAGCAAGACACCACGCACATCCTTGGAGTCTCTATACAATCGCAGACACTTCATCATGTCCAGCAGTATTGATAACAATTCCAGTAAGTCTCCTGACACATGACATGCTGTGGCTTCATGGTACATAACGTGTAATGTATGAAATGCCTGAAACAATCACATCTACTGCAATTTCTTCTCAGAAAATATATACTTTCTCCAATATTAATGGAGGCTATGAATATTAAAAATAGAAGCACTATTGACAGTGAAGTATTCTTCAATTTGAGGTTATTCTGAGTCACTTATTTACACTTACCTTCACTACTAAACTGCTTTTTTAAAGCAGAAAAGTTTTCAGGACCATTCGATCCCATCATCAGCCGTTGGGTAACTGACGTTATCCTCTTGTTCCTTTTCTCTGCTGTCTCTATTCTGCTGCCATCTGGTGTTAGGGGCGCAGAGCTTTAACACTTCATTCAATGCTGGTATTTCGAAATTAGTAACTTTATTACTGTTCTTGATGATGTATATTATTTTCCCAAATATTCAGTTCTATTGGTGAATTAATAGATTTTAACAGTTTTATATTAAGGCCGATGTTGTGGTTTTCAGTCCAAAAATGATGTGCCACAGCAGACTTTTCAATTTGTTTTAATTTTATGTTTCTTTGGTGTTCCTTAAGTCTTATATCCAAATTTCTCTTTGTTTTCCCTATGTAGCTTTTGTCACAACTATTACAGTTGTATTATAGCACCGCAAAACCAATACAGTTTAAAAAACCTGCTTAATAAGCCACTAAACAATACCATCCCATACAATAAAAAATCGGGATTCACCAGATCAACTGTAATAGTTGTGACAAAAGCTACATAGGGAAAACAAAGAGAAATTTGGATATAAGACTTAAGGAACACCAAAGAAACATAAAATTAAAACAAATTGAAAAGTCTGCTGTGGCACATCATTTTTGGACTGAAAACCACAACATCGGCCTTAATATAAAACTGTTAAAATCTATTAATTCACCAATAGAACTGAATATTTGGGAAAATAATATACATCATCAAGAACAGTAATAAAGTTATTAATTTCGAAATACCAGCATTGAATGAAGTGTTAAAGCTCTGCGCCCCTAACACCAGATGGCAGCAGAATAGAGACAGCAGAGAAAAGGAACAAGAGGATAACGTCAGTTACCCAACGGGTGATGATGGGATCGAATGGTCCTGAAAACGTTTCCGCTTTAAAAAAGCAGTTTAGTAGTGAAGGTAAGTGTAAATAAGTGACTCAAAATGACCTCAAATTAATGGAGGCTGTTTAAAACTCCCACAAAATGAGGTTAATAATTTAATAGCACACATAATAGGCAAGCTAAGAAGTGGATTTACAATTCTACTGATTTTGGGGGTCACAAGAATTTCCAATTTTCTTTTTCAATATATAGTTATGTTCAAAAAGTACTTGGAAGCTGTTATACAATTTAATTGATAATCTTTGAGAATTTTATACATGTGCACCTCTATCTGAATGATTAAAAATAAATATTACTTAAACTGGCTAAAAAAAATTTAATTACAATTCACTACTGTCTGCTACATTCAGTCACCCACTTCAATATGCTTATCATGCAACTGGTATGACTAATCAAGACATCCTATATTCAACTACAGAAAGCACAAAAATGGAAATTGAACACAAGTATGCATTTCACAACATTATTTGAGCTCACAGAATCATCAAAGTCCAAAATAAGTATTGTTTTAAAATACACACCCACTTTCATTTTTGAAAGTTGAGGGGGTTAAAAAATGACCACACACACATACATACACACATCTTGATATAAAATGAAGTTGAATTTACAATCTTACATCTTTAGGGAAAACACATTTAAGTTATTTTCATTTAAATTGAATATACAACATACAACTTATGCAGAAATTTTTCTACCCACTTGAATTGTTTTCTACATTGGAGGACTGAATGGAAAAATTTGCTGTGTTGCACTCACATGACTTTCTCTACTCTTGTACTAACCATTCTTACAAACTCTTGTTCCTCTATCTTCTTTGTGTTTGTTGCCATAAACATTTGCAGAAATTATCTTATTGCTCATTTCCTTGTAGGTGCATGGGGAATATGGAATACAGTAGGCTTTGAGCGATAGTCAAATCATTTAAAGCTTTGAGATTCAATTCTCTTTGCATAGTTAAGATATAAAAATACAAATAACGATCTTCCCTTTGATGAAAGTTACATTATTCCACAACTCACACAAATAACAAGGAATATCTCCCAAATGGTTCACTCCACAAAAAAATCATTTGGACATAAATTGTTTTAACAAGATCTACATTTTTTGTACAGTAAGATTTGGTCTATCTCTTATGGTTTACCAGTTATGCGAAAGTCATCAAGAGTAAACAGGACTATGTGGGCTACAGCTAGAAAGTTCAAAATATACATTTCATTTGCCATAAAAATATCTTAAATGTGTGGCATTTTAATCAAAATCGTTAGAGCCACTTTTGAGAAATTCAAAATTTTCGAAAAATTTTCCACGTGAAGGGTAGTTTAGGGCGGAGGAATTTTCTTCAAAATCTTTGTGTCACATCCTTGAAGTATATTAAACTTAAATACCAAATTTGGTTTTTAACAGATTTTTTGTTTTTGAGTTATGCTGTTCTCTAATGCACCCGCACCAGCACGAGCACACACACAGGACCTTTTTCTAAACATGCTTTTTTTCTATTCGGGGAGCCTCAAAAGATATATTTCCAGTAAAATCTTGACATCAAATTTTTGGATGGAATACAATACTTCCTCTGCTTACTATAGATAGTAGAGAAAGCAAGAAGTGTTAACGGATCCAGAATTTGTTTAGCTTTGAGATAAAGCATGAAGAAAATTACAAGATACACATAAAACCTATTACTTTCATGGGTTTCACAACCATTAGACACCCTGTGATAGAAAGGCTTACATGCACACAAGCTGTTCAAAAGAAGGCTAGTGCAGTCATGGCATGAAAAAAATTGAAACGAAAATGCTGCACTTACACAGCTACTACCAAGGATAAAGGTCCCACATCAGCTGCAGCTAATGAGAGAAAGAAATCCTACTCTACCAATACCACATATTAAGGAGCTCATATCTGAATTTATGGTGTAAGTGTTGGCAGTATAGGGAAATCCCAAAACCAGATTAAAACTGGAAAATTCTTCTTCAGATAGCAAACATAATAAAATCAGAACCTAACAGGGAAGGAACTGTGCCATTAGTGTGCAATATTAAATATTATTTAATAATATTTGACAGCTGATGCTTCTGATACATACCGAACTAGATGATTCCATGGTAATGTGTGAGGCTCGCATTTAGGAAGGTGTGGGTTCAATTTCCATGTACAACCTTCCTGACCCATGGTATTTTTTTTTTCGGGGGGGGGGGGGGTGTAGTTTCTTGGGTCATCAGGCTAATGTTAGGAAGGATAATTACATTCCCTTAATTTCCCATCCCTCCATTTCATTTCACCTGCATTTCAATCTTATAGTGTCAGCAGTGTTGGTGATGGGTGAGTTTGGTGCTGCTGTATGGGAACTTAATGAACTGTAACAGCTGTTCTCTGTTCTCAGCAGAAGGGTGACCTTGTAGTTGCCTTACCGATGTCTGCTTGGTGAACCCCGGTGAATCTCCAGTACATTTTAGGGACCCCAATGCTGGCTCACACTGCTTGTCCAGGTTCCAACATGCCCATAGTGTTCTCACTTCATCCTTTCCTTCTCAGGTCTGACATACAATAGCCTCCACAGTTGACTCGGTGTGGAATTTCCTCCATAAATACTCTACCTGTACGTCTTCTGTTATATTTGTGTGAGTGTATGTTATTACAAATCGATCATGGCAATGTCATCTGTTGATTCCAGAGTCTCCACATGGTAGAAGACGCATAGTTTATCTCATGAACAGCTTTAGCCGATGAGGGTACAGTAGATGTACTACCACAATTTTACATGTATAAATTCAGAGGAAGCTTAGAAGACACAAGGTTTAGCTGCAATGGAGTAACATTGATGATGATGACGACGACAATGTATATTTAAGCATTTAAAGGTGTTAAACTACTAGGTCATCAATGGCCTTATAAAACAAATCATGGCAAAAGCTAGATATAAAGATAAATACAAAATAAAAATCCCAGCAAAAACCACAAATATAAACAAACATACAGACCTAATCACGGCAAAAGCCAGAATTAAAAACAAATTTACAAAAAGGTTGAAACGGTATGACAACTCAATATCTATAATACTAAGTCTTAGAAGTTTATCATTGATAAAAATTTAAAAACTTTTTCAACTATCTTCTTCCTTTCATAACTGTTTGGTTATTGTCTTCCAGGGCCTCCGAAAGATTGACCAGCACTTGCAGAAAGTCCCGAAGGTGCACCAAGGAAACACACTCAAGCAATATATAACAGACCGACAAAAGTTTGCCATACAGTGGACAAAGAACAGCAGGGTCCTCCTTAAAAAGGTAGCCGTATGTAAAATTGCAGTGGACAAAGAAGAGCAGGGTCCTCCTTAAAATGGTAGCCGTATGTAAAATTGCAGCGACCAACATGCAACCAAGTCAACTTCATCTCCTTGCGATGAGATACATGAGAGAAGGTTACCCAGTTTATCAGAATTTCCTTTACTGCTGTAAGCTTATTTCTGCTGAGAGCTGATCAATTTTCATGCCAGCATGACAGCACAGCTCTCTGCTCTTCAAGTCCAAAGTCCTCCAAAATAACATGGGATGTTGTAACATTGGGTTCTGCCAACATGACCAGGAATCCATGCACATACCATATATAACTCTAGGATATTTTTGGGGGGCAAGTAGTGTAAATACAAACACAACTGTAGACCTTGAGCAAGATTTCCTTTCCTTCAGGAGAGAGCTGTTCCAACATTTGTACTTGAATATTGTCTAGTCCTGGTGCTGATAGTTGTAAAGATGAAAGAACAAATTCTAACTCCACCATGTGAAAAGATAATTGTAATCTTTATGGTTTCCAGAATGAATGAATCATGATATCTTGAGGTTCCACCAGAGTCCTAATTGTGAGGAACTCAAGCAAGCACTTACCTAAGTTAGGACCATGTACCTTAACTTACCCCATGTCTTTTTGCTATCCTTAATTACCTGCATAGACTTGAGATACATTTCTTATATTAGGTAAGTTATCCAATGTAGGCTGACTCTGAAAAACCTTAAGAGTACACCCTCGAGCATGAATGGAATTCTGGTATTCATCCATCTACCAATTGCTCAGCAACAGAAAGAATAATTGTCTCTGAGAGATGTTGGGCTACAACTTTCACAGAGTTGTGCTTTTTGTAATTCAACACAGACAACTGGGAGTAAAGGTTCCAGTTGGCATGACTCAAGTGCCATCTAGACATATGCGCAGAACATATATCTTGTGTTAACAGACTAAAAAGACATGGGCAGTGGTCACTCGATTAGAAATCAGAGATGACATTGCACTGGATGGAAAATGCTATGGTGCGCAAAACTGCCAAATCAAGGTGTGAAAAGCTATTAAAGGTGTCAGAAAGAATTGTAGGCTATCTGGCGTTCAGAAGAGCTGGGTTATGATTGTCCATGAAATCTGTAATTACTTTGCCTTTCCCACAAATATGAGTTGAACCCCCAAATAAGTGTGATGACCACTGTTTCCCATCAACAGAGAAGGTGTTGGTAACTGAAAAACTAGATCCTCTAAATCAGTGTATAAGAGGTCGTCGGATGGAGGCAAGTAAATACTGCAAATGGTGAATCAGATGGATGGCAGTTTAATCCTTACAGTGAGTGTTAGACTACAGGGAGACTCCATGGGTATGGCATCTATGATGAGCATTATAGTGTCCCCTTGCACATGAATACCCTCTTAGGTGTAAGATCACAGTGTACTGGGGTATACCGCCTGATTTGAAAGCAGTTTTGCAAAGGGAGCTTAGTCTCTTGCAAACATACAACCAAAGGCTCGTTCTTATTCATCAAAATGTCAATCTCCACACACGGCTTGTGTGTTTAAAAACACCAACAGTAATTATTATTTATTTATGCCAACAAACTTACTGTTGGTGTTTTTTTTTTTTAAGTTTGTTGGCATAAATAAATAATAATTACCATCTGAAGG
Organism: Tenodera sinensis; assembly: GCA_030765045.1. NCBI lineage: Eukaryota > Metazoa > Arthropoda > Insecta > Mantodea > Mantidae > Tenodera > Tenodera sinensis. Next base: position 291,137,574 of record CM060964.1, on the reverse strand, counting down.
TTATTTAATCCTGGGACATAAAGTACTTAGAATATTAAGTCACCACTGAGGTAATTGTCTCTGATGTGAGACTGCCTTTGTGGTTTACCAGGAGAAATACGAACTGGTTTGAGAATTCTATGTCATTCTGGCAGGTTGTCACAGTAGCTTAATGGTTAGAGCACCCACCTAGTAAGCGGCATTGAATTTTTAAGTTCCAGTTCTACCTCTCAACCAACAGTAAGTTTGCTGGCATAAATAAATAATAATTACCTGACATTAATGTTTTATAACTTCAAAACTTTTTGACTGTTGTTTATCATTTGCCAGGACCTTTGCAAGACCGACCAGCAGTTGCAGACAGTCCCAAAGATGCACCAGGGAAACACTCCAGCAGCACATGAGATGCACTTGGACAAAAGTTTGCCACAGAGCAGACAAACAGGAGCAGTGTCCCCCTTAAAAAGGTAAACATGCATAAAACTGCCATGGCCTATATGCAATCAAGCCAAGATCATGTCCTTGTGATGAGATATGCGAGAGATTATCCAGTTTATCAGAATTTTCTTCAGTCTCCTGACCTTACTTCTGTGGAGAGACGACCACTCTTCATGGCAGCATGACAACACCACTCTTTGCACTTAAAGCCTTAAGTCTTCCAAAGTAATAAAAGATATGGTAACAGTAGGTTCTGTGATTGCTGTCTTTGGTGCCAAATCTACCATTTAATTTCTTGGCAAACTAACATGACCAGGAATACATGCACATGCCACATTAATGCCAGAAGTGCTTAAAACGTGGATGATCATATGATTTTAAGGGCACTTCTGGTCCATGGTCACCCCAAAATCTACATGGGATGTGGCATGCACCCAATGAGGCTAGAGCCTCTTCCTCTTGGGAAACATTATAGGCATTTCAATTGTGAACTTCTTAAGAAGCTCCCAGAAATGAAAACCTGCTGGTCTTGGATGAAGGGAGCTCTTTCTATATCGTTTGTTTAGTGTTGAGAAAGGAAATGAATATTGGGTGCCTAGGCATACTTTTAAGTGAATATCCACAATTTCCTAAGAGGACCTCACATCCATATTGCAGGGGAGGTTGTGCCACTTCGGCGTACAGGTTCACAACTGGCTAGTTGGAAAAGCTCCTAATGCCATGCAAATGCCCTGATTATGAACTGTGTCTAATTTTCTTAGCACAAATGGAAATGCTAAAGAACAATACACCCATAATCTTGTTTAGATCGGATTAATGTGTGATACATTTGCAGCAGAACTGTCTGCTTCACTCCCCACGATTTGCCATTTAGTACCCACAAGATATTCAGGGAACAGTCACATTGTGGGACGACCAGCTAAGCTTCCTATTAAAAATCAAGCCCAAGAAATGTGTCTCATCTGTGAATGGAGGTAAATCAGGACGGAAACAGAGCAAAGGTGGTAATCTATTACAGCGCCAGAAATTAATGCAGACTGACTTCTCAGTTGAGAAATGAAAGCAGTTTTTTGAGCCACATTCTCTGATATTGTCTAATCATTACAGCAGGTGCTGTTCTAAAAACGGCATGCACTGAAAAGTACAACAGACGGCAAACTTGTCTACAAATAGGCATGATGAAACTTCAGGTGCAACACATTTCCAGATGGTATTAATTGCTATAGCAAACAGTGCGACACTTAGTACCGATCACTGAGGTACTCCATTCTCCTGAACAGAAGGGGTAGAAAAAACTGAGCCGACCCTTACTTGGAAAACGTGGTCCTTCAGAAACTCCTGCATGAACAGTGGTATGCGTTCACACATATTCCAGGTGTACAGGAGTGCAGTATCCCTGCTCATCAACATGTATAATAAGCCTTCATGAGGTCCAAAAACATGTCAACAGTTTGACAGTTCTTTATAAATCCATTCATGATATGAGGTGCTTAGAATAGCAAGGGCATATGCACCAAAATACAAATTTTTTGTTTTTCTTGCAACATATAGCATGAAGCCTACTCTTTAATGCCCGATAAGTGAGAATGGTTGATACGCCCTGGATATGAACGAATTCTCCATTTGAATACAGCATGGTGTTAGACCTAACGCACTTCAGCCGAATCTCGAGAATAGCAAAGGAGCACAAGCCAACCTGCCGGCCGGAGCCGATCGCTACGCTGTGACAGTTGCTCTTGAAGAGGATTAGCAATAAATCACTTAAGAGAGGGTACTGTTTATTTTCAGGCCTTCACCCCTCATAAATGGTTATTCCTTAACCTTTCAAACATTTTTTGCGGTTTTGTAAATAGTTTTTGGCTAGATGTACGGGGCATTTCTTTAGTTCAGTCTGTTGCTTTTAAAGAAACCTGTGTTTAGTGGCTTGCAGCTCTCGGTTTAACTTCTGTTTAGCATTATATTTCAAGAGTAGTTGTGTTGTTGACTAACAATACCATTGAACAAACCTTTAGTGCATTTAGAGTAGTGATTTACTTTTATTAAGCACTATGAGTGACACAGACTCGCCAAGTAAGTCGTCTCAGAAAACGCTGCATGCAGAAAAACCAATGGAAAATGCATATGGCTAAGAAGAAGAGAAATACAGGTGAAGAACACGTAAGTTTAAAAATCAAACATGTAGTAAAGGCACGCACCAGAGGTAGAAGAAGAGGCAGTGGCGGATGACGATATTTCACAATGCTAACATACTCTGGTTCCTCACGGCACAGCACAACAGTAAAACATCTTCGGTGATCTAACCATACTTTTTTTTAACTTACTTCTTTATATTCACTTTAGAAGTATTGTTTGTTAGCATTAGAACAAATATTTACCAATATTAGTTAAAGTATTGCTTGCAAAATGCTAACTTTAGAAGTAAACGTTTTGGTTATAACGCGCATGAAAGCATACATTACCTAAATTATATTGTTGATGAAATTAACCTTCTGAAATCTTAAATATCTGTCAAATAACATTTTACGTTCCTAATTAATAGTATTAATGCATTAGATTCACATCTGAGCAATTTTTCATCCCTCTATGCATGATTTTACTATGTACTGCATAGTAAAACTTTAATCACATTTTTCTCAAAACTAGCTTTTGGCGCATACGCCCTTGCTATTCTAAGGTCCTCATATGTGTTGATATCAACACACAATAATCCACAATTGAACGACATCATCGAAAGTCATACTCAATGTTAATAGGTTGCACATTTCTAACCACCATGCCAACCATCAATTGATAATGCGTTCCACCACCTTGCAAACACAACTGGTGAGGGGAACAGGATGGTAGCTGGAGGGAAGATGATCCTTTCCAGCTTTCAAAATGGGTACAATAATGGCCTCCCACCATTTCACTGGAACAATACTGTCAACCCAAACACAATTATAGACCTCAAGTAGGAATGTCATTGCTTCAGGAGAGAGCTGTTGTAATATTTGTACATGAAAACAGTCTGGTCCTGGTGCTGATAGCTGCGAAGAGGAAAGAGAATGTTCTAATTCTGCCATGGTTACTCAGGGGTCTCCGTCTAGGGGATATGTGAATAGCGACCACAAGGTACCCAAGCTGAGCAGAACATTACTTCCACTTACTGGTGTTTTGCTCCTCACTGTAACTTTTCTATCTGACCTTACCTTGGTAAACTCTTGTTCTCTTCCAACTCCGATGCTATTAGGGTTCCCGAAGGCTAGGGAGTCTTTATTTTTCCAACCTCTCCATTTCTCTAATTTCTCTATAAAACCTTAACCCCTAACATGCTGACCTGTCATGGCATGTATACGTCCTCTGATTGGTAATCAGAGGATATGGTCGGTGAATTTACTTTGATAATTCTCCTGGTCAGGTCGGTGAGACCCGTAAACCAACGACAGGTGTGGTCCTCCAGACATTCTGGGGGTTGTGAGAGAGCGATGTGACCGCCAAAACATAAAAATATGGTGCTCTCTAAAAAGCGGTTACATTTATTGCTAAGTCTCTTCAATATTTATGCAATATGACTCGAGGGGTAAAATGTTCCGGAGTTAAAATAGTCCCCCATTTGGATCTCCGGGCGGGGACTACTTCTCGAGAACCAAAACATTATATTAATAGAAGATCTAACATCAGACTTCTACAATGGAATGCTGGTGGTCTCACACAAACAAAAAGAGTAGAACTGAATAAAATTGTATTTGACTATAATATTGATCTATTTTTCATACAGGAAGCAAATCTAACAAATGACCCACTTAAATACTTCAATTTTACTGGTTTTCTACTACACCTACTACCCAAAAATAGACAGATAAGTAGTGGAATATTAGTTGGAGTCAAAAAGGATATTAAATCTTCCTTTGAAATTGTTAAAGAAATGGATAACACAGATAAAAGTGAATTAATAAAGCTAAACTTTTGGGATAACAAAACACATCTACATTTATACAGTATTTACAATCCTCCCAGGAATGAACCAGATCTCTCTCTTATTGACCAATTAAATAAAACAATCGTAATTGGGGATTTCAATGCTCATTCCAAAAGATGGGGTTATGAAAAAGTGGATTCTACAGGGAAGATAGTGGAAGAATTTTTGAATACCACAACTTTTGAACTGATTTATAGTAAAGAAGATCCCACAACCTTCATACATTACTCTGGAGCAGGAAGTAACCCAGACCTCTTGTTAGCTACAACAGATATTGTTTCAAAAATTAAAAAACAAGTTATAGAAGATCCAAGTTCTGGTCAGAGAGCAGTAATTGCTGATATAAAACTAGATAATACAAATAACAGTCAATGTCACACGAATCTGTATTGGAACTTCAAAAAAGCAGATTGGATCAAATATAAAACTGAACTGGAACATAAATTTAAACAAACAAACTCACAGCTACATGACCAACCAGATCATTTGAACAAAAATTTCTGTAAAGTCATCCTAGAAACCGCAAAAAAACATATTCCTCGGGGAAGAATAAAAAATTTCAAACCCTTTTGGAACCCCCAGTTAGAAGAACTGAAAAAGCAAAGGGATATAGCTAGAAATACAGCTGAACAAACAAAAAACATGTTGGATACACAAATATGGCGGAAGAAATGTGCCTCACTAAAAAAAGAAATTAATACTGCTAAAAAGAATTACTTTAATAATTTCTTAGAAAAAATGGATTATAGGACAGATGGTAACAAAGCTCATAAGTTCATAAAAAATGTCAAGGGTAGGAAAGAAAACAACAGCACACCTATCATACACAACAATAAAATATTAACTAATGATGCAGCCATAGCCGAAACTTTCAATAAATATTATGCTAATTCACATAAAGTAACAAGAAATAATAAAAAGGAACGTAAAGAATTTAAGAAAGATTTGAAACAAGAAAGAGAATGTAATCCTAACACTCAGTGCAATATCTTTTTTCAAAATTTTAATATGCAAGAACTGAACATTGCAATTAATAATCTAAAAAACAAAAAGTCTCCTGGACCTGATCACATACATTCAGAGTTCATAAAAAACCTTGGAAAAACAGCAAAACAACAACTACTAAAACTCTACAATCTATCCTGGAAAGCCACTGTACCTGCTGAATGGCGAAAGGCAATAATTGTCCCACTCCTGAAGAAAGACAAAACAGCGTCAGAAATAAAAAATTTATAGACCAATAGCTCTTACTAGCATAATAGCAAAAGTGATGGAAAGAATGGTGTCAAACAGGTTAAATTGGTTTCTAGAATCAAAAAATTTAATTTCCCCATGTCAAGCTGGATTCAGAGAGTTCCACTCTACAAATGAACAAGTCTTACTTCTCAGTCAAGAAATCAAAGACTCCTTCAATAGAAAAGAAGATAATTTATCAGTTTTTATTGACTTCCAAAGTGCATATGATTCTATATGCAGAACAAAACTACTAAAGAAAGTAAAAAAAATAGGGATACAAGGTCCAATGTTTTCATGGCTATGTCATTTCCTAACACAACGCTTTATTGCAACCAGATATGGAAGAAACATATCTAAATACAAACAAGTACACCATGGCTTACCACAAGGCGCAGTGCTAAGCACACCACTTTTTAATATATTTATTAACGATCTGCCACAACAAATACAAGAATCAGGTGTGAAGTGTGCACCATTTGCTGATGACTTAGTAATGTGGACTTCAAAACCAAAAAGCAAAAGTACAGAACTAGAAAAAACCATGCAACAATCCTTAACCAAATTACAAAGGTGGACCAAAGAAAATTTAATGACTGTTAATACAACAAAATCAAACTACCAAATCTTTTCACTAAGAAAAAAGCCACTAAAAATAAAACTAAATTTTGAGGGTCAACAATTACCAGAAACAAAAGAAGCAAAGTATTTAGGAGTTACATTTGATACCAAACTTACATGGACCAAACAAATAGAAAATGTAATACAAAGAGCAGAGAGGCGCCTTTCACTGTTAAAACGTCTAACAGGAATGAAGTGGGGATGTTCCAGAGCAACTCTTAACACAACATACAATGTATATATAAAGCCATTATTTACTTACTGCAGCGAAGTTCTTATAACAGCAAACACAAAAAAGATTCAAATCTTTCAAAACCAAAGTCTGAGATTAATTACAGGTGCTATCAAAACCACACCAATAGCAGCTATGGAAATACTAACCAACCAATGCCCCATTGAATATGAAATAGAAAAAGCGGCTCTTATTCAACACAAAAAGTTGATCAGACTCCCATTCAATACATGGCACAAGAGAAATTTTACACATACACTAAAGACTCAGGAGAGCTTTCTTTCCAAAATTCAAGACATCAAGAAGAATGTATACTTTCCTAATTCAAAGGAAAACTTCATATCTAAAGTCAATCCGACACAAACATTAGACATCACATATTATTTACACCTGACAGAAGAAGTTAAGAAAAGTGATACTCCAACTAGTGTTCTAAAATTATTGGCATTAGAGACAATCCATACTAGATTTCCAGAACACGAATGGCTCCATATTTATACTGATGGATCAGCGATATCAAACAAAGATGGAGCAGGTGCTGGAGTCACATGTCACCTCTTTTCCTATTACAAATCTTTAAGTTATGGAAATACAAACTTTGATGGAGAAACTGAAGCAATTCGAATGGCCCTACAAAATCTTTTGTGCAGAATTTCACATTTTCAGCAAGCAGTTATTCTCTCAGATTCCAGGGCAGCAATTATAGCAATTACTTCCAAGTTGTCACCAAAAAACCAAACAATTATAGAATGTTGGAAAATCCTTACCCATCTAACAGCACTTCAAAAACACCTAGTCTTCCAATGGATACCAGCTCACTGTGGACTGAGTGGTAATGAGAAAGCTGATTTTCTTGCAAAAAAGGGTACCGGCAATGTGCAGAAATCAATAGTTAATTTACCATTTTATGCAGCTAAAAGATTAGTCAACTCTGAATTCAAAAAAATTATTGAAAAATATTACTATGAAAAATCAAAGAATAAAAGATGGGAACTACCAAACATTCAAACAGTAATTCCTGAGTATCCTCGAAAAACAGCAGTTGCAACCTTCAGGTTGATCACAGGACATGATTGTCTGGCAAAACATTTAAACAGAATTGGGATATATTCTTCACCACTCTGTCCTCTATGTGATCTGCAAGAGGAAATGGATCGAGACCACCTTCAAATATGCCTGGCCACTTCTAATGCCCCATCCATCAGTGAAAAATATTGGAGAACAAGAGGATTAATGACTTCATTGTCAGAAATCCAGCATTAGCTAACAACAACAACAACAACAAATTCTGCCATGGTGGAAAGGTGATTGTAATCTTCTATGTTTCTAGAATAAAGTGTGAAACCTTGAAATTACAGCTGAATCTTAATTGGAAGGAGTAGTTATCTGGGCTAGACACTTATGCCAAAGTACTACCAAATGTGTTGGCCACATCAGATGGATCAACAAGAGCTCCTGTAGCTGTTTTAAGCCCCGCAATTGGCATTTGGGTCAATTTATCGGCTACATGCCTTAACTTATCTCATACAACCACGGAAGACGTATGTCAGACAAATGAAACTACAAACTTGCTCCATGATGCCTTTTTGCTATCCTTAATGAGTTGCCTAAGCCTGGTGCACATTTTCTTGTATTGAATTAGGTTATCCAATGTAGGGTGATGTTGGAAAACTCTAAGAGCATGCCTTCTGGCACAAATGGCATTCTGACATTCATCACTAAGAGACAGCAAATCGACAGGGGTAGGAGGTCGACCGCGGAATAGATTGCTCAGCAGCCGAAAGAATCCTTTCAGTGAGATGCTGTGCCAAATCATTCACTGAGTCACGCTCGTTGGAAGTAAACACAGCAAATGGGTGTACAGGTTCCAGTTGGCATGCTCCAAGAGCCATTTAGGCATATGTGTGGAACGCTTATCTTGTGTTAAGAGATTAATAAGAGATGGAAAGTGGTTACTAGAGTGTATATGGGAGGTGACATTCCACTATAAGGAAAGTGGGTGATGCACATTGAAGTCTCCTACCAACAGAAAAGGTGTTGGTAACTGGGAAACAGATATATGTTGTAAGCAGTTAAATTGGATGGATGGCAGTAAAATCCTTACGGCGACTCATTAAATGTCAGATTGTAAGGGTACAGATTCCAGATATATATAGTCTCTGATAAGTATCATAGCGGCAATTGCAGGAACCCCACTTCCGCTGTAAGATCACACCATACTGGGTGTATTCCAAGAAGGTCTTGCATATGCTGCTTAATCTCTTGCAAACATGCGACCAAAGGCTCATTCTTATTGAGTGGAAGTTCAAGATCTGGTCGGTGTGTTCTAATTCCATATATGTTCCATTTTAGGATAGCCATGATAGTATTTTTATGGTATAAGTACTTAAAGATAACTCTCCATTACATTGAAGTAGGCTGTGTTTGATTATAGGAAGAAAGAAAAACACCGTGATAGATTTGTATAACGAGTTGAACAGCAAGGCTAAATTAATAGGTCTTAAAGTCAACACAGAAAAAACTAAAATAATCATACAAAATAGACATAATAAGAGAAATAATGTTGTTTGGACGATAGGCAATGATAAGATAGAGGTAGTGGACAGTTTTAAATATCTAGGCACAATGGTAGATCAAAATAATGACAAAAGTAAAGAAATTAAAGCTTGAATAATGGCTGCAAACAAGACATATTATTCACTTCAGAATTTGTTTAAAAACAAAAATATAAGCAGGAAAACTAAGATCAGGATATACAAAACGTTAATCAAGACTGTGCTGATATATGGTTGTGAATGTTGGACATTAAACTCCAGTTCTGAGAAAATGTTAGGCACATTTGAAAGGAAAATCCTGAGAAGGATCTACGGTCCAATATAGCAGGATGGAAGATGGCGAATAAGGTGGAATAAAGAAATATACGAACTATATAAAGAGGTGGACATTGTGAAAGATACAAAACTAAGGAGACTGAGATGGGCCGGACATGTGGCAAGGATGACAGATAAACGTATCCCCAAGAAAATTTTGGACGGAAAATTTTATAAGACCAGACCAAAAAGGAGCACCAAGGGGAAGATGGGAAGACGGTGTAAGAAAGGATGAAATGCAACTACTCGATGTTAGGATATGGAGAAGGAAGGCTATGGATAGGGATGAATGGAAGCAAAAGCTAAGGGAAGCTGAAGCCCACAGTGGGCTGTAATGCTTAGAAGAGAGAGAGAGAGAGAGAGAGAGAGAGAGAGAGAGAGAGAGAGAGAGAGAGAGAGAGAGAGAGAGAGAGAGAGAGAGAGAGAGAGAGAGAGAGAGAGAGAGAGAGAGAGAGAGAGAGAGAGAGAGAGAGAGAGAGAGAGAGAGAGAGAGAGAGAGAGGGGGGGGGGGCTGTGTTTGATTTAATATAGCCCTTTTCTTACATGTTGGGCTAACACATTTTTCTGGAGGTTTATCCTGCCTCTTTTTCACTGCGTTCTTGCAGTGTGGGCACGATCTTTTTGCTCCATCTCCTCTAACAAGGAGGATTGTCTCCCCATAAAGAATTTTGGTTTGATTGGAAACAGATATCAGCAAACATGAAAATCGCAGATCAGACTCCACCCCACATGATTCCTCAGATTCTAAAAAACACAGATGGTCATCCTAAGATCTACATGACACGTGGCACATCACCAAGGGGGTTGAGACTTTCCCCCTTTGGAAACAGCTTAGGCATTTCAATAGAAAGCTTCTTAAGAAACTCATGTTAAAGACACCTCAGACACCTCTTTTGTATCAGGCTAACACCTTTTCCTGGCTCTTTTTCACTGATGTTCTAGCAGTGAGCCAGAGTTCCCCTACTCCATTTCCTGCACATGCAGGACTATTTCCCAATAGAGAATTTTGGTTAAAAAAGCTTGAATTGATTGGAAATAGAGATTGATGAAGATGAACATCACCGATCCAACTCCACCTCAGATTCTTCAGAAGAGGTTCTTCAAGGAGATAAGGAGATGTACATGGACTATTCATTCCCTTTGATGTACTGGGAGTAGATGTTTTCTTTCAGGTTGAAGTCTATCTGTTAAGCATAATAGACTATGGCTTGACAGTCTTGTTTGTTGAGGTTAACGTTTCTGGTGGTGACCTTGCTGAGGTGTTGCTTACAACTGTGGACTTGGTAGATGCACATGCAGAATCAGTGTTGATGATGAAGGCTTTGGAATTGATCTAGTTATGAGAACCCTGTTTAAAATTGTTGCCCTGTTTATACTGCTGGTTTGAGTGACAATTTCCCAACTTGGTACTAGTTTAGCTGCAACTGAGCCATAGATATCAGACTTTGGGACAGAGGGTTGGTACACATGAGAAGTTTCTGGGCTTCCAAGGACATATTCCAAACTCCTCCTTACTCCACAAAATGAGGGCATCCTCGGGACCTTGATGGATGTTCACCACTGCAGTTAATACAACTTGGAGGTGATGAACATGCATTGGTGTGCAAGATGCCTCCAGTTAACACAGGTAAGATTGACTGTCACAGAAATCACTAGTGTATTGAAAACACTGACACCCCTAACATCTGAGTGGATTCAGTATATATGGCTGAACTTCAATGGCTTCATAACCTGCCTTAATCTTCTGCGGGAGAGCTACCCAATCAAAGGTAAGAAACAGGGTATAGGTGGGCAAGAATATGCCTCCTGCTTTCTGCTGAATACCAAACATTGATGGGACACCTTGGTCCTAAGTTCTCCTGAATCTCCTCATTACACAACACTGTCCAATGCACAGGTGGTTACCACACCATACAAGGAGTTCAAGGTCCTGAGCATTTTTATGTATACAAGGTAACTGGTTAATAAATTGGCTTTTAGCTGCCTGGTATGCTGAATGAATTTCAACCAAGCTTGTGCCATCACTCAATCTAGTGCAAGACTTGACTGGGCCAGCTACTTTTGCAAAACCCTTCTAGATTATAATGGATTCATTGATGTAAATTTCTTTCCTTTGTCCTATTAATGACTAAGTAGAGAGGCCCATTCAACTTGGCTTCTTCTTTTATACTTGTGTTCTGTAATTTATTGGATTTTTTGAAATGCATCATGGTGATTATATCCTCCACCAATGAAAATGTCTCTGATGAGATGCTCACCCTATGATCTCACCTCACAGTCTATAGGGACCCAATCGCCTTCAGGAATACATCAGCTCATGTAATGGTCCCTCTCATATCAATGAGTACGGTTAGATTAGATGTAGGTTTAAGGGTGTTAAGCTATGTGGTCATCAGCACCCTAATAAAATGGATCATAGCAAAAGCCAGAGATAAATTACAATATAAAATATAAATAATAGTAAAAAAGGAAATATACATAAACATTCCAAAGAGGCAAAAACCAAAATAAAACAAAGTTATACAATGGTTGGAAAAAAATAAGAAATAAACACATCTAAAGTTTCAAATTCTCAGGTTCATGTTTATCTCTGCTAAAAACTTCAAAATTCTTTCGACAGCTTGTTTATCAGCCACCAGGACCTCTGCAAGTCTGACAGGCAGCTGCAAAGAGCCTCAATGGTGTACTAGGGGAACACACTCTAGCAGCACGCGATGGACCTACAAAAGGTTATTGCAAAGTGGACAAAGAGGAGCAGGGTCCCCTTTAAAAAGGTAACCATGCATAAAATTGCAGTGTCCAATGAGTAACCAAGCCAAAATCATCTCCTCGCTATGAGATATATGAGATAGAGTTACCCAGTATATCAGAAGTTCTTTCACTTTTCTAAGCTTATTACCGCAGAGAGCGGATCACTCTTCGCACCAACCTGTGCCTATAGCATGGTGGTAGCATGTCTACCTCACGTCCAAGAGGTCACTAGTTTGAATACCACTTAGGGTGAGTTATCCAGATCAGGTTTTTTTTTCGAGGTTTTCCCCTTATCCTGAGAACACAGATGTCGGTTAACTTACAGCTCTATGGACTTTGGGCTCCTTTGAGCATCTTTTCACCCATTTCTTTCAGTCACAGCTTGATATGAAACTATGTTGGAGGACGTTAACAAAAAAAACATCTTTGTGCCAGCACAAAAGCACTGCTCTCTGCACTTCAAGCCTAAAATCTTCTGAAGTAATTTAAGAGATAGTAATGCTGGGTTCTGTGGTTGTAGCCTTTGCTGCCAAATCTGCCATTTCATTCCCCAGCAAACCTACATGATCAAGAATCCATGCACACACTATGTTAATGCCAGAAATGTGTAAAACATTGAGGGCATCCTGGATACATTGCACAAGAGGGTGGTAGTTGCACAACTCACAAAGGCTCTGAAGTGTATTAAGAGAATCACTGAAAATTAGGCAGTTACCCAATTTATGATGGTGCACATATAAAACGGCTTGGTATATTGCACAGAGCTCTGGTGTATAAATGGAAGTGCTATTATGAAAACCGAATGTATGTGATTTGGTTCCATAAACATAAGCACATCTAACACAGCTAGTGCTCTTAGATCCATCGGTGTAGAGTAAATGTTGGTCAGTGTAGCCTGGAAGAGGGAAAAAAAAAAAAAAAACCAAGTGTGAATACTAGATACAGGACATCATTTTCAATGTGTTCTACATTTAAGTTCATCTAGTTTGCAGCCGAACATTGAAACGCTAATGTTTAAAAAGAAACCAGCAAGGATACCAACTGTGTAAACTAGGGGAGTATCATTGTGACATTTCAATAAACTAAATATAAATTATAACGTTTATTTTTGAGAATACAGTATAGAAACTTTTAAATATCTTTAGTAGTATAAGGGAACTGCATAACAAAACAAAACAAAGGTAATGAACATATTGATTCTATAGAACTGCTTTTGTCAACTTAAGGTTTGGCTATACCTACCACATCAGTAATGTGGTGAGAGAGTGGTGTCTCACACAATGCCAATATGAGTTGTCTAGATCCTTCACTCCTCTTCTCTAGTGTCATTAACTCTCTGTGCACTTTCGTAGCCTAATCTTGAGTTCAAAAGTATGCATTTGACCACATCACAAAAGACGTTTCACCCAAAACCCGAATGACTGCCACAGCGGCACACATCTTCTCTTTGTTTACCTGCCAGACAGAAGGATACAGGGAGTGGCCATTGTAGGGGTAAAGCGTTTCACACTTCCAGTGCTCTTATTGCCAGCCCTGGTATAGAGAGAGGGATTCAATCGCCCTCAGGAGTGCATCAGCTCATGCAATGGCCTCTCCCTGGGACTGACCTTTTATCAGCAGGTATACACACAAGTCCTGCATGATAACCAGGGGCTGGGACTTACGCATTATCCAGTCATCCTTTGCAACTCTGGCCTGCACAACAGTATCCATCAGACTTGTTCAGGGAGGTATCTGGTGGGAGATCAAATATGCTTGTGGACCAAAGTTGATTGGGCATTTGGTATAGGCTCTCTCACCTCTTAGAGGTGCCCAATCAAGAGTATGGTTCAAGATAACAGGAGCACCAAACCCATACTTACCATAGTAGACCCCTGGGGAGCCACATGCTAGGAAAGACACGTTTATGATATGAATAGCTTTAGCCAATCATATGGTAGAGAATACAAAGATGTGTGTTTATGGTTGGAGTAAGCTTAGTAAAGGTATGGTATACAGAGAAATACAAATGTAATAATGATACAACTGTGGTTAATATTACTGCATTATGACTCCACTGATGGCTCGTTTAAGGGAAGTGCCATTGCCAGATTTTAAGCAACTATGCATACTAAAAAGTTGGCACCTCCAATTGCTTTGTGAAACTCCACCTAAACAAAGCAACAGTAGTCTGTTACAATATGCATGATGATTTTGTGGGCCAGTACAGTTTACAGAAATGCTTTCAAAATATCCATACTTTTCTTTCTTACAATTATAAACTCCTTATTCTCTCTGGTTATCGCTCTGTTGCTAGTCTATATATTATTTTACCTCAAATGCCATTTGAAGACCACCATTATATACAACATACAGGCGATCGTCATCGGTATCAATCAGAGATCGGAATGCTAAAATAAGAGTAGCCCAACATGACCTTCCATCGAGAACTTGAAGGTAAAGCTGCAAAGTTTGTCTTCTAAATGTGTTAATTTCATGTATTTCTTGTTCTGTGCTGTCAGGAAACTTTACAACAAACAGCTGAATCAATTTAAAGAGTTCGTCTACAGCCTGAAAGCAAAACAAAACTTTTATCAGTTAAACTTCTATAATGCACATTATATATGAAACATCTATTGCTATATACAAGCACAAACGAAACATCAAATGAACTTACGGCGCTATATTGTGTGGGATGTGGTGTTATATTTTTGAAAGCCCAATGCAAGTTCTGATGATTTGCCAATTGTCGGGTAAATGTGCGTGACTGTAGGCAGCAAAGTCGAAGTAACCCATAATACGCAGGTAACATACCCCTATTAAATAACACAACATCTTGGTCCTCATGATCCGCTCTGAAACACAACAGTTCATATAACATTTTTTATAATCCCTTATTAATCATTTCTATTCATTTTTTCTTGGGGAGGTCAGAACAAAACTTCCCAAAGTGAAAAATATTTATTTTGTCAATGTAGTTATCTCAAGTCATGTTGGGAATAAAACAACTGATAAATAAAACTGATAATCAAACATTAAAATCACACCACTGGCAAGTCACATGAACATAACCAAACATTAAAATTTCACTAATCTTATTAAAGCAAATATAAATTAATCCAAGGATAAAAGTCATCAACATCACACAAAGACTGAGCCTCTGGCCCCTTCCAACTCAAAATCTTTAAATATTTAATAGGAAATAATCAAAACTTTAAATGGGAAAAATTATAGCTTAGAGTTTAAAATATTACTGATAGGAACATGCAAAACTTGCATTTGCGATAATGCACATTTTTATGCAAATTTAGGCACTTTCCAAAGAGGAATGACTTTTTGAGAATACACCAAATCGATTGTAAATAATGTACATTGAAATACAACATGATTATCTGAGCTTGTGGGCCATGGTCAGTGGAAATTCTCCTTCCAGACGTTTCGTTCAAAGCTGTATAGAACATCTTCAGTGGTATGACTGTAGCACTCTGGCAGTCTTGGCGATGACTGATAAGGAGCCATTTGGTTTCACAGGTTTTATACACTTATTATGTGTGGGCGTTTGACGATTGGTTCAGTCTTTGTTTCTTGGTTTGGCTGCTGCGTGGGATGGGCTAAAGTGGGGAGTTGCTTCCATTGTCTATGATTGTTGTCAATGTTCGACACAGCTTTGAACGAAATGTCTGGAAGGAGAATTTCCAGTAGGCCACGGCCCACAAGCCCAGATAATCATGTTCTATTTTATGACACCTGCCATGAAAACTTCTGCAATTTGATCAATGTACACTGATGATATGACATGCATGGATAGATGCGATCAACTTCTGACATAGGTGTAGGAAGGAAGTTAGTTATCTACTCTGCCTACTCCTGTGTGTGAGTGCATCTTCTGCTTCCATACCACTGGGCAGCATTGGGTAAATCACAGAACAGGTGTAAATCAACAAATGCAATCACAAAACTTAACTCTTTCATTTTTGTCCAGTTTGTCTTATAGACCTGTTGTGTTGTGATTATGTGAATGTGCCAAAGCCCAGTATAAATGTGAAAGTTCAAGAGATAATTTGCAAGTGATGTATTATATGCAAGCAATAAAAAGATACAGCTTAACAATTATGCCTGTATCAATTTATAAAAGTGGAGAAAGAATTGAGATAAGGAATTCCCTGCATTAAAAATGAACTCTATTTTACCTTAAACATCACTTTTGATGAATTTGGATTGCTAGGTCTTTGCTCCATTTTTTATTTTTCCCTGCAGATGCTACCCTCCGAATTTCTTTTAGCCACTGGCAAATGCATTCACAGCTGTCAACATATGAGTAAGATTTGCCACCAATGACTGATTTAACATAGCAGGTATTGAGGGCCCTAAGCTAGAAGGCGTAGCCAAGGGATACTTTTTACAGGACTGAAGCAGTTGCAAAGCGACAACAGAGTGTAAGCATAGGATCTGTGTAGCTAAGCTCCATGATAAAATCAATCAAAACATTGCAAACCCAGCAAATTCTGCTTCTCATTTAGGTTGCCAATCTCCATTACACATACTCAGTATGCGGGACAATGGCTATGTTTGTTCTCCTTACAAAATTATTTTCCTTTAAAAGAAGGAAAAACCTTTAACTTACCTAAGAAAGTGGATTATTGGCTTTAATAGTGAGCACATCAACTTCATACTATACTAACAAGATATTTACATCATTCTACTTCAGTTCTTCCACTCATTTATTGGTGAACCACATATACTAGTTCCATAGGTAACAATAAAGTCACTGTAAGTTACAACCTGGAAGAAACCATTACCTAAAAGTACCAAATTCACAGTATTTATTTATCCATCCTCTTAAGTTTGGGTCATTCAGCTTTTCCATGGGAATATTTGCTTTCATGAAAGCTTCTAGTGTCTTTCGCAAATGTGTTAGTAGCAACCTTCTTTCTTTGGTAGATGAAACATCACAGCAACTGACACCATATGCTTTGTCTTATTTGCTTTCCTTGAAGAAACTTTATGCTTTTCACTTTGAATATGCTTAACGCACCTATTTCTTCTTTCCCAAGTAATTGAGACAGAATATTAGAAGACCCCAAAAGAAAATCATTTATGTGAATATTTGTTAAGAGTGTAATTTGTTTTTTGATGTTGGTATGAGATGGTTAAATGACGAAAACGTGTTACTAATGTTCATTGTTACGAACAAATAAGTTTGTTTAAAGACGTTATAAATATTTCCATATTTAATTTTAATATATATGTATAAATATTAGAATTATATGTGTTCAATAATAAAAGCGAAATCAGGATAGCTAAAGATCGCTTCCCTAACAATATGGGAACTATTTGATGGACACATACGCGGATGTATACGAGAAAGGTAGTATCACGTGAGATGACGTCGGACTCCTTTCACTAGCGTCTACGTGTCCAAGGTGATAGGACGTATTTTAGTAGTGTGTGAACATTGTAGAACGTTTACCAGACTTTCATCAAGCTTTTGTTCCACTTTTTGAAAAAGTGGAAAGACTTAAATAATTTAAAACGGTGCTAAGAGGATTTATTTAAATGTAAAATAGAGAAAAAGTGTTAATAAAATAATACATTGTGGTGAAGAAACATCGTGTGATTTTTCATTCCATCCGTTACCACGCCCTGAGAGAAATAAGAGCCTCATCGCTCAAACGTGAAACAACGCTTCGATAAAAACTGCACCATAATGATACAATTACATGTTTTGCACATTAGCACTTTTTAACAATACATTTACTAAGTGTATTCAAAATGCTCAAGTGCACTTACCATACCGAAAAAGTCATAGAAATAAGTATTCAGTTCAATTTGAATGTTAAATCCAAAATTCTGTTCTACTATACATAAGTTTAACTTTATTGAAGCATTAAGAATACGTATATCTGTGCTGCCAAATAGAGTTTGGCCCAGGCCACCTATATGTAAGTAGCATCAGATAGAGAACTATCATAACTAGGCTTCGGCTCAGGTTGCAAACAACATTATGTTAAGAGCTATTTTACTGTATATCCATTTGCACTTCATGTTTGTTCACAGTAGAGGAGATAGGGAAACGGAAGGTGACACACTGCTACAATAACTTGCCTGTAAGACAGCGTGGTGTATCGTCTCTACCCAAAGTGGCGCTACATCACAAAATCCCCCTGCAAACAACTTAAATGCCAAGAACAAGCAATCAAGGACCGAAGCCTAATCATAACGTATAACAGTACTCTACCTACATCTTTCTTCCACATTGCTCGAGTTTGGTGGGAACTTACATTTTATGTGCACATGTGTGAGAGAGGGGGAGGGGAGGAAGGGAGGGAGAGAGAAACAGAGAACCACTTTCAAAAAGCTTATATATAACAACATGCAACATATGGGAACCATACTCTTTCTGATAGTCAGATTTGGAGATGTAAAAGATCATATTCAAATGGATTGAAGCTCCTCTAAGCTATGATCAATAGAAAAAATTAGTGTGCTATCACGCATATTGTTCATTCAGGTATCCAAAAGAACAGTTCTAAGGACACTTAGTAGAGATTTTGGATCAAAAAGTCAATTTTTTGTTTTATGCATAAAACCAATCTATAGCTTGTAGAATATGCCCTTTATAAGGTTCATGTGCACCTGTAGCATTTAAGTGAACATGGATCAGGAATGTTTTGAAGTTTCACTATGTTACAAAAACAGAACATCTTCTTTTGCCATTTACCATAACTATAATCGCTCCACCCTTAGATCTGCACTTGATGTAAACACGAGGAGTCAACAACTAACTCGTGATACACCGAAACCAAAGCACATCATGAAATATGTTGTTAGCTAATGCTGGATTTCTCACAATGAAGTCATTAATCCTCTTGCTCTCCACTATTTTTCACTGATGGATGGGGTGCTAGAAGTGACCGGGCATATTTGAAGGTGGTCTCAGTCTATTTCCTCTTGCAGATCACATAGAGGACAGAGTGGTGAAGAATATATCCCAATTCTGTTTAAATGTTTTGCCAGACAATCATGTCCTGTAATCAACCTGAAGGTTGCAACTGCCGTTTTACGAGGATACTCAGGAATTACTGTTTGAATGTTTTGTAGTTCCCATCTTTTATTTTTTGATTTTTCATAGTAATATTTTGCAATAATTTTTTTGAATTCAGAGTTGACTAATCTTTTAGCTGCATAAAATGGTAGATTAACTCTAGATTTCTGCATATTGCTGGTACCCTTTTTAGCAAGAAAATCAGCTTTCTCATTACCACTCAGTCCACAGTGAGCTGGTATCCATTGGAAGACTAGGTGTTTTTGAAGTGCTGTTAGATGGGTAAGGATTTTCCAACATTCTATAATTGTTTGGTTTTTTGGTGACAACTTGGAAGTTATTGCTATAATTGACGCCCTGGAATCTGAGAGAATAACTGCTTGATGAAAATGTGAAATTCTATACAAAAGATTTTGTAGGGCCATTCAAATTGCTTCAGTGTCTCCATCAAAGTTAGTAAATCCATAACTTTAAAGATTTGTAATAGGAAAAGAGGTGACATGTGACTCCAGCCCCTGCTCCATCTCGGTTTGATATCGCTGATCCATCAGTATAAATATGGAGCCATTCGTGTTCTGGAAATCTAGTATGGATTGTCTCTGATGCCAATAATTTTAGAACACTAGTTGGAGAATCACTTTTCTTAACTTCTTCTGTTAGGTGTAAATAATATGTGGTGTCTAATGTTTGTGTCGGATTGACTTTAGATATGAAGTTTTCCTTTGAATTAGGAAGGTATACATTCTTCTTGATGTCTTGAATTTTGGAAAGAAAGCTCTCCTGAGTCTTTAGTGTATGTGTAAAATTTCTCTTGTGCCATGTATTGAATGGGAGTCTGATCAACTTTTCATGTTGAATAAGAGCCGCTTTTTCTATTTCATATTCAATGGGGTATTGGTTGGTTAGTATTTCCATAGCTGCTATTGGTGTGGTTTTGATAGCACCTGTAATTAGTCTCGGACTTTGGTTTTGAAAGATTTGAATTTTTTTTTGTGTTTGCTGTTACAAGAACTTTGCTGCAGTACGTGAATAATGGCTTTATATATACATTGTATGTTGTATCAATATGACATTCATCCCAGGCTCTTAGTCTGTCGTATCCACTCAACATAATTACTTATACATACATTTTACTTACTCAGGGGTCTCCGCCTAGGGGATATGTGAATGGCGACCACAAGGTACCCATGCTGAGCAGAACATTACTTCCACTTACTGGTGTTTTGCTCCTTACTATAGCTTTTCTATCTGACCATATCTTGGTCATCTCTTGTTCTCTTCCGACCCCAATGCTATTAGGGTTCCTGAGGGCTAGGGAGTCTTTATTTTTCCAACCTCTCCATTTCTCTATAAACTCTTAACCCCAAACATGCTGACCTGTCATGGCATGTAATACGTCCTCTGAATGGTAATCAGAGGATATGGTCGGTGAATTTATTTTGATAATCCTCCCGGTCAGGTCGGTGAGACCCGTAAACCAACGACAGGTGTGGTCCTCCAGACATTCTGGGGGTTGTGAGAGAGCGATGTAACCACCAAAACATAAAAATATGGTGCTCTCTAAAAAGCAGTTACTATTACTGCTAAGTCTCTTCAACATCATGAAATATAGTACCTTAAATATTGGCGATTATCTGTAAGTTTTCAAAATGTATGATAACCCTGGTAAAGACTACTTGAATGTAAAGCTGTTCCTAAACCTTCCGAGTAAATATTGTTCTGTTGCAACATAAATGCAAGGCATGGCTCCACGTGGCGTGTATTTGTGTTGGTTCCAGTGATATGAACATCAGGTTATCATGGAGGGATACAAGGTATGGATCTAAGGCTGGATGGAGATAGTTGTTTTAAACTTTAAGTACACTTTTCTAAAAGGCTATAATAGAGCTATGACCTTTCTTGTGCATATGCAAGATATATTGCTCTAAAACAGCCAGGGGAAGCTTTTATGTTGCACTTGCATGAAATCCTATAACAAAATATTAAACATACCTAAAAAATTAAACAATTAAGAAAATGTTAGGCTTTCATGGTAGGAGTTAATAAGCCTGGAAGCTATTTCAGCAAAAACTTTTCCAAGGAGATTTTGAATATGCCACCAAACATGTCCACCACAGTAGTGGACAAAACATCTGCAGCATTTATCTCCAGCAAGCCATGGCAGAACAGCCTAGAAATAACTTTAGTTATAAAGAGAACATAATTATTTATTTTTTATATTACTATCATTGATTGAAATGCCTTACTCTTTCACCAACTATGTTAAGTAACATGTTTATAAAGTGATTACAAAATATGAAGTGTCTCACTTTAATTTTTAGGAGAAAAGTGCACTTAACAATGAAAATATGTGAAAACATTTTCAAATTTTCTGGTTTATTGGAATATCAGAAAAGTAGCATTTATTAATTTTAGTTTTGATGTGATTACAGTTTCTGAATCAAGATATTTTTATTAATGGTAAAAGTTTCATTATGATAAACTGTATGGTTTAAAGAGATATTAATACTCCCTCTGTTCCAAATTACTGTACAGATAATGGAACAGAGTGTGGGAATATGGTGTATGTGCGACTATTACCTTTGAGTGAGTGTGTACGGTTTAAGGGCTCATCAACAACTAGGTCATTAGGGCCCATGACTTGACCTGTTTTGTATACATTACATGAAGTATAGGAAATGCCTTACTGTGTGTGGATGTGACATCTCCAATTTATTGGTGTGTGTGAGTGAGTGAGTGAGTGAGTGAGTGAGTGAGTGAGTGAGTGAGTGAGTGAGTGAGTGAGTGAGTGAGTGAGTGAGTAGAGTTTAAGCACATGTTGACAACAGGGTCATTTGGGCTAAAAGTCAAAAGCTAAAATGGGAAAACTAAACAGAATACTTACATAGTGCAATATGAGTTAGAATCAACTGGCCAAAAGCAGTGGCTCTCAGGCTAACAAGGAATAGTTAACCTGGCTCAATTTAACTGGAACTTCAAAGAAACAACTATTGATAGGCAAGTGCCGTATTGCTATTCTGCAATACAAGAAAGGTGGAGTTTTTTATAAGGGTTATTAATGAAGCAGGAAATCAATTTCAAGTAACATTACTAACTGTATCCTGGATTTGGCACCGAGCCAAAATGCAATATGAACAGGGCAAGCCGCATGCTAATGTTAATTCTAGGAACACGGGAAACTGAGGTCGCCCAAGCAAAGATTATTTGCACAATTGCATAAAATAAAGGACACTCCTTTACACAAAATGTGGGACAATTCTATCTTTGGTTATGTGCAATTGAAATGCTAATATCACCCTCTTTTAGTATTTCAAGGAAGGCAAAACAACCAAATGAGTTCCATCCACACTGAAGCCTCTTCTCACAGAGGAAAACAAACGTAAACTTTTGCACTTCTTTTGTCCATGGTGGAGAATAATGGTAAATTTGATTACGTAGATATTGATAAGAAGTGGTTCTATTTCACTAAGGTACCACAGAAACGTTACCTCCTGACAGAAGAGGAGTCTCCACATCATTGCAAAAGCAAACAGTAAATTCCTAAGATCATGTTCATGGCAGCAGTTGCAAGATCAAGATGGGATTCCCATAAATAGCAATGGTGCAATGGTTAAATAGACATTTTGTGATTCATTGACATAATAGAGGGAAAAAAAATCCGTAACTTTTTGCATCAGCCAAAAAAAATGGATGGAATATTGTCCTGAAGCAACAGCCTCCCAACAACCCAGATTTAAATGTTTTGGACTTTGGAATTTTTCAAGTACAGAAAAGTCCAAGAATGCCAAGAGAATTAAACTGCATTGTCGAGACATTCAATGCCCTCCCCAGGGACAAACTATGTTTTCCTCACTCTGCAGCAGTGCACGAAGTTCAGCATGACAAAAGGACGCAATACATACATGCTTCCACATTTGAGCAAAAAGGAACAAAGATATTCAGGAGTATTACCTGAATAACTTCAAAGTAAGCAAGAAGCTATTGAAGCTCAATCTTAGACAAATGTCCAGGCTGTAGGGAGGGTGGTTGAGATGTCCCAGCAAAACTGCTTCAACAGCATGGCGAGGCTTTCTCAACTGGCCACAAACTTGTGACACAGTTTTGCAATATGCTGATTAGGCGCTACAATCTCTTCATAAATCTCTACCGTCTGCTAGTGAATTTCAGCCACAGTTATACCTTTTGCCCACAGAAATCGAATAACTAAGCAGAGATTTTTGAGAGGTAGAACTGGAACTTAAAAATTCAATAATAATTACCATCTGAAGGTTATTTAATCCTGGGATATAAAGTACTTACTAGTAAGTCACCATTGGGGTAATTGTCTCTGATGTGAGACTGCCTTTGTGGTTTACCAGAAGAAATAGGAACTGGTTTGAGAATTTAATGCCATCCTGGCAGTTTGTCACAATAGCTCAGTGGTAGAGCACCTGCCCAGTAAGCAGAAGGTCTGTGGTTCAAATCCCAGTTGTGGCATTGAATTTTTAAGTTCCAGTTCTACCACTCAAACTTTGCCCACACACGGCTTGTGTGTTTAAAAACACCAACAGTAAGTTTGTTGGCATAAATAAATAATAACTAACCAGAGTTTTTGCAAGACCAGTTTTTCACACAAGTCACTATTTGTGTTTACCTACAGCTAGTGCTGTAGGAAGTAGGTGGCTGAAACTCTGCACAGTTGCCAACTGCATGTATTAGAATTACAGCACACTACTAACTTCTACATAACGGATGAAACTCCAGGAATATCAGCCTTGCAACCTTAGTTTATGATCACCCCTCGTAATAAATGAGTGAAATCTATGCCATATTTTGTGATTTTATAAGTGAGAGATATCTGTACCATAATTTGGGATGGAGGTCAGCATGGAAATTGTCAATCTGTCTTCACCAAGTGTCCTTAAATGTTCAGAAGGGTATTCAAATCAAACTTAATGCAGATAGTGTGGCAGCACCATAGTTTCTGTCTAATGCATACTATACCACTGTAAGCGAACACAAATGCCCCATATAAATGTGCTTTGCATGAAAATAATGATTACTCACAATGCACTTTGTAAAATAATTTTTTTATAAATTAGACAGCAGTAGTTTGGGAAAAGCTATTACATTACTGTGTGCATATGACAGGATGATAGGCTCCTGTATTATCAGAGAGGCAACTTCTCATACCATCAATATACCAGGTATTTATAACACCATATCTCAACTCTTTCTCCACTTTTAACAAACTGATGCAGGTATAATAGCTTAGCTGCACTTTTAACCCAAAATTAATACTACTACTACTACTACTACTACTACTACTACTACTACTACTACTACTACTACTACTACTACTACTACTACTACTACTACTACTACTACTACTACTACTACTACTAATAATAATAATAATAATAATAATAATAATAATAATAATGATGATACTATTGATGATGATACTATTGATGATACTAATAATGATACCACATTTGAGCGAAAGTAATGGTTATTCAAAACACACTTTTTTAAATACCTTTTTATTAATTAGATAGAGGTAGTTCCTTTCCCTTTACTCCTATCATTTTCCACATTTATCCCTAATTAATCTATTTTCTTTCTTCCTCCCTTTGGTTTCTTCAACCATGATCCAAAAACAGTCTTTTCTAAGGCTAACAATTGCATAACAAAAGAGCAAGCAGATCTGGTTAGGCTTGCAATTATAATTATGATTCTTATGATTATTATGATTATGATTCTTATGATTATTATGGTTATTACTATTGTTATTATTATTGTTATTATTATTATTATTATTATTATTATTATTATTATTATTATTATTATTATTATTATTATTATTATTATTTACTTTGTATATGACTTTTACTGCTATATGTGCCTGTTAACTGCGAGGAACAGACCGTGTAACAGTTTTTTTTATCTGATAGTGGCATTTCACCTATGCATTAATTCCTCAATCCAATCCATATCATTCAAATGTAATGCTGAGCACCCCAATTACAGAGTAAATGAGGATCCCTTCATACTGTGATGAAACCACCTTAGCTAATTCATGTACCACATAATCTGAAATCAGAACCTCATGCAACTGTGCGGTAAGTAGATAATCTTAACATGGGAACATATTT
This sequence comes from Tenodera sinensis, assembly GCA_030765045.1. Taxonomy (NCBI): domain Eukaryota; kingdom Metazoa; phylum Arthropoda; class Insecta; order Mantodea; family Mantidae; genus Tenodera; species Tenodera sinensis. The sequence goes on along the minus strand of CM060964.1, from coordinate 291,112,334 downwards.
TCTAATACATATATGTTAATGAAACAAATACAAAGTTTTATAATGAAGTTGCATGTGGCAGTATGACTGACACACAGTATGCTTTAAACATCTGATTTTACTAGAAATAATTGTTGCAAATTACTGGTGATTACATTATTTTAAATGAGGATTTCCATTAATAACTAACACCTCACACAAACCAGGGCATCAAACAAGGTTGTGGTTTATCTCCCACAATGTTTAACATATACAAAGATGACATGATATGAGAGTTGAAAGAAACGACTGATAAAAGGTATTAAACTAGGTCAGGCATTATATATGAATATAACTTTATATGCTGATGATATTGTGTTCATTTTCGATAAGGAAGATAAACTGTAATATGCACTATACTGCCTAAATAAAGTATGTAAAAAATACAACTTTAAAATTTCATTAAAAAAAACAAAGATCCCTGGCCATTAAGGGCAAACACCCAGTCAGAAGTAAAATAATACAAGATAACAGAATAGAACAGATTTCAATGTTTAACTATTTAGGTATGATAGTTTCATATGCTAAAGAAAATTATATTGATTTTAAACCTAGTAAATTTTTAAATATTTGTGGAATGTTAAAGAAAGCCCTGGAAACAAAACCAGAAAAGAAACAAAAATTAAATTTTATATTGTGATGACATTGCCTGTTTTATTATACGGTAGTGAAACACGGACTGTAAAGGAGATTAAAAAGAATTGAATCATTAGAGATAAGATACATAAGAACAGTAAACAAAAGTAAGGTATAAAACAGGATTTCAAATGAAACCATTAGAGAAGATCTAAATGTTGAATATGTATTAAATTCGGATTTTTGAATCACTTTATTTACATCCACTTATAACATTTTTGAAAAACTGGAACGTTAGTCATCCAACCGCTGAGGACGAGATCGAATGATCTTGAAAACATTCTGGCTTTTCCAACATTTTATAAGTGAAGGTGAGTGTAAATAAAGCAACTCAAAGAACTGGATTCAACACATGAACGCTCACTGTTAATAGTGCTTCTATTTTTAATATTCATAATACCAAATGTGTATCTAATAAATTAACACCTTATAGAGATGACTCTTTAAATCAGTTGGAATGAATATCAGAATTCCTCAAATAACAATGAAATATCAACCAATAGGAATTCGAGGAGTAAGTAGACTAAGGAAGAGACGGAAAGATACTGTGAGACCTGAACAGACCTAACGTCACTGCTTCCCAAATACAACCATTTTAAGTTTCACTTCTGTCCCTCTATTTTAACCTTTAGTTCCCGCTTCTGTTCCATTAGCATTATCCTCTCTGATTTGTAATTGCCAACCTTCTTGTGCACTATGGAATTTAATGTATTTCTTCATGAGAAGTTAGCATGGTTTAGAGAGATTTTAATCCCCGAGACCTGTGTTCAGCAACATTTTTAGATATTTGTAGCTGTTTTATTTTTTCAAATATTCTCTTCAGGAGATGGAGGTCTGTCACATGCAAGAACACTAAGAGAGAGGTACATGGCAGAGTCTAGCATGCTAGCTGGCATGCTAGCATTTGAAAAGCAGTTGTAGAGAAGGTGAAAGAACCCCACAACAGGATGGGATAATGTGTTTGTGCAGTCTTATTCAGAGTATTGTGAGGTTCTATTCCTGAACTAGGACTGCTGGCATACATTTTCTTGAGTCTGCAAATGCTACCAACTACATTAGGGCAATGCTTGGTTCCATATATGGTGTAGATCATGGACCAGTGAACTGTATAGTGACTGACTCTGCTCACTATATGACAAAATGTGTATAAGGTCTACTAATACACATCCAAAGCTCATAAACTAGTCTTCTTGGCAACTTGCCCTCAAGAACTGCAACTGAATGCTCCAGTGACCAAGAGTAAGAATTTATTTCTGAACACAAGGAAAAGAAACCACCTTGATGATGATTTAGGTTTAAGGGCACTTAACTACTTTGCTCATCAGCACCCTTACAAAATGGATCATGGCAAAAGCCAGAGATAAATTTAAATATAAAATAAGAATACTAGTAAAAAGAAAATATACATCAATATATCAAACAAAGAGGTAAAAGCTAGAATTAAAACAAAATTACAAAAAAGGGTTGAAAAAGTATAACATTTTGATACATATATAAACTTCTAAATTCTTAGGTTCATGTTTACCATTGCTAAAAACTTTAAAACTCTTTTGACTGCTTGTTTATCATCTGTCAGGACCTCTGCAAGTCTGACAAGCAGCTGCAGAGTCTTACAGGTGCACTAGGGAAGCACACTAGCAGCATGTGATGGACCAACAAAAGGCTGTCGCACAGCCGAGAGAGGGCAGGGTCCCCCTTAAAAACGTAATCACATAAAATTGCAGTGGCCAATACATAACCGAGGCAAAGCTATCCCCTCGCTACAAGATATGCAACAGGAGGTTACCCAATTTATTGGAAGTTCTTTCACTTCTCTGAGCTTATTATCACTTTCAGTGCCTTGGTGAACTGGCAACCAATCTAGAAGTATCAAAATATTCTACTGCTCATCTTCTTTATGAAAAACTGGGAAAATTGCACATACCATTCAAAATCATAGAGCAGGGTGTCATTTTCAGTGCCACAACAGATGCACTTGAATCTCTGAGCAGCAAACAAATAGTTTGAGAGGTAGAACTGGAACTTAAAAATTCAATGCCACAACTGGCATTTGAACCACAGACCTTCTGCTTACCGGGCGGCTGCTCTACCACTGCCCACACACGGCTTGTGTGTTTAAAAACACCAACAGCAAGTTTGTTGGCATAAATAAATAATAAACAAATAGTTGCTTATTATTTATTTATGCCAACAAACTTACAGAGCGTCCGCCCGGTAAGCGGAAGGTCTGTGGTTCAAATCCCAGTTGTGGCATTGAATTTTTAAGTTCCAGTTCTACCTCTCAAATAGTTGCTTGTTAAAGACTCTTTTAAGCAGGTTGCTTAAAAAACGTTATAGTGAAGCTCAATCTACCAATGTCACAGGATTCAGAAAATGACATTTTCAAAAGGTGTATAGTGTGCCGTATCCTAAAAGAAATAAATTCATCTTTCCATACAGACTTGGCAAACTACCATTTCTCAAGGCACTGGATCAGGGTGAGTTAATTTCAGGTTATACTGAACTGCAGGACTGTGTAGTTAAATGTGGTTCAAATTGTGAAATGGACTTGAGAACTTGTTGCAGTCTATGAGTGTTTCAAAATCAAACTTTGCAGAGAAATCTATGTAACTCATATGTTTACCTTGTGCAAATGTGGATTCAAGTGCTTTTTGACCTGCTATAACAATATTCTGACAAATCTGAATGAAAATACTCTGTACATAATGTGAGCTTTTGCATTTGAAAGCCAAGTGTAATGGGTGCACCAAAAGGTATACCATATATGTTAATAAATGTCCTAATAAACATCTGAAAACATCACTTTTGTCCAAAAAATAACTTCACCTTTTGCAAATTGCAAAAGTTACTGGTTATTCCATGGCCAACATTACTCCAAATCCTTGGTTTGCAGCACATTTGTCTCACTATTCAGTATGAATCCATTCTAGAGGCATGCTCACACAATTTATTTCTGCCATTTATAATTATTATTGCTTAACTATGGTAGGCTGAGGAATTTTCTGTTCCACTCAAAAATGCAATATTCAGGTTTCTTCAGGAACACTCACTTTACTAATGAAACGGAAAAATACCAAATTTAATCCTCAGTTACAATTCTCGAAAGTTCCCAGTAAAGGAATGGGACAATTGAGTAAACCTAAATCACTAACGAGTATAATAAATATTCATAACTAAATTTCACTTATCTTGTATTATGATTATAAATCCTGCAGTACATAAGATAACACAAGGTAGTGAAGTTTTGTTACAAATATTATTATATTTGAGAGGTAGAACTGGAACTTAAAAATTCAATGCCACAACTGGGATTTGAACCACAGACCTTCCCCTTACCAGGCGGCTGCTCTAACCATTGAGCTATTGTGACAAACTGCCAGAACTGGTTTGAGAATTTAATGTCATTCTGGCAGTTTGTCACAACAGCTCAATGGTTAGAGCAGCCGCCTGGTAAGCGGAAGGCCTGTGGTTCAAATCCCAGTTGTGGCATTGAATTTTTAAGTTCCAGTTCTATCTCTCAAACTTTGCCCACACACAGCTTGTGTGTTTGAAAACACCAACAGTAGGTTTGTTGGCATAAATAAATAATAATTGCCATCTGAAGGTTATTTAATCCTGGGGCATAAAGTACTTACAATAGTAAGTCACCATTGGGGTAATTTGTCTCTGATGTGAGACTGCCTTTGTGGTTTACCAGGAGAAATAAGAACTGGTTTGAGAATTTAATGCCATTCTGGCAGTTTGTCACAATTGCTCAATGGTTAGAGCAGCCGCCTGGTAAGCGGAAGGTCTGTGGTTCAAATCCCAGTTGTGGTATTGAATTTTTAAGTTCCAGTTCTACCTCTCAAACTTTGCCCACACACGGCTTGTGTGTTTAAAAACACCAACAGTAAGTTTGTTGGCATAAATAAATAATAATTATTATATTTGGATTGCTTCACGTTGATAGCTTCAATTCATTTTATTCAAATCACCTGCTTATTGTTTTTATGGCAGCCATTATTTAGAAAATATAACATGCCTTTCTATCCTCATAGCTTACTGGTCACGATTTATATTCAGTCCAATAGTGAATATATATCCAATATAGTCCAATACAGTCCTGTGCTTTTACAGGAATCAAACACATCGTTTCTGAAATAATGTAATGAATCTCAAGGTTGATTACTTTGCATGATTTTGGCTTACATACGTTCAGGTAATTGTGAACTATGACATATGAAGCTGGAAAATTTATTTTACATAGTTTTTTATACATCTATCAATATGAGTTGCTGTTTCTACTTTTTTAATTGTGAATCAAAATTGCTTCTTGTTATTATTCATTACAGTTGTCATTCTAGTTACGTATATTGCTGACTGGACGTAAGCACGATTTCCTTTAAATGCAAAAAATCTGTAATGATAACTTCTTACATGCAGTTATTTCTAAATCAAATAATTATAATTTCTTAAACAATCTGATGTGTTGCACTCACAGGTCTTTCTCTACTTTCACTGCACAAACTATTCTTACTAACTGCTTATTCTTCAATGCACTTATCTATATCATAAAAATGAATTTGTAAATCTTCTTAACCACAAAACTTCAAAATGGCTGGATCAATTTGGCTAATTCTTTTTTTTTTTTTTTCAAATATTCGTTTAAGTGCGAGGAAGGTTGTTACGAAGAGAAAAATTTGAAAAATTGCGCAGAAAAATAGTAAAACCATATTTTTCTTTTTCCCATTCAAACAGAGAAAAATGGCTGTGTGTATCTACGTATATAACCGCCAATCTCCTAAACCACTTGACCGATCACTGCGAAATTTGGCATGTATATGTATTTTTTCATAGAGAAGATTCTTATGCTATCATTTTACTATACAATGTAACATTCACATGTTTTTCTCTACTCACTTTTCTTTTACGTGAGACATTCACATATCCCTCCCTATACACTCGCCGTTCAACATACAATTCATACAAATTTCTATGATTGTAGTAGAAATGCAACATATTACATCCACACGGTTTTCTCTACTCACTTTTCTTTTGCAAAACATGATCACATTTCTTTCTCTATTTGCACTTTAACATACAATTCATAAAACTTTCTATGATGTAATAGAAATGCAACGTATTACATGCACACGATTTTATCTACACTCTTTTCTTTTACGTAACACATTCACATCTTCACTACTCGCTCTTCAACAGACAATTCATGCAACCTATATGTATGAAGTTGATAAATTCCAACACAATTGACCTATCACAATGAAAATTGGTACATCTAAGCATTTTTCATGGAGAAGGTTTTTATGCTATACATTTGCATAGTTTTCTCTACTCGCTTTTCTTATGTGTAACACATTCACAAATCCTTCTCTATTTGCCCTTCAACAGACAATTAATACACAATTCTATGATTGAAATAGAAATGCAATGTTTTACAGTCACAGTTTTCTCTACTCACTTTTCTTCCTCTACTCGCCCTTCAGCATAGAATTCATACAACTTTCTATGATAATTATTATTATGATTGCAACGTATTACATTCATATGGGTTTCTCTACTCACGTTTCTTGCACGTAACACATTCTCATGTTTTTCTCTGCTCGCTCTTCAACATACAGTTAAAGGGATGTTGGTATGTATGAAGTTGATATACTTAACACGGTTGAAAGATCACCATTAAAATTGGCACATTTATGTTTCTTCATGGAGGCTTTTACGTGGTCCATTTTACTTTGCAACCCATTACATTCACATAGTTTTCTCTGCTTTTCTGCTATGTAAAACATTCACATATCCTTCTCTACTTGCCCCTCAACATAACACTCATCTACTTTTCTATAATTGAAATAGAAATGCAACATATTACATTCATATGGGTTTCTCTTCTCATGTTTATTTTATGTGACATATTCACATATTTTTCTCTATTCACTCTTCAACATACAATTAAATGGATGTTGGTATGTATGAAGTTGATAAACTCAACACGGTTGACAGATCACCATTAAAACTGGCACAATTAAGTGTTTTTTTTCATGGAGGCTCTTATGTGATCCATTTTACTTTGCGATGTATTACCTAAATTCACATGGTTATCTCTGATAGTTTTTCTGTTACGTAACACATTCACATATCATTCTCTACTTCCCTACAACATAATAGTCATCCACTTTTCTATGATTAAAATAGAAATGCAACGTATTACATTCACATGGTTTTCTCCACTCACATTTGTTTTACTAAACAGAATAACATTTCATTTTCTACTTATCCTTCAACTTCGAATTCATACAATTATCTAGGACTAAAATAGAAATGCACCGTATTACATTCACATGGTTTTCTCTAAACGCTTTTCTTTTATGGAACTTAGTTACGTCTCTTTCTCAATAAGTGCAATTTTCTATGCGTTTGAAATTGATATGCAGTCTGAGGAATGTTCTTATGAAGAGAACATTTGGCAAAATTGCACGTAAAAACATAAAACTGTATTTATCTTTTTCCCATTCAAATCGTTCCTAGATGTCAATTCTAGGTTAATGTTATGAGATAGATTAATCGATCAATTGAGCAATGAATCGATTAAGTGAATCGCTCTCAGAGATACTAAATTACTGAACAACTTGATCGAAGCAACCATTCTAAAGGGAAAGAATAAAGGAGAAGACGTTTTGATGCCACGCATTCCAATGATTCCGACTGTCATACCATTTGAATTTAAATGACAGCAGTTTCCAGAACAGCTTGCTTTCGCTATGACCACAAACAAATCCCAGGGGCAGTCATTGAATGTTTGTGGCATTAATCTTGAAAACCAATGTTTCTCGCATGGCCAATTGTGTGTTGCCTGTTCCCGTGTTGGAAACCCATTAGATTTGTTTGTTTACACGCCAGGTAATAAAACAAAAATTATTGTGTACCTTAAAGCATTACAATGAAAATATTTAAGGTAGTATTACTAAAGTATTACAGTGTGTGAAGTAGATAATGGAATTTTGTACGTAGCTGTTCATGATTATGACATTAAAAATACGTAGAAAAGTATATTAACTTTGAGAGGTAGAACCGGAACTTAAAAATACAATGCCACAACTGGGATTTGAACCACAGACCTTCCGCTTACTGGGAGGCTGCTCTAACCACTGAGCTATTGTGACAAACTGCCAGAATGGCATTAAATTCTCAAACCAGTTCGTATTTCTCCTGGTAAACCACAAAGGCAGTCTCACATCAGAGACAAATTACCCCAATGGTGACTTACTATTGTAAGTACTTTATATCCCAGGATTAAATAACCTTCAGATGGAAATTATTATTTATTTATGCCAACAAACTTACTGTTGGTGTTTTTAAACACACAAGCCGTGTGTGGGTAAAGTTTCAGAGGTAGAACCAGAACTTAAAAATTCAATGCCACAACTGGGATTTGAACCACAGACCTTCCGCTTACCAGGCGGCTGCTCTAACCACTGAGCTATTGTGACAAACTGCCAGAATGGCATTAAATTCTCAAACCAATTTGTATTTCTCCTGGTAAACCACAAATCTCTCAATAGCTCAGTGGTTAGAGCAGCCGCCCGGTAAGCGGAAGGTCTGTGGTTCAAATCCCAGTTGTGGCATTGAATTTTTAAGTTCCGGTTCTACCTCTCAAACTTTGCCCACACACGGCTTGTGTGTTTAAAAACACCAACAGTAAGTTTGTTGGCATAAATAAATAATAATTACCATCTGAAGGTTATTTAATCCTGGGATATAAAGTACTTACAATAGTAAGTCACCATTGGGGTAATTTGTCTCTGATGTGAGACTGCCTTTGTGGTTTACCAGGAGAATTAGGAACTGGTTTGAGAATTTAATGCCACTCTGGCAGTTTGTCACAATAGCTCAGTGGTTAGAGCAGCCGCCCGGTAAGCGGAAGGTCTGTGGTTCAAATCCCAGTTGTGGCATTGAATTTTTAAGTTTTGGTTCTACCTCTCAAACTTTGCCCATACACGGCTTGTGTGTTTAAAAACACCAACAGTAAGTTTGTTGGCATAAATAAATAATAATTACCATCTGAAGGTTATTTAATCCTGGGATATAAAGTACTTACAATAGTAAGTCACCATTGGGGTAATTTGTCTGTGATGTGAGACTGCCTTTGTGGTTTACCAGGAGAAATAAGAACTGGTTTGAGAATTTAATGCCATTCTGGCAGTTTGTCACAATAGCTCAGTGGTTAGAGCAGCCGCCCAGTAAGCGTAAGGTCTGTGGTTCAAATCCCAGTTGTGGCATTGAATTTTTAAGTTCTGGTTCTACCTCTCAAACTTTGCCCACACACGGCTTGTGTGTTTAAAAACACCAACAGTAAGTTTGTTGGCATAAATAAATAATAAGTATATTAACGTTATGCAACTGTATTGTTGATATCACTGTAATTATTTGGTAGTCAATAAACAAAGTGATCATTCTGAAATACGTTTATATTTAATTTTTTGTTTAAATTAAATATTTGTGACTGTATATTATCTGTTGTGGTGACCATTACTGAAAATTTAAGATGTCATCATTATATGTACACTTTAAGTGATGCCATCACCAGAACTTGATCAAAGAATATAAGTTTATTGAACTGCCACAGTACAATGACTTTTGACAGAACAACGTCTGTCGGGTCAGATATCCTTGCTGGCACATGGAACAGGGCCATACAGCAGGCTATAGCGAGTTAATTCTTTTAAGAGCTGGTTGTGAGAAAAGTATACATATTTGGAAATTCAAACCAATAACAAGGAATATCTCAGAAAGGGTTAACCCAATAAAAATGTTTCAGTGTGTATGCTACAACGAAATCCACATTTTTATGTCATAAGACTTTGTCTCTTATGATTTACTGATTATGTGAAGTCATTTAGAATGAGGACTTCACAGACTATTCCTGTAAAATTAAGGTATACACTTCATTTGCCATGTGAATAACTCAAACAATGGTAATTTAAACAAAATAAATAGAGCCATTTTTTAGAAAATAAAAGAACGATTGAAAAATTTTCCATGTGAAAGCTAGTATGGGATGTGAGGGATGTTTTTGCATAATTTGGGCACACACACATACTTTGTCTATTTCTTTTTGTTTTGATTCAGAGAGCCTCCAAAAGTGCATTGTCAGTGAAATCTCTATATTGAAGTTTTGGTGGAACAGATACTTCCTCGCCCGCCTCGATAGCGTGATGGTTAGCGTGTCTGCCTCACGTTCAAGAGGTCGCGAGTTTGAATCTCGCTTAGGGTAAGTTATCCGGGTAAGGTTTTTTCTGAGGTTTTCCCTTATCCTGAGAAGGTGAATGTCGGGTAACTTAAAAGCTCCATGGACCTCGGGCTCATTTGAACATCATTTCACCCGTTTCATTCGCTCACCGTCCGATATGACGCAATGTTGGAGGACGTTAATTAAAAAAAAAAAAAAAAAAAAAAAAAAAAAAAAAAAAAAAAAAAAACAGATACTTCCTCCACTAAATGAAAAATACGCAGTACAGAAAGAAGATTCCTATTTCCTTCACAATTTGTGCAAAAAAGACAATAACAACTACTTTCATCATACAAACCTTTAAACTCACAGTATGTACTTAACTTTTCTACACTACAAACACAAAATTAAAACTGCAATTTTAATTACAGAAAACAAGAAAAAGCTGTAGTATTCCTCACAAACTGATGGTAATGCGGTTATTTTAAAACTTTAAAATGTACAGAATTATAGCATATGTATTATATAGCAAATATTGGTACTATAATTTCATATGTGAATTAATATAAAATGCAGTGCAAGATTACTAAAGAACGAAACATTGTCTTCATTCCTATTCTACACAATGCAAGGGGAGCTGGTATTTGGATGGATGCATTTTTTTTATGATGATGATGATGATGATGATGATGATTATTATTATTATTATTATTATTATTATTATTATTATTATTATTATTATTATTATTATTATTATTATTATTATTATTATTATTATTATTATTATTATTATTATTATTATTATTATTAAATATAATTTTACTGAAAGTTTATTATATTGAAATATTATTTGTACAATCAATGGAGGAAAGAAAACGACATGCAAAGGGCAAATGCAAACCAAAGGAATGTAAAGTTACAGTTATATTATAAAAAGAAATACAAATAATTCATATGCTTAACTTTTTACTTTACGCTTATTAAAAAGAATGGCAACATTCTCTTACTTAATTTGAGTGGCACTATGCTAAACCAAACCTGTATCATTTTTTCAGCTATATGAGCAATTGCAAACAGAAGAAAAAGAGGGGATGGAAGATTATTTGAAGAGAGTAGAGCAAGTCACAATTGGAAATGGATTCACATTACATTTCATAAACTCTAATACTTACAGTATATAATTAAACGCAATATTTTTTGTAACATGAGCATTCTGTAAGATGAGCTGCACATTTTCAGGACAGTCTATGCACACATGATGCCAGAAAAGAAGTAAAGCTTGCTTATTGTGATGTACAGGAATTGAAGGCTCAGAGAGTTTTGGATGAAACAGCTGCCATAAATCCAAAAAATACTGCCCAAACTGTAAAGAGAAAATAAAACAATTTCAGACTGAATTATGGTATTACTGTAATTACATATTCACCTGTCTGGTACGCAGAAATGGCTAGTTATAGTTATACCTCTGACATGCTATGATTTTAAGAGCACTCAACCACATGGTAATCAGTGCTGTCATAAAAAGGATCATGGCAAATGTCAGAGATGATTTTGAATATAAAATAAAAGCACAAGTAAAAAAGCAAATATACATAGGTATACCAAATAAAGAAGCAAAAGCCAGAATTAAAACAGAGTGATGAAAAGGTCAAAAAAGTACAGTATTTTGATATCTTAAGTTTTAAGTCCTCAGGCTCATGTTTATCTTTACTAAAAACTTCAAACTCTTTCAATTGCTTGATTATCATCTCCCAGGAACTCTTCAAGTCTGACACTGTTGCAGTCTCAAAGCTGCACTAGGGAAACACTAGCAGCATGTGATGGACCAAGAAAAGTTTGTCGCACAGCAAAGAGGAGCACGGTCCCGCTTAAAAATGTGACCATGCGTAAAATTGCAGTGGCCAGTAGATAAATGTCAGTCAGTGTAGTCTGACAAAAATTCTAAAAACAATTGCAGATACCAGACATAGGCAACGTGGAGCTCCGTTATACAGTCATCCTAAGATCTACATGCATGTGGCACAGAACCAAAAGGAGTAAACTGTCTCCCCCTTCAGAAACATGTTAGGCATTTGAATAGCAAGATTCTTAACAAGCTCCCAGAAATGAAAACTCACTGGCCTTGGACTAAGCAAGCTCTTTCTATATCAGTATCGGTTTATTCACCAAAGTAATAAAATTTACAAGGTTCGTCAGATTTAAAAAAAACATAAATTTTACAATTTGAAGAATTTTGAACATAAGACGAGTGAATACATTTACAATTTTAATTATAAGTTTTACAATTTTAAGAGTTGTTTCATGAGGTATACTATCAGATTTTAACTTCAGAGCTACTCTTACCGGAGAGGTAAACTAACAGCGTACATTTCTTCCTGCCTTAAACTCTTCTACAGAATAAAACATTTTTGATGAGATAGGACTTTATTTCCATTCTCATTTTCACCTCATTCTTTATTTCCTTAATTTCACCAGGTAAGTGATTATATAAATCCTTTGCATTACTATCAATACATTTCTTTCCAAGGAAGTCTCTTAATCTACTTCTAAAATAGTTTTGCCTAGTTCTACTATCATGATTGTGTACATTCATGTTTTTATCGTCTTTATGTGCCTTTATTACATACTAGAGACATTCATAGATGTACAAGCAAGGTAGTGTTAGTAAATTTAATTCTTTAAAAGCGTCTCCACATGAGATTTTAGTTTGTATTTTTTTTTATTACCACTATTATCGCTCTTTTCTGTAGTCTGAATATTTTCAGTAAATGTTTCATATTTGCCGATCCCCATAGTATCAGCCTGTATTTCAGATGCAAATGTAAAAGTCATAATATACCTGTATTACACTATCCTCTGAGATTTTGTGCTACCTGTTTTAATATGTAAATACCACTATTTTCTTTGAAATCCTTTCTATGTGTTTATTCCATCTTAAATTATTATCAATAGTTAATCCCAAAAAGTTAGTTTGATTTATCGGTTTGATTTGTTTATCTTGTATTGCCAAAGTAATATTTGATTGTGTTTTGTTGCTTATACTAATTTGCATCCATTGTTTATTCAAAATGTTTAGTTCTTCTGGGCTTGTAGGCCATGGTCTAGAAGGCATGGTAGATACCAAAGTTTCGCCAAGTACTGCGCTTGGCATCATCAGGGTAACACGATCCTCCGTCTGCACTGGTCAGAGTTTGAATGTGGAAGCAGAGAAGTAGTGGAAGAAATTACCGTTAACGTCCGTTACGTTTATTTATATGGGTGGGGGTGGGTGAGGCATTGTTGCGCTGTCTACGGCAGTGATTGGCCGGTTGTAGGTGGGGTTTTATTACAACTGTTGTGTGTGTCTGAAAGTCTATCTAAAACCGGTATCCATGCTTTATGTACACATAGTATTTCTTCTTTGCGATTGAAGTTGTCTTTGTGTTTGTAGATTTCTATGGCTTCCCTTTGTAGTTGGGCATAGTAGTTAACTGTAGAAGAAAGGACTCGGGTTACTTTAAGGTTGACATCATGGCCGAATAACAAGGCGTGCTCTGCCACAGACGATTTATCCGTATGTCCCAATCTGGTGTGACGCTCATGTTCTTTTATTCTGGTGGCCACACTGCGCATGGTAGTGCCTATATATATTTTGCCGCAACTGCAGGGAACTTTATATACACCTGTAGATGTGTGTGGGTGGCGTTTATCTTTGGCCGACCTCAAGAGGTCTTTGATCTTGTTATTCGGTCTGTAGACAGTATCAACTCCATGTGATCGCAGAAGCTTGCCTATCCAGTCGGAGACGTTCCTGATGTAGGGGAGAAAGGCTGTTGCTACTTTTTTGCGTTCTTCCTTTTTTGTTGTTGGTCGCCTGGGATGAATTGCGTGCCGGATTTCTTTTTGTGTGTATCCATTGGACTGGAATTCGGAGTTTAGATGTTTCAGTTCTTCTTTTAAGTATTTCTTATTGCAGAGCCGGGATGCTCTTTCACCATGGAGAAAGAGGAAAACAACACTTTAGCCTTCCTAGACGTGAAAGTCATGAGAACAGCGGACCATGGCCTGGAATACAGTATTTACAGGAAACCTACACATACAGATCGTTATTTACATAAAACTTCCAACCATCACCCCCAGGCAGAAACAACGTATAATAAAAACACTTACAGAACGAGCATCCCGTCTCTGCAATAAGAAATACTTAAAAGAAGAACTCAAACATCTAAACTCCGCATTCCAGTCCAATGGATACACACAAAAATAAATCCGGCGCGCAATTCATCCCAGGTGACCAAAAACAAAAAAGGAAAAATGCGAAAAACTAGCAACAGCCTTTCTCCCCTACATCAGGAACGTCTCTGACCGGATAGGCAAGCTTCTGCGACTACATGGAGTTGATACTGTCTACAGACCGAATAACAAGATCAAAGACCTCTTGAGATTGGCCAAAGATAAACGCCATCCACACACATCTGCAGGTGTATATAAAGTTCCCTGCAGTTGCGGCAAAGTATATATAGGCACTACCATGCGCAGTGTGGCCACCAGAATAAAAGAACATGAGCACCACACCAGATTGGGACATACGGATAAATCGTCTGTGGCAGAGCACGCCTTGTTATTCAGCCATGATGTCAACCTTAAAGAAACCCGAGTCCTTTCTTCTACAGTTAACTACTATGCCCAACTACAAAGGGAAGCCACAGAAATCTACAAACACAAAGACAACTTCAATCGCAAAGAAGAAATACTACGTGTACATAAAGCATGGATACCAGTTTTAGATAGACTTTCAGACACACACACAAGTTGTAATAAAACCCCACCTACAACCGGCCAATCACTACCGTAGACAGCGCAACAATACCCCGCCCACCCCCACCCATATAAATAAACGTAGCGGACGTTAACAGTCATTTCTTCCACTGCTTCTCTGCTTCCACATTCAAACTCTGACCAGTGCAGACGGAGGATCGTGTTACTCTGATGATGCCAAGCGCAGTACTTGGCGAAACGTTGGTATCTATCATGCCTTCTAGACCACGGCCTACCAGCCCGGAAGAAGTAAACATTTCAAATAACCAAGACACCGGCCGTGAAAGCCTAAATACATATATTGCATCCATTGTGTTTTGTTTATATTTATTTAGTGCCATCCCCAATTCTGCAAAATGGGTATCTATGATTTTTAATTTATTTGCTTTGGTCTGCACATCAACTGTAGTGTTGGCAGTTACAACTATGGTACTGTCATCAGCATATCCTATAGCTAGACCTCCTGCTTTGTGTATTTTTATAAATAGACTATTTTTATACAGGATGAATAGGTATGGTCCCAACTTTGAACCCAGTGGTACACCATGTGTTATGCGTTTAAATGGAGATCGAACTTTTGTAAGATTTCCGTTTGCGTTATGTACTATCTCTACACATTGCTCTCTATTTGTCAAGTAAGATTTTATCCACTCTAGTGGTACACCTCTAACACCATAATTTTCTAATATTTCTATCAATTTTTCAATGTCTACACAGTCGAATGACTTCGAAAGGTCAAGAAAGATTGCAAGTACATATTCTTTTCTGTCTAATGCCTTAATAATTATGTCGTTTCCCTTGCTAATAGCATGTATGGTCGATTTCTGTTTTTGAAAGCCAAACTGATACACAGATACAATGTTAAATTTGTTACAGAATTTTTGCAGCTGTTCTAGAAATATACCTTTCATAATTTTTGAAAATCCAGGGCACAAAGATATTGGCCGATAGTTTTCCATCATTAGTTTGGAACCCTTCTTTTTATAAATTGGTCTAACTATTGTATACTTTAATATATTTGGAAATGTTCCACTGTAAAAACTTTCATTTATTAGGTGTGTTAGAATCTCCCCATCTCATGTTTGCAATATTTGATCATCTCATTTGAGTACTGATCTAAGCTATAGGATTTTTTACACTTTAATGAGTTTATTTGTTTGATGATTTCTTCCTTTGTAGTTTCTCTTACTGCTAAAGAATTACAGATTGCTGTTTCATTTGTTGATTGCATTTTCATTTTCTTTATTTCCAAATTTGTTACAATATTTATATAATATTCATTTAGTCACCTTCTTATATCTTTTGGATTTAATATTAGCTCATTATTTGTTTGAATGTTAAGATTTTCTACCCATTTTAAATCACTTTCTTTATGAATGACCTTTATTATATCCCCATGTCTTTTTTTATTTGTTTTCAGCGTTTTGAATGATTCTTCTGTTATATAATTTCTTTGCTTCATTTATTACTTTATTTAGTGTTTTTATAGTTTAATATGTACCTGAGAAACTTCTCCCCTAGCGTATTACACTTTAGACTATTTAGAAACTGCATTCTCGCTGAGGACCTGTTTATGCCTTTAGTCAGCCAGTCGTCCGATTTATGTTTATTGCAGAACACCTTTCATAATGGTACTGACTCCTCTAAACATGATTTCAATGTATTCATAAAGTGCTCAAACTTATCCTGTATTGCTGTTGTGTTATATATGTTTGTCCAGGTTGCCTGTTTAATATAGGCTCTTAGAGAATTTAATGTGGTATTATTTATGATTCGTTTGATTTCTACTAGCAATTTAGATTTGCTTAGTATGGTGTTGGAAAAGGAAACAGATGCTGGGAGCATAGGCATACATTTCAGCAAACATCCATAATTTCCTAAGAGGACCTCATGCCAGTATTGCAAGGAAAGTTCTGCTGATTTGGAGTAAAGGCTCACAACTGGAATAGTTCCTATTGCCATGCAAATGCCTTGATTATGAACTGTGTCTGAACTTCTCAGTACAGGTGGTCATACTGAGGAATAAATTATACACCCATAATCTAATTTGGATCACATCAGTGCACGATACATTTGCAGCAAAGGTGTCCAATCTGCTCCCAACAATTTGTCATTTAGTACCCACAAGATATTTAGGGAACAGTCATATCATACATTTAGCTGCACTATATGCAATGACCAGCTAACCTTCCTCTCGAAGATCAATCTCAGAAAATGTCTCATCTGCAAATGGTAGTAAAACTGGGCCAAAATGGAATAAAGGTGTGAGACAGAATATTAGAAGACCCCAAAAGAAAATCGTTTATGTGAATATTTGTTAAAAATGTAATTTGTTTTTTGATATTGGTATGAGTTGGTTAAATGGCGAAAACGTGTTAATGTTCATTGTTACGAACAACTAAGTTTGCCCAAAGACGTCATAAATCTTTCCATATTTGATTTTAATATATATGTATAAATATTAGAATTATATGTGTTCCATAATAAAAGTAGGGGAGGATGGTTAGGGATCACTTCCCTAACAAGAAAGAATTATTTGATGGACACATACGCGGATGTATACAAAAAAGGCGGTGTCGCGTGAGGTGATGCCATAAACTGCCCACTCGCGTGTGTGTAATGGAAGTGAAAGGACATATTTAGGTAGTGTGAACATAGAATTTTCACCAGGCTTTCATCAAGCATTAGTTCCACTAAATGAAAAAGTGGAAACATTTTAAATCATTTAGAATGGTGCTGAGAGGAATTATTTAATGTAAAATATCGATAAAGTGTTAATAAAATAATACATTGTGGTGAAGAAACATCGTGTGATTTTTCATTCCGTTACTACACCCTGAGATCACAAAGATCTCAATAGCTCAAAGACACAACGTTAGAAATAATTGCAAAAACCGCACCAAATGGCTTGCCCAACGTGGAACACGAATTTTGGATGGAATGGAAATTACGGGAAATGAACTTACGCGAAATACCAAGTGACGCCATACCTTCGCGCCAAAAAGAAAGAAGACGCCATTAGACCATCGTTTGAAACCTGAATACATCAGAACACCGATGAACGGATAATCAACGTGGGAAAACACCAGAGATCGTCTAGCGAAGCCAACGGTCCAGGAGACGCACATAACTGGACAAATCAATGGAAAAAAAAGTAGGACCAAAAATTTTTATTTTAACATCCAGTTTATTTTTATGTTACTGCCAAGCGCCAAATAGCAGGACTTTTAAACCAAGGTGAACTGAATAAAGAAACTAAAATGTCGCGAAAAGAGCTAGTAACAGGAGTAGAGGAGGGGGCAGATAGGCCTAGTTATCAAATAGAACCAGAAAGTGAGGAACAGCTAGCAATAGGAAAAGACCAAAGGTTATTAATGATCATGTTTGAAAGACTAGAACAAAGTTTAGGTCAGAAAATGGAGGGAGTGAGACAGGACTTAGAACAAAGTTTAGGTCAGAAAATGGAGCAAAATAGGGCAGAATTAAAGCAGGACATAGAACAAAGTTTAGGTCAGAAAATAGAAGGAGTGAGAGAGGACTTAGAAAATAATAAAAAAGAGATAAGACAGGATTTAGAGCAAAATAAAAAAGATATAGGTCAGAAAGTGGAGGAAGTGAGAAAGGACTTAGAGCAGAAAATAGAATTAGGAAGACAGAACTTGGAACAGAAAATAGAATTAGGAAGACAGGAGTGTAAAGAAAATATGAAAGTAATGGAAACTAATTTAAAATTAGTACATAAAAACTTAAATAAGACAAAGGAAGCCTTAGAAGCTAGGATAGAAATCATAGGAGATAGGATGGGAAAAATAGAATCGGAAATGAGAGAAAATAAGATTGTATTACAAGAAGAAATTGCTAGATGTAGAGATGAAATAACAGAATGTAATGCAAGTGTAGACTGTAAGATTACAAATGTAAAAGCAGAAATAACTGAGGAATTAAGGAAAGAGATTGAGGTAGTAAAGAAAGACATTATTAATGAAACTGTAGAACAAATTGTAATTCCTAAAATTAAGACTATGACTGATGTAGTACATTCGCAACAGGATGCTATAAATGATATGAAACAAAGTCACTTAGAAATAAAGAATGATTTAAAATCAATTTGTGAAGAAATGAAAAAAGGAAAAGAAAATTTGGCTAATGTAAATGATGTTGTGAATGCACTACAAAGGCAAGATGATTTAGATGTAAGTAATGTAAAAGATGAGAGTTATATGAATAATGTACAAAATGTTGACTCACCATACAGAGAAAGAGGTTCACAACCAAACAATGATACAACACATAACACATGTTACACCAACAGCATATTACATGAAATCACACCACCTACATTTGACGAGGAGAAGGGAGACGATCCAAAACTCTTTGTTAAAGAGAAGCAAGAGTATTTTAAAGCGAAAAGGATACCAA
The DNA here is from genome assembly GCA_030765045.1 of Tenodera sinensis. Lineage (NCBI taxonomy): Eukaryota > Metazoa > Arthropoda > Insecta > Mantodea > Mantidae > Tenodera > Tenodera sinensis. The sequence continues at coordinate 291,093,241 of CM060964.1, read as the reverse complement.
ATGAGCTTAGGATGATGATAGTTAAGAAAAGCTTAAAAAACAAGGCATTAGAATGGCTTAGGCTAACACTAGCTGGTCATGAATCGTATAGCTCATTCAGAAATCTATTCCTATCAAGGTATTGGGGCCCAGCTAAGCAAAACCAAACTAGGGTAGAGCTAGCGACAGGTAGATATGACCCAACCAAAGGGTTATCGCTAGTCGATTATTTTATGAAAGTAGCCAACAAAGGAAAGCTATTAGACCCTAACCTGTCGGAAGCAGAGCTAATTACCAGCATAACAAGACATTTCCCAGACACAGTGAGAACAGGGTTAATTGTTGCGAGGCCAGTAGATTTTGCAGACATGATAGAATTACTGACAGCCTTCGAAACACAAAATGGTTGGCCTAATGAGCATAGACATAGGAACAGTCACCCAAACTCACCCATCTTAAACCGGAGCACGGCTACGAACACCCAGAATGAGGGAGAAGATAGAAATATTAGGAGCACCCATGACAGGGGGAGAGTGGCACACCATTTCCCACAACCACATAATCATGGTGAAAGAATGGAGAACACAAGACAGCGGTACCACGACACAATGCCGAGGGGTGAATCGAGATACAGAACGCATAGATATGATCGGGGGAGACCAGGAGACCGTACCCATCAAGTGAATCACATACGATTCTGTAGGGAATACTTAAACAGCCAAAGGTCATCATACAATAGGGGTTCACGCCAAAGGGGCAGAAACCAATGCAACACCGACAACGTAAGACAACAGAATGAAAATGTGCCGAATAGGACCAATGCTGCACAGAATACAGAAACAACAATCACCTCTAACGCCCAGGAAAACTAAGTACAAGTCAACTTTGTGCCCCGGAAGTTGACCTGTGTGGCAGTAGGGGCAATATTGACCAACATAATATAGGTAGATTGAGGAGACAGGCAAGTGAAAGAAAGGAAATAACCAATCCACCAATGATTAGACTGAAGGTATGGGGTATCGAATTGCCAGCAATGATTGATACAGGAGCCAGCACAGCAGTATGTGACGAACAGCTATTCCAGGAATTAGTAACAAAGAGAAATGCTGAATTCTTGCCTGTGTGTGGAGTGTATTGCAGCACACCAATTGGCAAGAAAAAGGAACATGTTAAATACCAGGTAAGGCTGGTAATAGAAATCGGAAGCTGGAAGTTCGATTTTATCGCCCTGGTAATACCTAGACTAACAGCTACCCTAATCATTGGCAGTGATTTGCTTAATCTTTGGAGGTCGGCGATCGATTATGACCTACATGAATTCATTATCAAGGAAGGAGCCTCAGAGTGCACCGCAAAGTTCCTGGAGGAAGAAACATGCCAGGAGGAAGCAGACCAGACAGGGATCCATCCGGATGAGCAGTTCTTTGTGGAGAACATCAATGTCCACAAGAATAGGTTGGTAGACCTAAGGATAAGTAAGGAGAAAACAGGTTGAACGAGCGAGGAGGAAACTAATGTTTGCAGCCATTGGATCTGCACAGAAGACGAGTATGTTACCTCGAACAACTACGAACCTGAACCACTACCAACAGATGAAGAAGAACCGACGTCACAGCAAATCGACGAGAAGGTCTGGGGAGCACATGGCATCTCTGAAGAGGAAAGGAACCAACTTATTATCCTCAAGGAAACCCGACAGAAAGAACGATGAGGGATATAAGCATATATTGCCGCCTACTTTGCCATAAAGACCACATTTCCTGGACGGAAAAATGCGGGTACATAGAGGAGGTGATTAACCATTCGGTGAACCCCACGACCAAGTTCGCCCCAATTGAATTGATGACCAACACAAAGCCCAAGAGTTTGACAATTGACATTGACACTACGATGGTTGCTCAAAGGGAATTGACAGAGAAGGAAAAATGTCAATTGGCGTTCAGAAGGTTACAGCAAAAGGCACAAAAGTGGAGGAACAAGGTAAAAAGATTTATCAGGAAATGGTCCCCACAAATTGGAGAAAAGGTGCTCTTAAGAAGCCACAAAGCATCCAAGGCATCTGAAAAAAGATCTGGAAAGATGGAACTACTGTACACTGGACCACTGGTCATAACAAAACAGCTGGGTGACCATACGTATGAGCTACAGAATACAAATGGCAAGTTGGTAGGAAGATACCATAAAAATAAGCTAAAACCATACAAAGAAAGGACCAAATAGTCTTTGCCAACCACCATGTAAGGCAGGAATAGTAGAGATGATGGAAAATAATAATTTTTAATGGGTTACTTGTAGAAGATTATGTTCAGATTGGAAAATACAACAAGAAAGAAAATCAACATAGTCATTGGCTATATTGACCACAAAGAGCATTGTCAACAAAGACATGAGGACACTGATTGTCTTTAAAGAAGTGAATAGCGACGGAAAATAATGTGTTTTTGACATAAGGATGTCAGGGACAAGATAATAAAAAGGAATCAATTGTGATGACAAAGATAAAATATTTTTGACACAAAGGTGTCGAGGGTGAATTGAGAAGAAAAATAATACAATTGCAGAAGAATTATAAGTATAGAAGTTTTCTCTTATAGAGATAAGAGATAAAGAGGTGACAATTAGTGAAGTAAGAAAAACCATAATCAGAAAAGCAATGCCCATGAATTAAGATGGATATAGCCAATGCTAAGCTTGAAGAAATATTGAACCAAACAATAATGAATAAGAACCCAATTAAAAAATGGTACCATTAGTAACATCAGACTTTAAGAATTGACTCAACAACCTGCCTATACATAATAAGCTTACAAGGCAAAGAACTGAATAAAATATTGCCATAAATATGATTAGAATCATTAGCTCAAGATTTGTATCCTGTTTTTCTCTCCTCATAACAAGGAACATAAGTCAAAAGCCACACAATAAACCATGATACACTTAAATTATATTTGTGTCAATGTCAAATGTATAATAACTGAATGTGTTGTACAATAACTGAATATGTATTGTATAAGAACTGAATATGTGTTGTATAATAACTGAACATATGTTGTATAATATGTAGCGATATCTCCGCCTAACAATGGGTGTCAGAACTTTAATCCTGTCATAATTAACGAAATAGTTTATTAATTATCCATGTTTTTGTAATAATTTCTTTGAAAGTTATTTAAAACAAAAGTCCTTGTAGAATTATATTTATGTTATAAGTATCATAAAGGTTAATAAATAAACATAGGCACAGTTACGCAGGGAAATCTGCAAGTTTCCCGCCAAGAAAACAAAATAATTCATGCGGCCGTTGATACAATTTTGGCGTGAGGCAATAAAACGTTGGCATTATATTATTGTTGTTGCCTTCCTAAAGTACCGCGAGTCTCTCAATGAACTCGCGAACCATTGCTAAAATTTAAATGTTTAAATAGAAAACAAATGAACATCAAAGCCCAATAAGCATAGCCAACCAGGGGAAAGCGTGGGTGAGATAGTCGACAGTTGAGTGCTACCCGGTGTAAGGGAAGGTTGTGTCTGCGGGTCGCGGGATAGACGCCACGTTATTAGGAAGTGTTTTGTCAAGTGCCACTGAGTCGTTACTCGTCCAGTGATTGTACATTATTTATATAGATATTGGGATTCATTCGACACAGCAGGAGATCATAATTTAGTTAACCAGTGGAAGATAAAACTTGCAGAGTTTCCTGTAACCCGAAGTGCCCATAGGGGAAGTGCATCTTGCGTTTTTTCTTCCGAGGAACCCTGTATAAAAACCCATTCCTTCTCATCACCGCCCAACACACCGTTCCTCTCCCAAAGACCAACACCTCTCGTCGAGGCTGACCCTGAGAAATTGGCGCCTCCTCAGCTGCATCGACGAGACAGCGACTTCAAGCGAAGAGGTCGACCAGAAAAGGGGTGGTGAATACGCTACAAATAACTGGATATGTTGTATAATAACTGAATGTGTTGTACAATAATTGAATATGTATTGTATAATGACTGAATATGTGATGTATAATAACTGAACATGTATTGTGTAATAACTGAATATGTGAAATTTATAAAGACATGCTGTGTCATACCAAAACAAGAGACAAAAACATACAGCAAAGAAGACTGTAAAGAAAAAAGTATTGTACAAAGTGATTGTATCAGAGGAATAGGGAGAAGTGTATTGTGTTTCAAGATTGTAAATAACAAAACAAGGGGCATGTGAGACAGAATATTAGAAGACCCCAAAAGAAAATCATTTATGTGAATATTTGTTAAAAGTGTAATTTGTTTTTTGATATTGGTATGAGTTGGTTAAATGGCAAAAACGTGTTAATAATGTTCATTGTTACGAACAACTAAGTTTGCCCAAAGACGTCATAAATCTTTCCATATTTGATTTTAATATATATGTATAAATATTAGAATTATATGTGTTCCATAATAAAAGTAGGGGAGGATGGTTAGGGATCGCTTCCCTAACAAGAAAGAATTATTTGATGGACGCATACGCGGATGTATACAAAAAAGGCGGTGTCGCGTGAGGTGATGCCATAAACTGCCCACTCGCGTGTGTGTAATGGAAGTGAAAGGACATATTTAGGTAGTGTGAACATAGAATTTTCACCAGACTTTCATCAAGCATTAGTTCCACTAAATGAAAAAGTGGAAACATTTTAAATCATTTAGAATGGTGCTGAGAGGAATTATTTAATGTAAAATATCGATAAAGTGTTAATAAAATAATACATTGTGGTGAAGAAACATCGTGTGATTTTTCATTCCATCCGTTACCAAGCCCTGAGATCACAAAGATCTCAATAGCTCAAAGACACAACGTTAGAAATAATTGCAAAAACCGCACCAGGTGGCAATTGTCTCCTACTGCACCAGAAATTAATGCAGATTGACTTCTCAGTTGAGAAATGAAAGCCATTTTTTGAGCTCCATCTCGAATATTGTCAAATGTGTTGCAAGTGCTGTTTCAAAAACGGAGAACACTGAGAGGTACATTAGACAACAAAGTCATCTAGGAGGAGGAGGAGTAGGTTTAAGGGCACTCAACTGCATGGTCATCGGCACCCTTAAGAAGCATTTCATGGCATAAGCCAGATATAAACTTCAATAAAAAATAAAATAAGATAAAATAAAATTACTAATAACAAAGAAAATATACACATAAATATAAAAAACAGAGTGGCAATAGCCAGATATAAAACAATGTGATAAATATGTCAAAAAGCATAAGAAAGAGATATCTAAAATGTTGTTGTTGTTGTTGTTGTTGTTTTCTAGTGCCTTGCATCTGGCAATGAAGCCATTAGCATTCGTGCTTTCCAATACTTTTGAACTGTAGTTTCTTCTGATCTTAATGCTTCACAGGTCTTCAAGTGTTCTTCATTCATTTCTGCTGGATCGTTACACAGGACACATATCGGTGAGGCTGAGATACCTATTCTGTAGAGATGACTTGCCAAGCAGTCATGATTTGTCAATAGTCGGAAGGCTGCAACAGCTGTTTTCCTTGGTCTCTGGGGGATTATATCTGGATTGGAAAGTAGTGTAATCCATTTTTTATCTTTGGCATTTGTTTCTATTTCTTGTAGGTATGAATGACAAAAATTTTTAATGATCAAGCGTTTTATTGAGGAATATGAGAAATTGAATTTAGACTTTTGTGTTATTGTTGTGGCTTTCTTTGCAAGTGAGTCTGCAGCTTCGTTCCCCATGACTCCACAGTGTGCTGGAATCCATTGGAGATGAACAGTCTATATCTAAAATGTCAAATCCTCAAATTCATATTACACTCTGCTAAAAACTTAAAAAACTATCAACCACTGTTTTGTCATCCGCTAAGACCTCTGCAAGTCAGCTGCAGAGAATCTTGAAAGTGCGCTAGGGAGGAACACTCTAGCAGCACGTGACGGACTGACAAAAGGTTGTCACACAGCAGACATAGAGGGGCAGGGTCCTGTTTAAATACGTAACCATGCGAGAAATTGCAGTGGTCAATTTGCAACTGAGCTAAGTTAACCTCCTGGCAACGACATATGCGACAGGAGGTTACCCAGTTTATCGGAAGTGCTTTCACTTCCCTAAGCTTATTACCGCAGAGAGCTGACCACTGTTTATGCCAGCACGACAGCACCACTCTCCTCACTTCAAGCCTAAAGTCTTCTGAAGTAACAGGAGAGATGGTTACTGGGTTCTGTAGTTGCCACCTTTGCTGCTAAATCTGCCAATTCATTCCCCGGCAAACGTGACCATATCACCAATCAATTCACACACACCACGCTAATGCCAGAAGCATGTAAAACATGGAGGGCATCCTGGATATGTTGTACAATAGGATGGGGGTTGTAGCTCATTAAGGCTCTGGAGTGCACTAAGCGAATCACTCAAAATCAGGCAGTCACCTAATTTACGACAGTGCACATGTAAAATGGCTCAGTAAATTGCATACAGCTCTGTAGTAAAAATATAAGTGCTATTAGGAAAACCGAATGTATGTGGTTCGGTTCCATAAACACAAGCATATCCAACACCGGGCGTTCTTTGATCCATGTAAATATGTCGGTCAGTGTAGCCTGACAAAAATTCTAAAAAACACTTGTGAATACTTGAAATTGGCATTGTGGACTTCCAGTGTATGGTCATCCCAAGATCTACATGGGTTGTGCCAGATAACCAAGGAGGGTAGAGCTTCTCACCTTTGGAAACATCTTTGGCATTTCAATTCTAAGCTTCCTTAGAAGCTCCTGGAAACGAAAACCTGCTGGCTTAGGACTAAGTGTAGTTTTCGTACATCGTTCTCTTAGCATGGTGGTGAAAAAAGAAGCGAACGTTGGGTGCTTGGGTATTCATCTAAGCACACAACCATAATTTGCTAAGAGAATCTCATGTCGATATTGCAGAGGAGGTTCTGCGGCCTCAGCGTAAAGACTCAAGACTGGGCTTGTTGCAAAAGCTCCTATTGCGATGCCCCTATTATGGACCATGTCTAATCTTCTCAGCACAGATGGTTGTGCTGATAAATAAACAATATGCCTATAGTCCAGTTTGGATCGGACCAGTGCATGATACATTCGCAACAAAATTGTCCGATCTGCTCCCCATCAAGTCATTTAGTACCTGCAAGATATTCAGGGAACAGTTACATCGTGCTCTTAGTTGTGCTATATGAGATGACCAACTAAGTTTCCTATCCAAGATCAACCCTTGGAAATGCATCTCATCTGTGAAGGGAAGTAAATCTGGACCAAAACAGAGTGAAGGTGGTAATCGTCTCCAACGGTGCCAGAAATTAACGCAGATTGACTAGAAACGGAAGTCGTTTTTTGAGCTCCATTCTCGTAGGTTGCCCAAACATTGCTGCAGGTGGCACTGCAAGAACGACATGTGCTGAGAAGTACAATGGACAGTGAAGTCGTCTATGAATAGGCATGAGGAAACTCCAGGTGGAACACATTTCTAGATCGAGTTAATTGCTACAGCAAAAAGCATGACACTTAGTACCGAACCCAGAGGTACTCCCTCCTCCTGAACAAAAGAATTAGAAAAAACTGAGCTGACCCTTACTCGGAAAAAGTGGTCTTTCATAAACTCCTGAACGAACAGCGGTAGGCATCTACAAATAAGCATAACTAAACTCAAGGAGGAACACATTTCCAGATGGAACTAATAGCTATGGGAAACAATGTGACACACAGTACCAATCCCTGAGGTACTCTGTTCTCTTAAACAAAATGACTAGAAAAAATTAGCAGACACTTAGAAAATGTGGTCCGTCATGAACTCCTGAATGAACAGTGGTAGGCATCCGCGTACAAGTCTGGTGCACAGGGAGCATAGTATAGTAGGCACAACTTATTGAGATACCCCAAAAAACAACCTGGACATTTTTCCCACATTATGGTGCAGTCTGATTATTAGGGCTCGGAAGTTCATGCCCTAAAAAACACTGAAATATGCATGCAAATATGCTCTTAAAAACTTCAAAATATGCCAAGAAATATGCGCTATTTCATTAGAACAGTTCATGTCCCTTTGCAGTAGACGAGTTAGTGTAAATAATAAAGTTACCTTATTCCTTAGAGGTTGAAGCAGAAGTGGTTCCGTTGCTAGTATTAACTGCTTAATTGCAGTTCACAACCAACACTACACACATTTTCAACAGTAAAACGTCATCTATTGTCTGGCAAAACACTTTTCCAACGTGAAAAACTTCTTTACACATCACAAGATGTTATAGGGGCATATTTAAATGATGTTAACTGTTTCACAGAGAGAGTCAACTCTCTTGGTGTGACAGATGGTTTTCTTTCGAGGATGTCTCGAATATCGCACATCTGTTTATAACCAGAATTTTTTGAAAATACATAATTCACTTTCTCTTTCACTTTTTGTCCTACCAGGAACCGAACTTAGATCACATATTGTTTTTTCAAGCACAGTAAGTGATTCATGCAAAGGAAATCCTACAGCTTCCAATGTCGTTATGACTGTTGGTAAGAAAGAAAAATGGGCAGATATGAAACTAAGATCCTTCTTTAACCCAGTGCCTGACAGAATATTTTACACAGTTTGTACTGATGAAGCATTGTTCGAGTCCAATGAATTAACAACCTCTTCAATTATTTCTATGTGCTCAACATAATATAAAACTGCATTGACCCATGTTCCCCATTGAGTTAACACCGGTGCAGGAGGAAGTCGGATATTAGGTGCTGTTGATCTAAACAACTTAACTCTTTTAGGAGATTTAACAAAAATTCTCTTTGTACTGGACACAAATCTATCTACCAGTTGGAAAGAATCGCGTATTGTCTCAGAAATTCGATGAAGAGCGTGTGCCTAACAAGTTATATGAATTAAGTTAGGAAAAATACCTTTCAGAGTTTCTCCTGATTTTACCATACAAGGTAACAAATAAAACCAACCAGTTGTATTCGATTCCACATGGGCATTGTAATTTCAAAGAGTCCATCACAAACTGTGTCACAGTTACATTGTCAGTGGCCGACAATTTGCACATATTAAGGAGATAGGCTGTAGTCTTTTGTTCATTATTTAAGGCACCCACGATTATAAGTATTAGCAACAGAACGGCGCTCAGAATCAGAGGTTTCATCAACAGACAACCACACAAACTGATCCGCTAAATTTTATATGTTTGACAATACGTTATTGTAACAATGCCCTACATAAGTCTTACGCAGTGTACTTTCTTCAGGCACATGTTGTTGAATACACTTGGCAAGAAAGTTTTTAAATATCGGATTATTACTTTTGGACAAGGGAATATCAGCAGCTAAAAATGCTTGGCACAAGTCATAGGAAAATTTAGTAACCCTACTTCCTAAACATTCCACTAATTGTTTTAGAACAGGTTATTTGTTTGCGAGTATTCTGATTAAATTCTCCTTATGTTTTGCTGTGTTTATGTGCTGAACTATTTGAAATCTTGTCTCACTCCCTATGTTTTTGTCACACGCTCCACAATACAGTGCCCTATTATCTGTAGATATTAAATCACCCGAAAACTCTTCCTGTAAATTACTCTAGCACTCTAAGTTGGTTTTATTTTCGGCATTTGAAGAGCCTTTTAACATTTTATATGCGTAATTTAATTTGGAGGGAACCAGTTCACAACACTGTTACGTTTGAAGACCACACTGAGGCAAGCATTGCTATAATCGTACTGCTCAAAACGTTGACCTGCACTTTATCTTTGTTAATATAAACCTCTCAGATAACGCACTGATTATTCTCTACGCACATACATATAATGAAAGGATGGAAACAGGGGATTCACTACATAACAACATGACTCAGCATTGCTTCTCGCTACCTCGCGAGTTAGATCATCATATGCAACACTACCAATATGAAAAATATTATCCAGGTGGAAAAAAAACCATAAACATCATTAAAATATGCTATATAGAGGCTATACTATTGAAATAATATGCATTTATCAAAATCAAGAAAATATGCAGTTATATGCACCATAAAATCATGTCCAAATAACTTAAAATTCCATAATTCGTGCACATAATGTAAAAGCATACATTTTTAACCCCTATCAAAAAACATGCAAATGCATGAACTTCCTAGCCCTACTGATTATATTTGGTGATATCCCATCCTTTGGGTTGCATTAGTGCCGCCAACTGTTTGTAACATATAACCATGGTAAAGCTATGGCCATAGTTGGTGTTATTGCATCTGTTATGTTGCCACAGAAGCCCTTGTTTATGAACATGTTGCAGGAAGGCCAACCAATAGATTTTAAAACAAGATTCTGTTTCGACGCCGTATTAATTAATTAATCAATCAGTGGATGTAGTGCTCGTTTTTGCGCGATTTTGTTTTGAACTGTTTTAGGACAGTATATGCAATTATAGTTACTGCTGTTATTTTTGTATTCGCTACACAGTAGTATATCTCGTATATATTACGATATTTAGTGCTCGGAAGTAATTTTGTCCAAAAGTGTTATTGCAGAACAAGATTTGCCGAAGGTGAGTACATTCATCATGTGTTGTGTGGTAACGATGTACAAGCATTATTAGTGTTTGAAAGTATGTTACTTTAACACTGTGGTATTTGAGGTTAGAAATGGCTTTATTATGTATGTTGGCAGGACTGCTTTTTGTGATACTTCCATCAGCTGTTTAGTGTAATGTTGGCCATTTTGAACTCCTTGGGACTGCTGATAAACTGTGTCCACTATATCCCTGGATGCCAACACACGTATCATAAGTGTTCTTGAGGTCAGAAAACATGCCAATGGTTTGAAAGTTCTTCATAAATTCATTCATGATATGTGTTGATATCAACACAAGGTGGTTTACAGTTGAACGATGTTGTCAAACACCACATTGGGTGTTAGTAGGTTGCGATTTTTCTAACTGCCATACCAACCGTCCATTGATCATGCATTCCATCACCTTGAAAATGCAACTGGTGAGGGAAATAAGATGCTAGCTGGAGGGAAGATGACTATCCTTTCTAGCTTTCAAAACGGGTGCAACGGTGGCCTCCCACTATTTTGCTGGAGCAATACTGTCAACCCAAACATGATTACAGACCTTGAGTAATAATGCCTTTCCTTCAGGAGAGAGTTGTTGTAACATTTGTAAATGAATAACGCCTGTTCCTCGTGCTGATAGTCATGAAGATGAAAGAGAACTCTACCATAGTGCAAAGGTGATTGTAATCTTCTACGTTTCTAGAACAAAGTGCGAAACCTTGAGATTCCACCTGAGTCTTTATTGGAAGGAACTCCGGGGAGTAGTTATCCAAGCTAGAAGCTTGAGCGAAATCACTGGTAAAGGTCTTGATCACATCAAATGGATCAACAACTGCTCCTGTAACTGTTTTAAGGCCTGCAGTTGACATGTGGGTCAATTTACTGGCTACATGCCTTAACTTATCCCATACAACTGAGGAAGCTTATGTCAGTTAAATGAAGCTACAAACTTGCTCCATGATGTCCTTTTGCTATCCTTAATGACTTGCCTAGACCCGATGCACATTTTCTTGTATTGTATTAGGTTATCCAGTGCAGGGTGATGGAAAACCCTTCGAGCACAAATGATATTCCGATATTTATCCATACACCAAAGGACAGGAAATCGACAGAGGTGCGAAGTCGACTACGGAATTGACTGCTCAGCAGCTGAAAATATCCTCTCAGCGAGTTGCTATGCCAAATCATTTACTGAGTCATGCTCATTTTAAGTAAACACAACCAAGTGGGTGTAAAGGTTCCATTCACATGATGCAAACACCATCTAGGGATATGTGTGGAACAGCATCTTGTGTTAAGAGACTAACACGACATTGAACCTGGTCACCAGAGTGTAAATCAGAGATGACATTCCATTATAAGGAAAGTACCTACTGTGGTGAACAAACTGCTAGATCAAGGTGTGAGAAGTTATAGGAGGAGTCAGAAAGAAATGTAGTGTTTAGGAGTTAGGTTGTAATTATCCATGAAATCAGTGCTGAGCTTGCCTCTCGCACAAGCCCGAGTTGAACCCCAAAGTGGATGATGTGCATTGACATCTCCCACCAATAGAAAAGGTGTTGGTAACTGGGAAACTACATCTACTAATTCAGTGAGCAAGAGGTTATCAGATGTATGTTGCAAATGGTAAATGGAATGGATGGCAGTACAATCCTTCAGGCAACTGTTTGGATGTCAGACTGTAAGGGTACACATTACAGATATATATCATCCCTGATTAGTATCCTAGTGCCCCCATGCATGTAAAATTACACCATATTACATGGGTTGTATCAACATATTTGAAAAAGTAGTAGTAGCAGTAGGGCTTTAGGGCGCACAACTGCCAAGGTCATTAGCGCCCATTCAGAACTAAATGGCTAAAACAACTGAGACACAAAGTCCCTAAGTCTAAAACATTAAAAAGGTTTAAAAAGTCACCAACACAGTGGCAGAAGGCGTAAAAGTACAGCAAAACTGAGACAAGAACCTGTTAAGGGATATATAAACAAACCGCACGACCAACAAAATTAAACAATAAAACCAGTGAGTCAAACACGCTAAGGCGGATAAAATGCAATAAACGCTCTACGACACTAGATGTATCTGCCAGCACTTGAGCAAGTGTGACCGGCAGACCCACAGACAAACATAACTGAGCTAAAAACTGGCACTGAATTAAAACATGCTGCACCGTCAATGGCTCATGACAATGAGTACAGACCGGTGCAGCATCGGATGATAAAAGGTGACTATGGCTAAAACAACAGTGCCCAAAACGCAATCTGCTTAAAATCACTTCCTCGCGGCGAGAAGTGCGCGAGCAGGTCCTCCAGGTGACAGGGAGGGGGTTCACCTCCCTGAGTTTGTTCCCCTGAATAGTGGACCACTACGCCGTCCAACGACAAAGGATAGAAGTGCGCAAACTCGCGTTAATATCAGCAGAGGGAACGTGAGAGCTAAAACTGCTGCCTTCGCGGCAGCATCAGCAGCCTCGTTTCCCGGTAGGCCTACGTGTCCAGGCACCCACAAGAAAGACACGCTAGCACCAGCACTAGCGAGGGAATGAAGGTTGTCCTGGATATGCTACACTAGGGGGTGGTAGTTGTACAGCGATCGTAGGTTCTCCAACGCACTCAAGGAATCCGAACAGATAACCCAGCGCTGCAAGACTTGCCGACGAATGTATAAAAGAGCTTGGTAGATACCAAAAAGCTCAGCGGTAAAAATCGAGCACTGCGCTAAAACTTTGGGGACCATGGATAAAAGCACATCCTACTCCCCTACCGTCCTTCGAGCCATCAGTGTAGATGAAAGAGCTGTAAGCAAACTGTGTCTGAATTTCTAAAAAGGCGGAACGGAGAACCGAAGCTGGTGTCGTAGACTTCGGCATGGACGTTAACCCCAGATCGACTGGGGTTTCTGGTCGGAGCCATGGCGGGAACTGCGTTTCGCCTTTGGGAAACGCCGCCGGTAAAGTGATGTCCAATGTCCGAAGGAGAGAGCCAAAACGAACACCAGGAGGGAGTAAGGCTAGGGAGCTCGTTGAGTATTGGCGGTCCAAGGAGTCATTAAAGAAAGGACTAAAAGACGGATGACGCGGCAAACCAGAGAGTCTGTAGGTGTAACTGCACAGAAGTACGTCCCGCCGATGAGACAGCTGGTAACGGGGCTCGTTGAAAAAGCGCCAATACTCAAACGGATACCACGGTGATGAATGGGGTCAAGTCGTTTTAAAATCGATGGTCGAGCCGACGAATACACCATAGAACCGTAGTCAAGCTTAGATCGGACAAGAGAGCGATACAGGCTTAAAAGAACAGTCCGATCGGCTCCCCAGGATGTGCGACATAAAACGCGTAAAACACCAAGAGAACATTCACACCTTGCTTTTAAATAGGAGATATGGAGCGACCAACTAAGTTTTCTGTCAAAAATCAATCCCAGGAATTTCGTCTCGTCTGCGTAAGGAAGTACTTCCTTACCGAGATGCAGAGAAGGTGGAAGGAAGGTCTTCCGGCGCCTAAAGTTAACGCAGTTTTCTCGGCGGAGAACTTAAAGCCGTTTTCGATACTCCAAGTGAAGAGGCGGTCGAGGCAAAGTTGGAGGCGCCGTTCTAGGAGATGCGTCCGCCGAGAACTATTGTAAACGGCGAAGTCATCGACGAACAAGGAAGATAAAACGCCAGAGGGAACGCACTCCACAATGGGATTGATTGCAATAGAAAATAGTGTGACGCTGAGTACCGAGCCCTGCGGTACCCCGTTCTCTTGGGTAAAAACGAGCCCACCTGTACTCGAAAGACCCTATCCCGCATAAAATCGTGAATAAAAAGGGGCAGTCGACCACGCATACCCCACTGATGGAGAGTACGAAGAGTTCCATACCTCCAGCAGGTGTCATACGCCTTCTGTAAGTCAAAAAACACAGCAACCGTTTGGCTCTTCCGTAGAAAACCGTCCATGATATGCGTCGACAACGATACCAAGTGGTCGGCCGTGGAACGGAAACGACGAAAACCGCACTGGACGTTGGACAGCAGATTGTTAGATTCAAGCCACCACGTCAATCGCCCGTTAATCATGCGCTTCATCACCTTGCAGAGGACACTAGTGAGGGAGATCGGACGATAACTGGAATGTAGATGGCGGTCCTTACCAGGTTTTCAGATTGGGACGATGGTAGCTTCGCGCCAAGCGGACGGAAAACTGCAGGTACGCCAGATGTAGTTATAAACTTCTAAAAGAAACGGTTTACCAGTCAAGGGCAGGTGCTGTAGAATGGAAATGTGAATACCATCCGGTCCAGGTGCAGAGGGCATGGAAGAGTCCAGGACCCGCTCCAGTTCCGGCATGGTGAGAAGGGCGTTATAACACTCGCGGTTAGAGGAACAAAAGGAAACTCCACGAGACTCGACCCGGTGCTTGATAGCAGAAATTTCCGGGTGGTATTGTGAGGAGCTAGAAAACCTAGCAAAAGCCTCACCCAGAGCGTCAGCAACCTCCTTAGGGCAAACTAAGGTGTCATTGTTAACCCTAAGACCGGGTAAGGTAGAACGTGTAACTTTGCCCGCCACACGACGGAGCTTCTCCCAAACGACCGACGACGGTGTGAAATGATTAAACGATTCCACAAATGTGTGCCAGGATGTCCTCTTACTCGCCTGTATTATGCGACGAGCCTTGGCACGTAAGCGCTTGAAGGTGACCAGATTATCTAGAGTAGGGTGCCGACGAAATACCCGCAGCGCAGCCCTCCGTGCACGAACCGCCGCCCGGCATTCGTCGGACCACCAAGGAACGGGCAAACGCCGCGGTTGGACTGACGAGCGAGGGACAGCATGTTCCGCAGCGGAAATGATCACAGCCGTAAGGTGAGTCACCATCTCGTCAACATCGGGGAATAGTCGGTCGTCAAAGTTGGCCAAACTGGAAAAAAGGGGCCAGTTTGCCTTGTGGATTTGCCAGGTATGTACACGTGACGATGGCACACAGTTGGACAGCAGGCTGATCAGGCAGGGAAAATGGTCGCTAGAGAAGGTGTCAGAGACGTTCCACCCAAGACGATTAGCAAGCTGCGCTGAACACACAGATAGGTCTAAGTGAGAAAGGGTGCCGGTAGAAAGGGAAACAAAAGTTGGTTGATCAGTGTTCAGAACAAAAAGATTATTGCGAGCGAAAAATTCAGCAAGGTGCGTCCGCCTTACGCAAGCTCGAGGCGATCCCCAAAGGGGGTGACGGTCATTAAAATCTCCCAGCAACAGGTAGGGCGCTGGGAGCTGGGACACGAGATTGGACAGGTCCGCAATAGCGAAGGGGGAAGGAGGTAGATAGACGGAACAGAGAGTGAAACAGAAACCGGGTAAACTCAAAGTAACAGCAACAGCTAGCACAGTAGTAGTGAGCGTGAGAAGCTGGTAAAAAACGTCGTCACGTATGAGTAGCATGACACCCCCATGAGCGGGAGTACGAGGTTCCGGTGCGAGGTCAAAGTGCCCTGGAATGAAGCCAGGGTAAGTAAAGGAGTCCTGCTGGCGAAGCTTAGTCTCCTGTAAGCAGAGGATACTGGGACACAGCGAAGTTATAAGTAACTGTAGATCAGCCCTATGAGCGCGTACGCCACGTACATTCTATTGAACGATTGACATCCGGAGGCAATGGGAGAAGCGGTTTACAAAGTTCACTTAAGCGAAGGCTGCCGTTTCAGCTTGCCCTTCTGGTTTCTCGTAGGGCTTTTAGGAGGCGGTTCTTGTTCCATGAGCTCCTCGGTATGAAGAGGGTCAGGATCAGTGGAGACCGGAGTGAGAACCTCAAACCGGTTGCCTGTAGGAATGGGAGGTGAAGAACTCCGCTGGACACGACTGCGCCCCCGCCCATCCTGAGAGCGTGCTCTGCGAGGTGGCGAGGGTGAAGAGGCTGAAGGAGTACCCTGGCGGCGAACAGGGGCCGGAGGGTCCTTCAAGAAATCGGTGCGCTGAGGCTGGATCTTAAATTTGCGTGTCTCACTACTTATTGTTATGATCTTCTTGGGGCTAGTGGAGTCAGAAGGATGACCTCGAGTGTGGGTAGGAGCGACTGTGGTGACCGTTAAAGGGCACGTCTGGGTACCCATATCGCGCTTTGGCACCTGTCTAGAGACTATGGAGCTGAAGGTACCGAATTTTAGGACAGATGGCTGACGAGCAAGATGGCGTTTGCGTGCCTCCGTAAACGATATACGTTCTTTGACACGCAGCTCTTGTATAGCTTTTTCGTCCTGAAAACGCGGACAATAGCGAGAAGATGATGGATGGGTACCGCGACAGTTCACACAGGAAGGCACGGATGGACAAGGCCCTTCGTGAGCATCTTTCCCACACTGAACACAAACAGCGGTGGTAGCCTTACAGGACAACTTAGTGTGGCCAAAACGTTGACACTGAAAGCAACGCATTGGCCGAGGGATATATGGTCGAACATTTATTATTTCATAGCCAGCCTTAAGTTTGGTAGGAGAATCCAGCCGGTCAAAGGTGATGAAGAGGGTGCGGGTAGCCACCTGAGCACCATCCCTCATTGTGCGCACATGATAGACTTCCGTCACGCCCTGGTCTGCAAGGTAGCCCTTGATCTCCTCCTCCGTCATATCATCTAACAAGTTCGTGGTGATGACGCCCTTTGAATAGTTGAGACTACGGTGTTTCTCCACACGGATGGGGTACCCGTGGAGAAGTTTCGCCTTCAAGATCTTATCGAGCTGCGTAGCCGTGAAGGTCTCAACCAGCAAAGAACCATTGCGCAGTCGATTGCAAGATTTAACCGGACCAGCTATTTTGTCAAGACCCGCCTGGATGACAAAGGGGTTGACTTTAATAAACAACTGACCCTCTTCTGCTCGATGAATTACTAGGTAACGAGCCGTTGAAACTACGTTAACCTCTCTTTCCTCTGGTACTTGACGTTTTCGTTTGACGGTGTTTGAAGCCATAAAAATTGCGATAGAAATGTCATCCCCCAGTGCTCCCCACCCACCACGGAGTCCAACGAGGGGTCATCCCACTAGGATGACAGGGCTACACAGGGGATATAGCGGGCTCACCGTCCCACTCAACCTGGAGTTCAGTGCAATACCTAATCCTGGCCAATTGACTAGGGGAGGGTTAATCCCTAGCCTCCCGTTTAGATGAAGCAGAAACCAAAGCGGTGTACCGGATTCAGAAAAGAAACTGTCCCGGGCTCAGATATGCACCCCTCAACCACCAGGATAATCCTTTCCACCGACACGGGCCTCAACGCACGGCCGACATGTGGGTGGGCGATTTGACTGACTCCCTCACCACGAAGAGGAGCCCACACCGAGGGAGTCAGTTGGCTTGGGGCCCCGGGTATGCCAAACCCGGACCTACTGTAGTAGGTCGCCCTGGGGGATTTGAAAAAGGTCTTGTGGACAGAGCTTAGTCTCTTGTAACAAACATGCAACCAAAGTAAAAATATAACAATATCTTAAGACATTATAAGCTTCACTATCATAGTATTTGCTGCAAGTTATTGAAATTAACAGCAGACTAGTTTCGCAGTATATTTACTGCATCATCGGTGCCATTCTTGCTTATAACGGTCGCTATCGTAACAAACACTAAATCACTTAATATTTCGATGTACAAGCAACCACTGAAAACAAAACAAATTTGTTAATATAATCAACTGGCAGTATTTCAAAATTCATTATGTAGTCCTTATTTCTCAAAATGAATATCTTCTCCCAAACCATCAAATCTACCGGTCCATTTAATTCTTTTAATAATTTAACCTCTGGATTTATTTCATCGTTTAAGGACCAAAAGTGATCTGCCACAACTGATTTATCAATCTGTTTATATTTAATATTTCTAAAATGTTCCTTTATTCTGGTTTCCAAATGACGTTTGGTTTAACCAACATAAACCCTATCACAATCCAAACAGCTACATTGATAAATGCCAGACTTTTTATAATTTGGAATCATATCCTTTTTAGAAAAATTCAGCTATATTTTAATAGTATATTTTGAGGAACCAAAGTTATACCATGTTCTTTAAAAGGTTCTGTTAACTTTTTATTAAACCAAGAATGTTAAGTAAGCTTTTTAAAATTACATTCATTTTTTATTTTCTTGACGGTAGAAACTTCTTTAACAGCTTTCTTATATTTAAATTTATCTATTTTTTAATCTATAAAATCTATATTAAAACCATTAACTACCACAGTGTTGATACGTGTTTGTACTCTGTGTTAAATTCTTCTCTATTAAGGGTTACATTTATTAATCTATAAATTAAAACTGCTAAAAGCAGCAAAGTTTTTGTGAGAAAGGACTAAATTTTCTATTTTTTTATGTTATTATCAATATGAGTATATTTTTTATAAATGCCAAAACTAAATTTATTGTTATGTTTTACTATCTTTAAATCCAGGAATAGAAGGCAACCATTATTTTCAGTTTCCAAAGTGTGTATGGCTTTATCTTGTAAATTTAAAAATTTTAAGGAATCCTATACCTTTCTAAAGTAAGAACAAATTAGAAACTAAAAACTTCACTTATCTTAGTAATGTTGCAAGATCTTTTTGCAGAAACTGACTCGAGTTTCAAGTTGTCTCCAACTCATTCTCAAAGCTATACCTAAGATCTTGCAACATTACTAAGATATATGAAGTTTTTAGTTTCTAATTTGTTCTTACTTTAGAATCTTGTTGCTTCACTGTTAATAGCTTCAATTTTCCTTATTTATTGTATACCTTGTTCTTTTCTCTGAACCCGATATACAGATATCTCACCTTGATCTTCTAGGTTCTCCTGAATCTCTTCATTTGACATACTGCCCAATACACGGTTGTTTACCATACTGCGTGAGGAGTTCAAAGTACCGTACATTTCCACACATACCAGATAATTGGCTAAGAAATTGGCTTTTAGTACTGTTGCTGCCTGGGATGCTAAATTACCTTTGATCAGGAGTGTGCCTTTGTGAGATCTAGTGTAGGTTTTCACTGTGTCAGCTATTTGTCAAGACCCTTCTGAATGATTAATGGATTCACCAACGTAAATTTCTTTCCTTCCTTTTCTAGTGATTACTGGGTAGCGAGGACCACTGGAGTCTGCTACTTCCATTATGCTTACCATCTGTGTTTTGTTTTATTCTTTTGCATGGCGTATTCATCTTCCTCCATTGCAATTGTCTCCAATGGCATGCTCACATCCTGAGTGCCACCCTGGCTTAGGTGAGAGTCCTGGCCTGGACCCTGCTCACCCTAAGATCTCATCTACAGTTTACACACAAAGGGACCTGATCGCAAACACTGTGATAACTTGTATACTAAAAGGAATCAGAACATCAGGCTTAAGGAACATTTTAGAAACATCAGGAACAAACAAACAGAAAAATCTGTAGTGGCTTACCATTTAGGAAGGAGGATAATGATATAGAACAGGAAATACATTTTTTAAAAAGTGTTCAGGGTCCAACAGCACTGTCTACATGGGAAAAGATCTTCATAAAGAAATATGTAGGAAAACTTGTAAATACTGACACAATATTTGACAAGAACCTGAACTTCAAGTTCATCAGTCACCAACAAAGGCATCTCAATTGTCACAGGAGAATTCCCAAAATCAAAATACAACATTTGACGAGAACTGATGAATGGAAATTAATTGTTCTTTTACACTAGTTCTGTGTGGGACAAGGTTGGAAAAGGTAGAATGAGACTGAAAAATTTAATGTCATAGCCATGAACTGAACTACAGTTCTTCTGGTATCTGGTTGCTCTAACCATGCCAACATGACATTAAATTCTCCTACTCACTATCTAAAGTAAGAACACATTAGAAACTAAAAGCTTCACTTTTCTTAGTAATATTGGAAGTTGTTTGGTGCTGACATGTTTCGAGTTGACTCCAACTCATTCTCAATTAGTTTCTAATTTGTTCTTACTTTAGATTCTTGTTGCTTCACTGTTAATAGCTTCATTATTTCCTTTTTTATCTCCTACTCACTTTCATCTTTTCTGATAAAACACAAGGAAATCTCAATTCATATGAGATAATATGTCCTAATGGTGATTTACAATGCTGTAAGTACTGCAGTTCCAGACTTCATAGTTTAACCAACTATGAGGCCACCAGAAAATCTGTGGTTCAAATCCTGGCTAAGGCGATGAATTCTTCAGTTTCATTCTACCCTTTCCAACCTTGTCCCACACATGGCTAGTGTGAAAGAACAATTAATTTGCATTCATTGACCTTATAGCTAGTCAAACTATGAAGCCTGGGACATAATTACTTATAGTCTTGCAAGTCGCCATTAGGGTATGTTATCTCATAGGAATTGAAATCTTCTTGTCGTATGTTGGGAAAAATGCGAGTTGGAGAATTTAATGTCGTGTCAGCATGTTGTAATGGTAGCTCAGTGTTTGGAGCAACTGGATGGACACTGCAAGATTCGTGGTTCAAATCCCGGCTGTGGCATTGAATTTTTCAGTCTCATTCTACCCTTTCAACCTATAAACTAATGATGTTAGGAAGGAAATGCATTCTAGGTAAATACTAGCAATAACTGGAGCATGCAGTATTAGTTTGACTCAAATTATATTACTCTTGAGCTTCACTGTATCACAGTCCTACATATTAAGAACAAATAGATTTATTGTGAAACCTTGTATTTCTAGCTTATATTACTATTTTTACCCATTTAAATATTATTTTAACTAAACTAAAAAAATAACTAAAGTACAGTGCAACTGGCTTTCCATCATAGTACAGAACTATAGGACCTTTTACTCTGTTTATATGCATATCAGAATGTACATGACTAGAAACCTACTTTCCCTGATTTACATCTTCCTTCACTTCAATTACTCAATTTTTGTTGTTTCACAAAATGTGTAAACTCAGCATTTAACAGAATCTTGATGATGAAAAACATTTTTATGAGGTTGAAATCTTGTTTAAGGCATCAGTGCAATTGCTATTGCAATCTATTAATTTGGATTTGTACTTCTGTCCTTCTAGTACGATAAAACATGTACTCACCATGAGCTTCTCAGTACGAGAAATAACACAATATGTTAGCAGGGCAAAGTATGCTGTCAGTTTCATGGTGCCATGTGTCTGGATGTCGGTGTAATGCCTAGCAGGTTTCAACAGTCGCAGCAGCACCGTGTACACCTGATGCAGTACAAGCTGAGCCTCAGATGCCATGAGCAATTCTTTATGAGGGCTAGCAAGACTACGTGCAGTGCGGTAACCCTGTCTGAAGTGAGTACTAGGAATGAGTGAGACCAAGAGATATGCCGCAGCTGTAATTAAAGAATGTAATATATTAAAACAACATATAGTTTTATTAATCACTAGCAGAATCCATACCTTACATTTGTTAAAACTGTAGAAACTATTTTACAGAACACTTTGAGTTGAACTTACACTTATGTAAATAGCTTCAATAATCTTTATTGCTATACAAGATGCTTCATAAACTCAGCTATGGTTAACTGCCAAAAATGCTGCTAGCTCCTAAGTTTGGACGTTTTCTACTGTATCACTGATTAGCTTCTAAAGAATAAAGCCAGTCCTTGGCAGGAATTTCAAAATTCATTAGATCTACTTTGTGTTTCTATACGGGTATCTTCTTCAATGTGTCCAGCTCTTTTTGAGACTGACCATGTTTTAAAAGAAAGACCTTATGCTGTGGTTCTAAAAATATACTGATACTGCTGATTTTTCCATTTGTATTTGTTTGTATTTAGTATGCTTGAGGTATTCTTTAACATGGGTGTCAAGGTTTCCTTTTGTCTTCCCTACATAGATATTGCAGTCTCCACATTTGATTTCACATATTTGTTTTTCTTTTCTTTCTTTCTTTTTTTTTTTTTTTTTTTTTTTTTTTGGCCGGGGGGGGGGGGTGCTGATTTTTTCAAATTGCTTGATTTAAATAGGTTTTTAATATCTATATAGGGAAGACAAAAAATATGGTACCCTTCTTAAAGAACACCTCAAGCATATTAAATACAAACAAATAGAAAAATTAGCAATATCACCACAATTTTGGAACCATAACCAACACAGAGAAAGTACATCTACCTTTTAAAATATGTTGAAAGTTAAAAAGAACTGGATACACTGCAGAAAATATTCATAAACATGAACTAGATTTAATGTATTTTGAAATTCCAACTGAGAAGAACATACTCAGTTCAGCAGAGAAAATCGAAGAACAGGAGCCAACAATGCTTCTGTAGGTCGATAGTAGCCAAGGATACAGACAGGTCTGTGACCCACCTCCACGCTAGGGGGATAGCATGTCTGTTCACATTCAACAGGTCCCAAGTTTGAATCTCAGTTAGGATGGCAAGTTACCAAGATAAAGGTTTTTGCAGGGCTTCTCCCTTATCTTGAAAAGAGAATTCAGGTAATTCTAAGCTCTAGGAACTCCAGGCCCATTTGAATACATGATTTCAACCATTTTGTTCATTCATCTGATATGACCTATCTGGTCAAAGGACATTAAAAAACAGTATACTACTTCAGTTTTAATTCATGCTATCTTAAAGAAATTCATCAGAGAAAAATGGATAAAATTTTTCATTTTTGGCTTTGTACGCTACAAATAAGTTTAAGTAGTTGGCTTTCATTTTTATGCTCTTACTTAATAATCCATGCCCTTTAAATGACATCACTGAAGGATTTAAATGGGCATGTGCTAGGAGGTGTGTCAATTTAAATGCCCACAAGCATTCCTGGTGCCTGCAATATTTTTCTGACTCAATAGTGGTTCAGTTTGAGTTTGAATTACGCGGTTTCTTGCAGCAAATTTGCTGAAACATGTTGGCTAACCTGAGAAACATCTATCTGAGAGCTATCAGTTAAGGAAATTCCAAAGCTCTTAGGTATACCAGGAGCAAATTGTGAAAGAAAATATACTATCCACATGGTGGTTTGTGATGAAATTGTGTTAATTTTCTGTGTTCACATAGTGTTGGTGGGCTTACATCAGAGGATTTGTAGCACAGAAAGGATTGGCATGTAATTGGTATATATTAGAATAACAACAACAACAATAGTAATAATAATAATAGTAATAATAATAATAATAATAATAATAATAATAATAATAATAATAATAATAATAATAATAATAATAATAATAATAATAATAATAATAATAATAATAATAATAATAATAATAATAATAATAATAATAATAATAAAAGTGTGAAGTGTCTGATATCAAGTGTCATAAATAGTTCAGCAGTAGCTATTTGTAAAAGTAAAGATATGACAAAAATATCTAAAAAGCACCCCACGCTTTTTTACAATGAAATTGATTTTGTTAATATAAATCAGTTTTTATTTTAAACTTATTACAAAATTTTGAAATATAATGAACTACTTAACTTTATAGAACAAATTCTTCATACTTAAAAATTATATTCTACTTTTTAGTTCGGTTTGTTATAAAAGCATGTTTTAGTTAGTTTTTTAAAACTATAATTAATTTCATGTAAGCTTACAAAAATTAAAAAAGGGAAATGTTAAAAAATCTATTCAAGATATAAAGTTCAAACTTATAATATCATTTTAACTCAGAGCAACAGTCTATCCTCAAAATTTTAGAAAAATTTGACAAAAAGTGGCAATTTTTCAAATTTCACAGATCGGTTACCTTAAAAAAGTATTTAAAAAGTGAACAATAATATTCTTTTCTCTTCATCCTATATAAATTAAATATAACTGTTGAATGATTACCCCAAAACAATGAGCTAACCAGTAAAGAGTTTTCTTTCTCAGCAAAACAAATGAGATTTGCCAGGAAATGATAAAAGGATATACTGCTAGAACAATAACACGGCACTATGAAATCACCATTTGCACTAAAAGCTTCATCACTGGAGAGATTAGAAGGAACAAAATGTTTTCAAGAATTAAATGAGAGGTAAGATAATAATAAACAACTTTCATGTTTGTTAAGCAACTGTTCAATCCATTTCATGACACATTTCCTTTCATATCAAAGTTTGATTCTGCCCTACGGATTAAAATACCTATAATCCTGCTGACTTTAGAAGGAAACCAGATGTACAGCTGGATTCATTATTCTTGAGCTCTGGTCTTGACCGTAGTTCAGCAGGTGAACCCTTTGTCTCGTTCATCAGTTCATAACTGTTGAATGAAATCACGCACCAAAGGAAGGGAGGGGAAATATAGTATTGTCATCTGCATCTGAGGCACAGTCCTTGCTAATTTACAACTACTGTGCAGCATGAAGTTGAAAATATAATTAGAGCTTTGCACAAAGGAGTATAATGCATTTGTGAAGCACTGATCATTTCATAAATCAATTATGCCACCAGTATTTTCTAAATTAGGGTCCAAACACAACACAACCAGTCAAGAAATTGTTTCAACTGTGTGGAATAATACATGAAGAAAGAAGCTAAAAACAAAGAACTGCTTAAATCACAAGATTATTCAAGGAAATTCAAAAGGTTCAAAATCAACTATCAGGTGCCACAGGAGTGTCAGAAAGAGCAGTCAAAAGAATTGTTCAAGAATGCAAACAAAATGAATATCAGCATATATATTTTGGAACTTCAGGTAAAACACACAACATTCTGAAATGAGTAACAGATCTAGATGACTTCAACAAATGTGTCATTAGAAGAATGATCCAAAATATTTATGTTCAGGAAAAAAGAAGTACAATAGTTAAATTACGTATTATTTTAACAGATGGCATTAACTTATAGGGCAGCAAGTCATTCTTGAACAGAATAGTGACAACATTTGTTCTAAATGAGAAGACTATCTGAAAGCCAAACAAAAGTATAATCAGAGGGAAGGCTCATTATTTACACAGACGAAGCAAATACACAAAAGCCACACCCAAAAGGACGGATTGATGACCATACCACAGGTTTCATAGCTGTGGTATCCAAAGGTGAGAGGCTAATCAATGTTAATGCTTGAGGTGAACAAGGTTTTGTCTCCAATGGCTTGCTCTTATATGAAGTAAATCTGAAATTGGGGGCTTATCATATGGAAATGGACACCAGCAACTATGTTAAATGATTAAAAACCAAACTAATTCTAAATCTGCCCCCATGCTCTGTTTTTGATAATGTAACATTTCATAACACTCAAGAAATAAGGCCTCCAACTACAAATTCCTTGAAGGAAACCATGAAAACATGTCTCTCAGACAAAAACATAACATACAATCAAAATGTGACTAAAACAAAGTTTTATGACTTCATAAAAGTGCACAAACCTAAACATATAAAGTATTTAGTGGACAGAATTCTGGAGGAAAATAGTCATAATGGATTAAGACTGCCACCATATCACCCAGATCTAAACCCTAATTACCTGATCTGGGCAGATTTTAAACAGTGGGTTGGTAGGCCTAACAGCACATTCAAACTCAAGGATGATGAGCATTTGTGCTACACAAGGTTCAAAGAAATGGGGGTAGGAAAATTACAAAATGTTTGCTGACATGTAAACATAATAGATCACTACTAAAGTAAAGATATAATAGAGATTAGAACTGAACAGTTTTTAATTTAGGGCATTGGAGATAGCTGTGACAGTGAGAGTAAGAGTGATAGTTCGACTGAGGACGTATCCAGGGAGGAAGACACTATTCTATTTTGAACAACTTGAATAAACTTATCTAATGAAAAACTGAAGCTATTAACAGTGATGCAATACAAATCTACAAATATCTTAGAGGCTCTAAGCTTCACTTATCTTAGTATTTGCTGCAAGTTCTTTAAATTAAATGCAAACTGCAGTTATGCAATATAAACAAGTATAAATAAGAGTGGCACCAATGATGCAATAAATATATTGCATAAATCCAGTTTGCATTTCATTTCAAGAACTTGTAGCAAATACTAAGATAAATGAAGCTTAGAGTCTCTAAGATATTTGTTATATTTACATCTTTGGTGATGCATGTACTAATACAAACACATTTAAACAGCTAATTAAGCTAGGTACACTGTGTTGACATTTTTCAGCAAGGACTGTACTGCTTTACTAACAACAATTCATCTGTGTAGCATATGAAGCTGACACACAACTTTGCTTGCTTTCCGCAGTCACCTGGCTTGGTAAGTTAACTTGCTTCCAAGCTTTACATCTCCAGGGGCCAAGAACAGTGAATCCAACTGGAAACAAAAAAGCATGCGAAATGTTGGTCTGCAAACTGTATTACTACTTCAAAGATTGCTGAGCCGGATTTGTGATGCTAACTTCACTTACTTAACTTTAAAAACGGAACATGCGTCAGAAGCTATTACTTCCATGCTCAGCTTGTACCCAACTGATGACACTGGAGACAGCATTACAGTGCTGCCAGTTGGACCAAGGCTGGGGATGGAAATAATAGCCTCTGATGCATATTCCACTTTTAAAGTCAAGTAAGTGATGTTGCCACAAATCTGGTTCAACTATCTATCAAGTATTGTTTCACTTCACTGTT
Organism: Tenodera sinensis; assembly: GCA_030765045.1. NCBI lineage: Eukaryota > Metazoa > Arthropoda > Insecta > Mantodea > Mantidae > Tenodera > Tenodera sinensis. The sequence goes on along the minus strand of CM060964.1, from coordinate 291,066,263 downwards.
TCCAACTTTTGACCACAAAATCAATTAGTATTACTATGCCCTGGGTGGAGTCTATGCACTATCTAAAGACACATCTCACCTGAACCATTTGACTAGCATAAATGCACATCAGTGGTGTTTATTTCTGAATGACTATTCATGTACTCCAAACAAATTTCCTACAGTAGAATACTAAAACTGCTTTTGAAGTCAGATTAGGCTGTATCACTATTAACAACCACTAGCATTTTCCCAATATTGGCAGTTCTTGTTCAAGTAAAATTGATGCACTTTGCAATGCACAGTGTTTCTTATAAGGTCATCACTAGTGTTGAGAAATATTGCAAATGCATGTTTTTACTGAAAGGTCACATCCCAGCGAAACTTGGTTTATCCATTTCATGCTGAATTAAGAAGATTAGAACATGGCTGTTTGTGCATATTTTAGGTATTAATGCATATTTCTTAATTTTTGGGTAAAATCTATACATGACTTTTGTGTCAGGTTACCTGATAATAGTATTCTTGAAAAAGACCTATTCTCTTTCCTCAACCGTCTATTATGTATTGTACTTGGAATCATTAGGCTTGCCATTGCAAAGAGCTTTAAACCTATTTCCACCCTGTTTCCATAATTGTAAGGAGAGTCAATTAGATGGTTAACTTTCTTTTTGCTTAACATTCTTGGGAATGGCTAGTTTCTGTCTCAAGTCGCTAATGTGTTGTCCTTGGAAACATTAGGCTAAATGAAAAGAGCTTTAAACCTGTTCCAGTCGTTGTAAAGAGACAACTAGAGGGTAAACGCTTCTGTCTCCTTTTTGCTTCGTAACATTCCTGTAAAAGGCAGTTTCTATCCCAACTCACTGATATATTATCCTTAGAACCATTTTACTCTTTTGTGGTTCATGTAACAACGTTTAGAAAATGCCGAAGGAAAGAAGTCTAAGATTTCGTTGACCCAAGAATGGACACAGGATGACCCATGCTTAAGCTACAATAATGGTTTGGTGTTCTGCCACATTTGTAAGGAGGTGAGTACAATATTATATATTTAACTACGATTTACAGTTATGTTATGTCATGTTGCATTTACACTCATTCTGTTGTTTTTGTTCCTTTCTTAGATCAAGTGCAGTAAAAGTTTCAAGTAATGCAGCACATCAACACAGAAGAGCATAAAAATAAGAAATTAGCAGTTGAAAAGCAAACATTCCTAGGCAAGTATTTGCAAACAATGAATGTGGCAAATGACTTCAACCTGGAGCTTTGTGAGGCACTAATCACAGCAGGTATACCTTGCAATAAAATAGAAATTCCCAAATTTAAACAATTTTTAGATAAATGGACCAAGATGCCAATACCACACAGAATAACAATTTCCAAGACATACCATCCTTTATGCTATGGTAAGGTGGATTCATTGGACTGTTGTACCTGTGTTGGCTAAACAATTTTGAACTTGGTAAAATGATAAGTGAAACCCAGTCGCAAATATTAAGGAAAAGAATTCTCAGAATCACTGGAAATCACTGGATTTTGATCCAACCATCACAAAAATAAATGTAACCCGTGCTAAAGCAACCTAACCTAACATTGTATTGGACACTGGATTTCACATCATAACATTTTGCCTTGAACTTCTACATTAATTGATGTTAACATGTAGTACTTCATTGGAAATTTGTGGAACCCTTTTGTTTAGTGTGAAGGAAATATGTTTAAATAGGTTAGCTTAGAGCAATTAAAAATATAGTGATGATCAGTGCTGAGTAATGTACTTTACAAGTTATTGTTTCAATAATTTGCGCGGCTTAAACCCTAGGATGAAAATGTCAATAATTTCACAAAAATAATATTCAAAATACAATAATATGTAAAGTTTGACCTTGCAGTGAGTAACGTAGTCTTTGGCACTCACAATCAGTAAAAAGAAATATAACAAAATCCACAATCTTTTAGTCGATGTAAATACCAATAGTAAAGGTATGTGCTAACTTGGGAAGAGTAGTGTTAAACAGAAGATAGAACTATATGCAATTATGAAGAGTACATTATTTTCTGACCAAAATACTTGTTTTGAATTTACTTTATAGGCTATATCTGGTATTCGTGAGAACATCGGAAGGAGCAACATGTGGATTACTGTTGATGAAACCATAGGTTTCTCCAAGCGGTATGCGGTCAACTTGATCACGGGCTTTCTTAATGCCGAGGAAACAATGCCATATTTGCTGTTGTCAAAATTCCTTGATAAAGTAAATGGAGAAACTATCATGAGATTTGTGAATGTTGGATTACGTAAGTATTATGTTTATTTCAAACTCTAAAAACTTATTTGGATACAAAATTAATATGGCTTTCCTTTGTATTAAAAAATGGAAAGGTTTTGATCGACAATTCAACATGCAGTGTCATTTTACAGCTATTTTGTGGCCAGAGAGCAGATGGAATCCCGAATGTACTGCATTCAAATATGACACATAACTTGTATGGTCTGCATAGGGTTGCAGAAGAAATCAGAAATTTGTTTCCAGATGTAAAAACAGTCATAGCCACAGTGAAAAAAGTATTTTTAAAATCACTGTCAAGAATCAGTACATGTCAGAAAAACTGCCAAATATTCCATTAACTCCAGAGCCTGTGATTATAAGATGGGGGACTTGGCTAGAGGCCGCTGTATTTTATAGTAATCATTTCTCCAAGGTAAAAGAGGTGTGTAAAAAATGGATTGACAATACACCAAACACTTTTAAAAGCTGATTTGTTATTTAGGTTAGAAATGCAATTTTCCAACCATGTATGCATATTTTAAGTACTTTAATACATTATTTATTTATGCCAACAAACTTACTGTTGGTGTTTTTAAACACACAAGTCGTGTGTGGGCAATGTTTGAGAGGTAGAACTGGAAATTAAAAATTCAGTGCCAGAGCTGGGACTTGAACCACAGACCTTCCGCTTACCGGGCGGCTGCTCTAACCATTGAGCTACTGTGACAATCTGCCAGAATGGCACTAAATTCTCAAGCCAGTTCGTATTTCTCCTGGTAAACCACAAAGGCAGTCTCACATCAGAGACAATTACCCCAATGGTGACTTACTATTGTAAGTACTTTATGTCCCAGGATTAAATAACCTTCAGATGGTAATTATTATTTATTTATACCAACAAACTTACTGTTGGTGTTTTTAAACACACAAGCCGTGTGTGGGCAATGTTTGAGAGGTAGAACTGTGGCACATCTTCATTTTATTCTCTAACTCTTAAGGTTAAGCAGTTATGCCATTTTTATAATTTTTAATTCATTTATTATTATTTTGTAAGACAGATTAACCATGTTTGTGTGTGTCTGTGTGTGCCAACATGCGTGCGTGTATGTTTTAAACTGGAATAGTGATATATGGTTTTTAAGTAAGAGTAAACTGTAAACAGTGGCTTTTAATAAGATAAGTTTAGAATAGCTCAATTCATGCAGTGAACATTAGATAATGCCAATCTGTTTTAGCATCAAATCTTAACTTATTGTTTGGCTAAGTGGTTGCAATCTAGCATTTATAAAAGTTAAACATTTTGGGGCCAAAAGCAAGACGTTGATTTTTTCCATTAACCTTGACATTTATGCTGTATGCCTTTCAGTGACTCAAATTATTCTTTCAATTGCTCTTAAAATTTTACATTTCCTTCTGTGTTTCAGGTGCTTGAGTCAATTGACGACGAGGTTACATGCATTCGAGGTGCAAAAGCAGCAATGAATTTAGCAAATATCCATTTGAATTATTATTTATGCCAACAGACTTACTGTTGGTGTTTTTAAACACACAAGCCGTGTGTGGGCAATGTTTGAGAGGTAGAACCGGAACTTAAAAATTCAATGCCACAGCTGTAACAGTAGCTCAATGGTTAGAGCAGCTGCCTGGTAAGCGGAAGGTCTGTGGTTCAAATCCCAGCTGTGGCATTGAATTTTTAAGTTCCGGTTCTACCTCTCCATTTGAAGTTTGTTTATATAAAAGCAAACTATGGTACTCTTTCCAGCAGTATCAAACAGCTGGAAGAAAGAATCTGCAGATTAACGAGGGTTTCAAGATTCTTGACACAGCAGTTAAATGTGTTGAGTCAGCAGGTGGTAAGGAAGGTGATGCCATGAAGAAAAAGCTAAACATAAACAAAAATTTAGGACTACTGGAGTTGAGAGAAATTAGTTAAGTGCTGCAGGGGGAACAACATGCTAATGTAGACACTGATCCGTCATTATTGATGAACCTTAAGTTTTGCCCCCTTACTTCTTGTGATTTGGAGAGCCTTTTCTCTCTGCAGATGTGGAGAAATAGATTACTGCCAGAAAGCATTGAAAAAATAACTTTCACATTACTTCTTAATGGAAGAGAACTAAACACTGTAAATAGATTAAAATGTTTTCAGATATTAGTTAATACTATTACAGTTGCAATTAATGTGCTTAGACGTATAGTAATTTGAATATTCTTTTAATTAATGCCCTTTATTATCATCACCAAAATTCAACATTTGATAGTGCATATTTGGGCAGTTTTTAGTCCATATATTTCTCAACACTATTTGTGCCAAGCACAATATTTTTGTGTTTCCTTTTCTTTGTTTTGTGTTTTTCCATGTGAATGGAGTTGGCACTTTTTACGGAAATACCAGTAAACTCGGACATTAAATTGATGTCTTTAATGGTTAAATCTGGGTACTTCTCACAAAACTTTGTTGTTGTTGTTGTTAGCTAATGCTGGATTTCTGACAATGAAGTCATTAATCCTCTTGCTCTCCAATATTTTTCACTGATGGATGGGGCATTAGAAGTGGCCGGGCATATTTGAAGGTGGTCTCGATCCATTTCCTCTTGCAGATCACATAGAGGACAGAGTGGTGAAGAATATATCCCAATTCTGTTTAAATGTTTTGCCAGACAATCATGTCCTGTAATCAACCTGAAGGTTGCAACTGCCGTTTTTCGAGGATACTCAGGAATTACTGTTTGAATGTTTGGTAGTTCCCATCTTTTATTCTTTGATTTTTCATAGTAATATTTTGCAATAATTTTTTTGAATTCAGAGTTGACTAATCTTTTAGCTGCATAAAATGGTAGATTAACTATTGATTTCTGCACATTGCCGGTACCCTTTTTTGCAAGAAAATCAGCTTTCTCATTACCACTCAGTCCACAGTGAGCTGGTATCCATTGGAAGACTAGGTGTTTTTGAAGTGCTGTTAGATGGGTAAGGATTTTCCAACATTCTATAATTGTTTGGTTTTTTGGTGACAACTTGGAAGTAATTGGTATAATTGCTGCCCTGGAATCTGAGAGAATAACTGCTTGCTGAAAATGTGAAATTCTGTACAAAAGATTTTGTAGGGCCATTCGAATTGCTTCAATTTCTCCATCAAAGTTTGTAGTTCCATAACTTAAAGATTTGTAATAGGAAAAGAGGTGACATGTGACTCCAGCACCTGCTCCATCTTGGTTTGATATCAATGATACATCAGTATAAATATGGAACCATTCGTGTTCTGGAAATCTAGTATGGATTGTCTCCAATGCCAATAATTTTAGAACACTAGTTGGAGTATCACTTTTCTTAACTTCTTCTGTCAGGTGTAAATAATATGTGATGTCTAATGTTTGTGTCGGATTGACTTTAGATATGAAGTTTTCCTTTGAATTAGGAACACATTCAATTCAATAGCTTTTTCCCTTTGGGATGTTTCACATATACATTTTGAAAAGAAGTGAGTGCCACTAAATGCAACAAGACTCACCAACTGTATTTTAGTAATAGAAAACAGTGGGTATGCATATATTCATTCAATAAGTTTTTATTAATTATACATGTTTTAAATGCAGTGTGAATTAAAATGTAAGATTCTAACAATGCCTTTGTAACAAAATAAACTCCTGAATAATATAACACAATATTAATTTCCATAGTCTAACATGGAACTACGTCGTCGTAATCTGTGGCACACAGCTTGCTACATACCTTTGCTTAGTTCACCTTCCCTTCTAAGGCCAGAGGGAGTATATTGCTGTTTGTCTGGTTTCTTTTGCATTGATTCTGAATCCAGCTGTCCCTATTCAAACTATACATATATCTTTCAGTGCTAACAGTGCAGTTCTTTGAGCTAGGTCGAGCAATAAGTAAACATATGTTCTCTCATTGTGATATCCTGAGTTAAAACATGAGAGATAATGCTTCAACTCCCTATTTCAGAGTACTGTGATGTACAATCAACTGATGGGTCTGTGCATTCACACATACATTTCATATTTGAGCTTGCAACAATAAATTTTCTTGACTTTCTTTGAATATGTGAGGTCAAAATTACTATTTTGAATGAAAAACTAATTCATACCACAGTAATTGTGTGTTCAATAGCCAAATAGAATGATAAAGAGTGCAATGTGATATGGGTAATGTAATGGAAAAGTAAAGTTGGAATGTATTCATTCTTGAGCTATTTTGCCTTAAACAAATGCACATGAACCAGTAGCCAAGAATGCAAAGGCTTCATATCCCAATGCAGTAGGACATTATGCACAAAATATAGATAATGTGGGGAGCACTGGTTTTGCATTACAACAAATTATGGTTAACTTGTATGCAGCTTCTGTTAAAAACTAAAACTTTACAATTTTGTTTTACGTTAAAGTTTTTAATATGCAGTGCATACAGCAAATAATAGGAATCAAAATATTTTAATGAGCTATTTCAAACCATTTTTAAAATATTTATATTTTTATTTGTAGCCAATCAATTTTGAAGTGGTAACTCAAAATGCTCTTTATGCCAAACACTTATCACATGGATTCAAATTTTCATGTTCTATTTAAAACACCAAAGATTGTGCAGAAAGGTAATTTTAATTAGTGTACTAAAATGAAGTTGCTTTACATATGTAAAGACACTACCGTTTTCTAACATTTTTGCCAAATTTTACCCAAGCACTGGCTTAATATCTAAACAATTACTACTATTCTGTAATTTTGTTGTTCAGAAGGTGAATGCAATTATTTGTTGAGCTTAAAAAAATGCTCTTAACAAGCGTGTTGCTCTTTGGCATTCCATAACTTGAAGGGCCCAGGGAAAAAAAAAAAAAACTTGAAGTTTCAGATGTAATGAACCAAATGGAATGGCCCTTAATGTTTATTACATTAATAATATCATATGAAACAAGTTCATCCCAACAGCATTTTTTTTTCTGGGAAAAAAGAAAAAACACGTAAGTAAACAGAAACAGAACCAAGCATGCCAGCTGAGATTTTGTTTTTAGTAGTGGTGGTTGTGGTTTTGGTATTATTAATTATTATTATTATTATTATTATTATTATTATTATTATTATTATTATTATTATTATTATTATTATTATTATTGCTGCTACTAATACCATGGAAACTCACAGTTAATCTCACAGATTAATTATCAGGATTGTGCCAATCCCTGGAAAAATTTCACTGCGGGTTGACCACAGAAATTCTTAAGACACATTATAACCTGGTACTTAGCTTTGAAAATATGTACAATAGCATATAAGCAATTTTATGAGAAAATTGGAGGACACGATAAATATTGCTACTAAGAGGTAGAACTGGAACTTAAAAAAATTCAATGCCACAACTGGGATTTGAACCACAGACCTTCCGCTTGCCGGGCGGACGCTCTAACCACTGAGCTATTGTGACAAACTGCCAGAATGGCACTAAATTCTCAAGCCAGTTCGTATTTCTCCTGGTAAACCACAAAGGCAGTCTCACATCAGAGACAATTACCCCAATGGTGACTTACTATTGCAAGTACTTTATATCCCAGGATTAAATAATAATTGCTACTAAATTAACTGAATGGGCCAAAGAGGGGAGCTCAAATTCTCCTGTCCTCTGTGTTCAACCATCTTTCTCAGGCTATGTTACGATACTGGTTATCATGCCTCTGGAGCTCTCCAGTTCAGTAGATGTGGGTGGATGGATCAGTCTGAAATTTCTTCGTGGACTGGGACTTAAAACGGACATTTCATTGCACATTTCTGATCTAAAAATGTTTCCAATCATACATTTACTAACAGACATTCTTAACAACGAAAGGTGATGGTGTGGTTCTTGAATTTGCATTTATACTTACAACTCCTCTGGGATTTCCATTCTTTGTTTCAAATTCCAAAAAGCAATGTTCTTATTGCATTTCATATGTGAATGACTTCATTCTGGAAATGTGACGTTTGTCAAGCCATGGATGTTATGAACCACAAAATGCACGAAGCAAAAAATAGTGAAATTATTGTTTTACCCTCCAATAGAGCCACAAAACACTTGAAGTTCTTCAACCTCGTCATCAAATTAGTTCATAATGAAATGAAAGAGAAACAAGGCTACCTTGTTGGGATCTTTCTTTCCCATAGCCTCGTGATGCACATAGAAAACTCACTGCCTTGAAGAGGGAATGTGGATGTTGAATGAATACATTGATAGCTGACGCTTGTAGTACAAGTCGCTGGTACTTATATTTGGTATTGGGACATTTTTAGCAAAATCCATACAATTTGCTTCCAGCTTCTTGGTTTTCACTGCCTTATGTCTGGCCTTTCTTTTGTGTTGATAGAATGTGTTAGCTTTTCTTTTCTGAAGAATCTTCAAGGTTGTTAGATTTTTAATTTCTTCTTTATCCTTTCCTGGGGACAGCGTTTTTAATTTGGCTGAGTAATCATCACAATGAGTGCAAGTGCCTCTATGTATCTGAAAGATACATTGAAATTCATGCTCACATGCATCTATATGTGTCATAGGATAGAACAGCAGTAGGATGAAGTTCTTTAAACATCTTCATATGCAACCATTCTAGCATATACTTTTTGAATCCTTCAAGGTGCAATGGCTTTATCTGCCTTTAAACTGTTTATGTGAGTACCCATGAGCTTGTAGATTTATCAAGTTTCTGTTGGGGATATGTGTTTACCTCTCATATTTTGGGACACGAAACCAGTAGTTTTCAAGCTCTTCTTTATATCCTCTAACTTTTACTTTTTGTGACACCATGTATCGCACAGCATGCTTTAGCATGAGCTAGTATATCACACTTATAGTCAGATCCAGAAAGAACTCGAACCCTGAACAAATGCAACTTCTTGTAATCTTGCAACTTCTGATGTGGTCTCCTCTAATTAATAGGTAACACAGTTGTTATCCCTCCCAGATAGACATTCTGATCATCATGCATTTTCAGGCTGCATACAGAGGTGGTTTCAACACATTGGAGGATAGGTCACATGTGTGCCTGTCATGGCCTCCTGTTGTCTGTCCAAGGTGTGGGATAGGACTGTGTGTACATGTTCTTCTTGATTGTCAATGCAAGTCAGTTGGCCTGGGTTCTACACTTTGCCCAATTTTGCTCAATGACCCAGTGCCTGTACCCAAGGCGCTGTAGTTCATCACCCAAATTGGGTCTGCTGAGCAAGTGTAACATGTTTTATAGTTTTTTGAATATTTTAACTTTTTAAGATTTAATTTCTAGTATTTCAACCCTGTTATGTTTTACCTTTTAATGCTTTAACCGTTTAATATTTTAATATTCTGTTTTAGCTTTCACCTTTTACACATATTAGTGCGTGGGTGTTTCAGGTTCTAAAGTTTGTGCACTCATGTCCCATTTGGCGTTTTTACTTGTAACCTTTTAGCCAGATATCATTGTATTTTAGATTTTAAATTTTGACTTCAGGCCCAAATGCCCTAGCTGTTGACAGGCCCTTTAACTCCACTCACTTCACATTTCATATGATTAAAAATCTGATGTGTTGCACTTGCATGGCTTTCTCTACTCTTGTGCTAACCATTCTGGCAGGCTCTTATTCCTGTCTTCTTCGTGTTGGTTGGGATAGGCATTTGTACAAATTATCTTATTGCTTATTTCCTTGAGGTTGCTGGAGGAATGTTGGAATACAGTGGGCTTTGTGCGATAGTCGAATCTTTTAGAGCTTTGAGATCCCGTTCTCTTTGCATGCTTAACATATCAAGGGAATGAACAATGATGTTGCATTTCACAGAAGTTTGAGTTTTGCGGAACTGACGCGGATAGCAAGGAGTGTCTCCGAGGTGGTTCGCTCTACAAAAGAATTTATTTGGACATAAATTGTGTGTTTTAGCCGGATCTGCATTTTTTGTGCGGTAGGATTTTGTCTGCCTCTTAATGGTTTGCGAGTTGTTCGGGGGTCATCCAGAGTAAATAGGTCTACCTAGGCTACAGCCAGAAAAATGTTTGAACTGTTTAAGCATTCACCTTTTAATGTTTTCATTGTTTTAACTTTCAGTTTTTTACTGCTGGCAGTTTGAGTGTTTTAAAATGTTTACGTTTTTACTTCAGACCCAAATGACCTAGCCGACTGTCCCTTAAACCTCACTCACTCTATAAACTGCTCTTACAAAACCTTATTCTTCTTTCTCCTTCGTGTTAATGGAGATAAACATTTGCAGAAATTGTTTCATTACACACTTTGTTGCAGAAGGGAATAGAGGCTGAAGCTGTACTAAAATCTTTCAAAGTGGATTGATATGTGCTGGATTTAAAATTCCATTCTTGCATGATGATAGGGAGCAAACAAATGGTGAAATAGCACTTAAAAAAGTATAAAGTATTTGAAAATTTAAACCAGTAACAGCAAATAACCCAGAACTGTTTAATGCCACAAAAATGTTACCACTTGTGTGTTTTAATGAGATCTACACTTTTTTGTGTATCTTAACCCCTAGCATGCTGACCTGTCATGGCATGTAATACGTCCTCTGATTGGTAATCAGAGGATATGGTTGGTGAATTTATTTTGATAATTCTCCCGGTCAGGTCCGTGAGACCCGTAAACCAATGACAGGTGTGCTCCTCCAGACATTCTGGAGGTTGTGAGAGAGCGATGTGACCGCCAAAACATAAAAATATGGTGCTCTCTAAAAAGCGGTTACTATTACTGCTATTGCTCTCTTCAATATCATCAGTGAAAAATATTGGAGAGCAAGAGGATTGACTTCATTGTCAGAAATCCTGCATTAGCTAACAACAAGAATTTTAGCTCTTCCTGCTTCAATAGTTGTCTCAAAACATTTAAAATGGGAGCAAAGATCGCCGTTTCCATGGAGTATCCAATGCATATAACTCCTTTTTTTAGAAAAAGAAAAGTGACCTGGTTTTCTCTCCTGGACCCTTCACTTGTTTGTTATTGTGGCTTTTATTTTCCTATAGCTAGTTAGGCAACTAGGCTGACTAATAAAAAATTTCTGCACCTTGCAACATTTGGTTTTTCTATTGTCACCAGCACTGGAACACTGACTACCAAATACTTTTGTTACTTTACCTTGCCGAGATGGACAGGAAGCATGCTATGAAAACTTTGCATAAAAATACACAATATAAGTGGATTTTTTAAATTCACACCCATTGCTTAGAGCAGGAAGATTACACCTTTTCTTGTGACCCCAAAGATTATATTTTTTTATGAGAAAACAGCTGAACAGCTGTGGCAATGACGCTGTACAATGAGTTTGAATTTTATGTTAGGAAAGAAGACAAGATAACCCACAGTGCAGAATTAGCATTTCATAATGTTTTAATGCAACTTTCATTAATTTATACCAATATGCAATTATTGCTTAATTCTCTTTATGCTTTTTGGATTTTACTGAGACTTTTCAAAGATATCGGCTGGAGTGTAAATTTTTCTGAAATTTTAACATATACAATAAAGTATAAGAGTGAGGAAAAGGAAAGGAATCCAGCTCGACTTCTATTCAATGGGGGCCATAATAATTAGAACATGGAAAAACAGCAGTCATGATCTTCAGCGCTTTGTGAAATTGATGATGGTACACAAGTACCACGATAAACCATACAGAAATGACTGCTTCCATGACCCAGACAAAAACCTGTGTGTGTGCAAATGTGCAGTGGACCATGAAGCCAATACCCTGTCACCACACGTAAAAACTGAATAGTACCCATTATGAACTTTTGTAAAAGAGCAAAGTGACAGTATCTATAACAAATCAACTAGGGTAACTTAGTCTAAATCGGGTCAAAAATTAGAAACATCATAATAGTGATTAACAGTCTTTATTAATTAATGCAAGTATATATTGTATGATTATGTAAGTCCTTAAGCAACTAAACCCAGTGATAACATTTTAATGCCAATAAAGGTACATGGTATATTGAACTTAATAGCACTTCCATACATGACCCAATTTATCCTTAGAGCTCAGTCTAAATCGGATCAGTCATCAGGGTAAATAGGGTCAGTCCAAAATTTATTGCTTTATGGAAAATAGACATTTAATGCAAGCAAATGTCACGTAACCTGCATTTGCCGCAAACGAATTTCTTGTTTCCTTTAGCGCCTACACAATCTTCATGATACCATTCTTTTCCGCTTCCCTGGCACTGTATCCAGTCGCCTAATTTTTCTGAGCAGAGAACCTCATACTTTACCAAACAGAAGGTACAAGTGCTGTTATTTTGCTCTTGCATGCTTGCATCCTGATCCTTGTCTTCAGAAGATGTCTCTGGCACCAATCGTTTTCTTGTACCTTTAATTTTAATCCTATCTGACTGAGACAGGACTATGTTTTCTTTCGTAGTTCTACGTCTCTGTTCCAGCCGTTTTCTTTCCTCCATATTTTGTGGCGAAGTCAAAAGAGTCACTTTTTGTTTCTGTCCTGACCTCTGTTGTTGTGGTGCTTTTACTGGAGATGGCAGCAGATTGTGGAGAGTCATACTAGACATTGATGCATGTCCTGGATAGAGATTAGGAATAACATCAAGCAACACAGTTGCAGTTCAGATGAAATAAGGCAAAATATGCTTAGTGTAGTACCTACAGCTCACAAGCTGTATCCTCACGCGAAGATATGTTTGAGTGGCGTTCTAGGGTGCAGGGATGAAGACTTCTGCTTCATAGATGCAGTGAACTCTATTTTAGACTGGATATGCCAGCAAAATGAGCGCATATTTCTTGATGGAAATTCGTAGATTTTGGATAAAGACTTGGATAGAGACGGTGTTCATCTGAATAGGATGGGGACAGGGAAATTTGGGAGATTGCTGAATAGAGTTATTGAGAATCTGATCTCAAAAAACTAGTTTTAGCAGAAATAAATGGTACTAATAGTCTAAAGCCTATAAATAGTAATTTGACTCCAACATTTAAGGTTTTGCATTTAAATGTTCAATACATCAGCAATAAAAGAGATGCTCTTGAACACTTTGTGAATGAGGTATGTCCAGAAATAGCTATCATTACTGAGCATGGGTTAAGAGTAGATCAAGTATGTATAATATTATGAATTATAAGAATGTAGGCTCGTATTGTAGAATTGTAAATAAGAGTGGTGGTGTAATGATATTAGCTAGGAAAGATATAGAAGCTAAAGATTTAATGTTAAATCAGTACTGTGAAGAAAAGATATTTGAAGTTACTGGTATTAAAGTTGCAACCCAGGAAGGAAATATATTGATATTTGGCCTGTATAGATCACCTGCATCATCTGTAAATGACTTCCTGAGTTGCTTAGATAGATTATTAAATGATTATGTAACGGAAAATGTAAATATAATTCTCGCTGGGGATCTAAATATAAATTTAGCAGATAATAGCATGAATAGTAAACTGAAAAATGTTTTTGATAGCTATAATGTTGTGGATACTACCCATGAACCTAAACAAGTTACAGTAAACACTGCTACCACTATTGATCACATAGCTACAAATATGGTGAAGTCATAGCTGTGGGTACGATAGATTTGTGTATCTCGGACCATACAGCTCAGTATCTTGAAGTAAGGAATACTTATGGGAAATCAAAACAAAACATTACTAAAACATTTAGGCAATTGAAAGAAAGTAATTTGGAAAATTTATTAAGTCTGTTAAAACAGGAAAGCTGGGATGAGGTTTATAATTCTGTCAACATAGGTGACAAATGGGACGTATTTTATAAAGTATTTAAAATGCATTATGATATGGCATGTCCTATTTTAACCAAGAAAGTGGGGAATGGAATTATTAAAGTTAATGTTCCTAGTTTTATTACTGAGCTAAGGGAAAACGCTAAGGATTGTTATGTATTATACAAATCTACCTCTTCTGAAGTATTTAAAAAGTATAGTAAATATAGGAAGGAGTATTTAAATCAGTTAAAACTCATTAGACAGAATTATTATAGACATACTATTCAAAACTCTAAAAATACATCTAAAACATTGTGGGAAATTGTAAAAATACTGAAGTAGAAAATTTCCAATTAAAAATATATGGGAACAATGAGAAAGACCCTGAAAAAATTTGTGAGTATATAAACAATTTTTATTTAAACTTAACACAACAAAGTTCAGGGAAAAGCAACATTATTAGAAATGTTGTAAAATAAACAATGTATGTAAAACCTACAAATGTACATGAAATTATCAAAATAATTGGGCTCCTGCATAGTAAAAGTACTTCAGGCTGGGATGAAATTAGTCCAATGTTACTAAAATACTGCAAGAATGAAATAGCAAAACCATTGGAACATCTTATCAATTTTTCTATACAAAGGGAATATTTCCAGATTGTTTAAAGATGAGTATTGTAAGGCCTATCTATAAGAAAGGGGGGAAATTAGATATAAATAATTACAGGCCAATAACTCTGACCTCAGAGATTGGGAAAATATATGAGCAGGTTCTCTTAGTCAGGATGCTAGAATTTTTAAATAAGGAAAATGTATGAAAGGTAGAACTGGAACTTTCAAACTTTGCCCACACACGGCTTGTGTGTTTAAAAACATCAACAGTAAGTTTGTTGGCATAAATAAATAATAATTACCAAGGAAAATGTATTTTGCCAATTTCAGCATGGATTTAGAAAGGGGTTTTCAACTACAACTGCTATTATTGACTATGTCCATCAGGTCATAAGTTTATTAGAACAGAATAAAAAGGTAGGCACATTATTTTTTGACCTCTCGAAGGCTTTTGATAGCGTAAAGCATGATCTGCTACTTGATAAATTGGAAGCTTATGGAATAAGAGGAAAAGCCTATGAAATTTGTAAATCTTACTTGTTAGGTAGAAAACAGATAACTGAAATTCATGTTAAAAATGATATGCGTTTGTCAAAGGTGAAGTCAAAACTGGGAATAGTAAGATATGGGGTACCTCAAAGGTCAGTTTTGGGTCCCTTAATGTTTTTATTATATGTTAATGATATTAATCATCCAAAAAAATGCCATTATTACATCGTATGCGGATGACACTACAGTAAACTTTTGGGGGGCTTTTAATATATCTTTAATGGAAACAATAGCTTTGGGTGCCAATGAAATATTAAACTACTTTAGAATGAATAATCTCATATGCAACATGGATAAAACAAAATTTATGAAGTATGATCTCTCAAAACGAGAACAATTGGAACAATCACTTGTGATTGAGAATAAAAATTGTGACCAAATAGATGTGCATAAGTTCTTAAGAATATGGATAGACAGTGGGATTATATGGGCACAACACATAGATGGGTACCAAAATTAGCAAATCTATTTATCTTTTAAAAATGATTCATTATAGTGTAATTTATCCACATCTACATTATGGGATTGAGGTATGGGGAAGTGCAGCAAAGATGCATATGGATAAGTTATTGATCTTACAGAAGAAATACATCAGAATTATTAGTAATTTAAAATTTAGGGAATCTTGTAGGAATGCATTTAAACAACACAAAATATTAACGGTTTACTCTCTATATGTGTATAGGACTATACTATATATACAAAATAAGAGTCCAACAAAAAATAATGATATTCATGGATATAGTACAAGAAGTAGCATAACTTACCATAGATATATGTGTAATAAGCAAATTGTACTTGAAGATATAAATGTAATAGAAACAATTTTGTACAACAAATTACCTCTAGAGATTAAATCTATAAGAAAATGTAACTTTAAAACTTGTTTAAAAAATTATTTGATCCAAAAATGTCTCTATTCTATTGATGAACTGTAAACATGTTTATGTAAATATCTGTATGTGCAAATGAAATATTTAATTTTGACAATGTCTGAAACTTGTATACAAGTCTATAGGCAATACAGAATTTAGTTGTTGTTGTAGTGTTTAACGCCCGCTTTTACTACTACGGCAACGCAGGCGGTGACACTGATGATACATGGAATGAAGATGGAGCACCGGTGGAATGAGATGGCGGGGGAAACCGGAGCACCCGGAGAAAACCCGCCCTGACACCGCTTCGTCCACCACGAATACCACATGCGGGTCCCTGGGATCGAACCCGGGCCGCCTAGGTGGTAGGCGAGCGCGCTAACCGCTCGGCCACGGCGCCGCCAGGCAATACAGAATTTATTATTATTATTATTATTATTATTATTATTATTATTATTATTATTATTATTATTATTGTTATTGTTATTATTATTATATTATGTTGTTGTTGTTAGCTAATGCTGGATTTCTGACAATGAAGTCATTAATCCTCTTGCTCTCCAATATAAAGAGAGCAATAGCAGTAATAGTAACCGCTTTTTAGAGAGCACCATATTTTTATGTTTTGGCGGTCACATCGCTCTCTCACAACCCCCAGAATGTCTGGAGGAGCACACCTGTCGTTGGTTTACGGGTCTCACGGACCTGACCGGGAGAATTATCAAAATAAATTCACCAACCATATCCTCTGATTACCAATCAGAGGACGTATTACATGCCATGACAGGTCAGCATGTTAGGGGTTAAGGTTTTATAGAGAAATTAGAGAAATGGAGAGGTTGGAAAAATAAAGACTCCCTAGCCCTCAGGAACCCTAATAGCATCGGTGAAAAAGAGAGTAATCTGAAGTAGCCAAGTGTTGTGAATGAGGGGGTGGTGAGAGAATATTCCATGCAAACAATGTCAGCAGCTCCTGTAAAACACATGTGTTGTGGGGCTTTTGTGTTGTCACGCAGGAGGTTGACTCCTTGGGTCAGCATTCCTCTTCTGTGGTTTTGAATGGCTCTTCTCAGTTTTTTTTAGGTATTGCAGTAAGCTTCTGCATTAATGGAAGTTCCTTTAGGCATAATATCCACCAAAAGAATCCCCTTGCGGTCCCAGAAAACAGTGCCATGACTTTTCCAGCTTAAGGGGTTGTCTTTTACTTTGTGGTCACTGGAGAAGATGAATAATGCCATTTAAGTGATTGTCCTTTGGATTCTAAGGTGTAGTGACACTACCATAAACTTCCAGGAGCTTCTGATGGATATTGCAGTGGTATTGTTCTGCAAAGTCAAAAAATGGATCACAGTGGATCTCGCTCAGACAGGAGGTGGTGGGACAGCATGATGACCTTTCCACCAGAATAATTTACTGTGACTGAACAAATGGCCAACAAGATGACTTAGGATCCACCCTGCCAGCACTGAAATTAAAATTACCCTTGTAAGTTGAATGAATATTTTATTTAGTTCTAATCCTACACATTTTGAGTTACCCTTGAACTTGGGACTCCATCCAATTGTCTTGGCCAGCTTTCCACAAAACATTTATAACGGGTGATTATAAAGACTGCGAACCGGCTGCACTGTGTTCTGTCTGTACGGGCCCTCTGCGCTTGTCGCTGACTATCGCTGTCATTGAATAGCATGGATAAAACCATACAGCATTTTTAAAACTGCTTTTAAAGGCTTAACTTACCAATATAATTATAGTAGATGCTTAAAATGTTCACAGTAGTTGTCCATACATTTTTGGCATCTCTTTTAGAAATTATCCATCACACAATTTCCTGACGCATATTCTGTTTTAATTCTTCCACAGTGTGTGGGTTTGTCTCGTACACTTTATGCCTTAAGTTACCCCAGAGATAGAAATCACAGGGGGTTAGGTCAGCGGACCGAGGGGGTCACAAATTTCTACTAATAAATCTGTCCTGAAACACACGTTCAATTGTTCTCATCGAAAGATTGGCTGTATGAGGTGTTGCAGTCTTGTTGAAAAAAGGCAAAATCATGCCCCCTGTTGGTTAATTCTCTCCTATAAAAAAAAAAAAGGCGCAAAATTGTATACACGGGCAACAACTGTTGACTCGAAAGAAAAAATAAAAATACATGCTGTGCAGTACAAAACAAATGCTGAGCCATAATAAACTTTGTGACTAAGTACAGGACTAAATAATAAAGCACACTGGTAGTAATGCAGCTGCACGATATGGCATCAACTCAATACTGAATGTGAGCAGAGCAGAGAAAAATAAGTAATGCTTGTGACCTTGTGTATATCAGCTGCTGTTATTGTATTTCTGCGTTCGCAGTGGATAAACACCATGTAGCGGTTCACATGTATTTGGATCTCTCTGTACATTTCGTCACTCGATGTGTTTGCAGCATGCACATCTTTGTTATTGTTATTTATTTATAGTCTCTCTCTCTCTCTTACATATTTTACTAAATTCCTTTCTTTTTATCTGCGATATCCCCTTTCTTTATAGTCTTTTTCCTGATGTCCTACTACATTCTGTAATCACTTGCTAATTAAAATTTTTTCTCCTCTTCTTTCTTTCTCCCCATTTACCCTATGGATGCTTCCTTGGCACCGCCTGTGGTGCCGTAGTAGTAAAAGCGGGCGTTAAACACTACAACAGCAACAACTTCCTTGGTTTTACTTTTACAATCACCTTCTTTCTTTTCATTTCACAATTGTATTTTACACCCATTTCTTTGTCTTTCTGCTTACATCCACTGCTGCATCTTCTTTCCCATTCATATTTTTTCCCCTTTTCTTTGGAATTGCTACCTTACACTCACAACTCACTACCCTAATAACCTCACTTATCTCACTCCTTTCTTCCCTTTCCCCTTTGCACCACTTCTTATCTCAACCAGAACTTCACTCAAGGTTGTTTCTCCCTAACGCAAATGTCCAACACACGTATTGCTTGCACATTTTAAAGAGTGTGCATTTCTTTATCGTTCACCTCTTCATTTAGTGTAATATCCTGTTAATACAAGCTCTTTGTGTAAAATTTGTCTCCCTGGCTCATTGTCTTCTTTTTATCTACCTCATTCTTTTTTTGCTCTCACATCTCTTCAGCCATTTTTTCATCAATCCACAGCTGCAAATTTTTAAGATATGCCACTTTTCCTTGCTTATGTGACAACCTCCTTCGTTCTGTTAAGCTTCTCAGTAGTTCTCTTTGCTTATAAGTTAAATCCCTGTTGACGTAGATGTCTGTTCCTCTCAATATTTTGGCTTGTTTTATTACAACTGCGTCCTAATGAATTTTACCAAAACATTTCTTCTCCCTCTTCTGTTGCCAAATCTGAAGGCTTCACAAATTTCATAGCATCTTACTTCCATCCCTAATCTTCTTCCTAAAACTTCTTGTAGCCCTCCTCCAGCATCCCTTCCTGTTCTTTCCTCAATTCCTGTGATTACTAGATTGTACTGTCTGCTTTTATCTTCCAGGTTCTCAACTCTTCTTCTAATGTTCACAATCTCTTCTTGACTTTCTCCACATTTTTAATAATCTCTTCATCTGTCAACCTTTTTTGTACCTGTGCTTTGTTCTAATAATCTTTCCAATTCTCTCATCGCCATATCGGTTGTTTTGCTCGGTACCATATTCATTCTCTTCTTCTCTCATTAGCACTTCCACAACACATGTCCACCTCCTTCCGCTGCCGACTTAGAGCTCACTTATAACTTATTGCCAAGAACAGGACTGATAGCATCCACGAGACTGACCTATGAACTGGCTAAAGAGATCTTCTACATTGAAGACCCGAGGCCAAGAAACCTCTGCCATCTGCAATAGCATGTTGGATAGGAAAATCAAGATACGGACATATCATAACACGAATTGCCATTCATAGATTCCACCATAATATATGTATTACCAAAAGATTCCATGAGCCTGGAGAAGCATGTGTCTGCAAACTTTGCAAGCGAACATGTAATTTTTACCACATAGTAAAGTGTGCCAAAAGAACAAAATCAATGCATTTGTGTGCAAAGACAAAGACAAAAAAAAAAACAACTTCCACATTCATACTCAATTAAGTGCTGTTGTTTATTACTATTATAAGTTATTGCTAACATTTTGTTCAAAACTTGAATGATAGCACCAAAATATTATTATTAATATGACAGACTTCTGTACTGGGTAATCATCACTGAGCCAACTTTATCAAATCACATGGCACAAAGTAGTATTTGTAATGGTATAAATGAGCCTCCAACAAAATATACCGATAATAAGCCCATCACAAAATTTTACCATTCCTTTAGTAAACTTAATCTGCAAACACTTAAGAGCACTGAAATTAATGAAAACTAGGAAACTATTTGTTGCACAAGACCCTACAGAGAAACTAACAAAGTTCTATCACATTTTGTATTGTTACATTAATTTATATTGTTGTGCTGTTGCTAGAAGTAGGAATAATTCAAAAACTACTAATTACACTGGTGAACAAAAATAAAGTTATTTTAACTGCAAGAAGTGAAACCAGTTTTTCCTAGACCAACTTTCTTAGCTAAATTTGGAACTGTTTTCAGTTTTCTTCTATCACGTATAGCTTTCAATTATGACTAACTTATGTAATCAACAAATCACACATTTTAAAGTAAGTACATAATCTCAAATTTATTATTTTATGAGCAATGTACCTAATACAAAACTTAAAACCAAAATGTTTCCTATTAAAGTCGGCACCCTGGATCCAAATCTGTTGTTAATATATCTGCATAATTTCAAATTATTGAGTAATGTCCAAAAAACATATTACACATTTTGAAAAATATGTGAAAATGTACATATTGCATTCCATTGGCAAAAAGATCACTCCTTGTTTGTAGTCAGGTGACTTTGTTTTCCCAAGAAAATTCATGTAAACCCACTTGAAGCAATTCCAAGTTCTCAATTCAGTCTCATTTAATCTTTTTGGACATTTTTCATCACGCAACAATTCCCTTATCTGTGGTCCCACAAACACACGTTCCTTCAGTTTTGTGTCTGATATGAAACTAAATTTCTCTTTCAGGTATTCAAATCCAATTAAATTGGCCATTCCAAGAGTTTCTACAAAACTTTTCACCAGTCCAAGCTTTATGTGGAGAGGGGAAAATAGCACTTTTTCAGGATCAACCAGTGGGACATACTTGACATTTTCTTCTCCTCGGTTGAAGGTGCTTCTTTGCTTCCAGTCATGTTTGACGTAATGTTTTTCTGTTTTGCGACTGTCCCATAGGCACAGGAAGCAGCAGAATTTTGTAAACCCCCCCCCCCCTCTACATTCCCAGTAGCTTGCCTAGAATTTTCAAATCTCTACAGATATTCCACTGGTAGAAGTTGTAATAATTGCTTCTAATACCACACTCATGTTTTCATAACTTTCCTTTAGATGGACAGAATGGGTAATGGGTACAGAAGGCTTCAGGTTTCCATTATTAGAAGAACCACTTTCAAACTTTTCTGATATGAATCAATAAACAATCTCCAACCCAATGCACTGTACTTTTGCTTCAGTTTTTCAAACAGGCCATTCACAACATTATGGAATACCATTGGACCGTCTAAAGAAAAGAATTTTTCCAAAGCTTTGTTTCTTGTCCTGTAATGATAAATCCTGACATCCTTCTCGAGCATATTTTCTTCCTTCGGCCTAGGTGCTAGTAATTCTGATCTTTCACTTTCAAAGGACAAGTCTATAACATCATTTAATTCGGACTGATTAAATTTCTGTGTTTCAAAAGTAGGAACGTCAGGAACAAAGTCAGGATCTAGGTCCATAGGATCATTATCAGTTTCAAGTCCTGTTTCTTGGAGCATTTCAAGTTCACTTTCTGCAGGAACAGGAACTGGAAGCAGGTCGTTATGTGGGACCAGTCGCATTGCTGATAAAAGATTTGGATATATAATTTTATGTTTGTTCTTTGCTGAGAATCCTTTAATATTCACACAGCAAAAATATCAGTCGTCGATGTGGTTCTTCGGTTCCCGCCAAATCATTGGTACACCAAATGGCATCGAACTTTCCTTTTCAGCATTCATTCCCCTAAACCTGTCACACATGGCTTGCATATATGATATGTGGGACCCAATTTTTATCCTGATCACCCAGTGGAACAACAAAGTATAGCTGGTACAATTTCTCATGTCTTGAGGTAGTAGTATGCCGCTGCATTTTAGGTGTGAATGAACCACATACGTAGCAAAAATTGTTTGGGTGATTGGCACATTTTTGGGGCATAGTAATGGAAGGCAAGCTGCAAAAACGACAAAGAAAAAAAGAATACTTCCTCCTTCCCTTGTGGTCTGCAAATAGATTCCACAGTTAAATTAAGTAAAAATTGAAGCTATTAACAGTGAAGCAACAAGATTCTAAAATAAGAACAAATTAGAAACTAAAAACTTCACTTATCTTAGTATGTTGATATTCTTTTTCTATTTTTCTGACCCAGGGGTTTCAAGCTATATCCAGCTCATTCTCAAAGTCATATAAACAAAATCGTTGCCAAGCTACAATCTTTTATTTTTGTGAAAAACAATTATTCATATTCAATTTTTTATTTACCAATCTCTGAAAACAAAAATTTATAAATACAATCTATAGATGGTAATTCGAAGTTCATGACATGGTTCCTGTTTTTTAAAATAAAAATTTTTTCCCAAACCATTAAATCTATCGGATTACTTAACTGTTTTAATAATTTAACCTCTGAATTAATTTCATGATTAAATGACCAAAAATGATCTGCCACAGCTGATTTATCAGTTTGTTTATATTTAATATTTCTAAAATGTTCTTTTATTCTGGTTTCTAGATGACGTTTAGTTTTACCAATATAAACTTTATCACAATCTGAACAGCTAAATTGATAAATGCCAGATTTTTTATAATTTGATATTTTATCTTTTTTTGAAAAATTAAGTAAATTTTGTATATTAAATTTATTTTGAGGGACCAAATTTATTCCATATTCTTTAAAAATCCTTGTAAATTTTTTATTAGCCCATGGATGGTAAGTAAACTTTTTAAAAATATAATTATCTTTTATTTTTTTAAGGGTTGAAACTTCTTTAACATCCATGGGCTAATAAAAAATTTACAAGGATTTTTAAAGAATATGGAATAAATTTGGTCCCTCAAAATAAATTTAATATACAAAATTTACTTAATTTTTCAAAAAAAGATAAAATATCAAATTATAAAAAATCTGGCATTTATCAATTTAGCTGTTCAGATTGTGATAAAGTTTATATTGGTAAAACTAAACGTCATCTAGAAACCAGAATAAAAGAACATTTTAGAAATATTAAATATAAACAAACTGATAAATCAGCTGTGGCAGATCATTTTTGGTCATTTAATCATGAAATTAATTCAGAGGTTAAATTATTAAAACAGTTAAGTAATCCGATAGATTTAATGGTTTGGGAAAAAATTTTTATTTTAAAAAACAGGAACCATGTCATGAACTTCGAATTACCATCTATAGATTGTATTTATAAATTTTTGTTTTCAGAGATTGGTAAATAAAAAATTGAATATGAATAATTGTTTTTTCACAAAAATAAAAGATTGTAGCTTGGCAACGATTTTGTTTATATGACTTTGAGAATGAGCTGGATATAGCTTGAAACCCCTGGGTCAGAAAAATAGAAAAAGAATATCAACATACTAAGATAAGTGAAGTTTTTAGTTTCTAATTTGTTCTTATTTTAGAATTTTAGGTTCCACAGTCTTTAAGCAGAGTAAAACGTAAATAAAAAATTATGGGTAAACAGAAAACTATACATGATATGAAGGAGATGAAACCAGTTCTGAAATCAGCGCAATGTACTTCACATCTTACACCAATCAGAGTTTCTGGCGAAAATTCTTTGTTGACCTGTGTTATCAATGGATCACTCCTAAAATAGAACTTTTGCATACCATTCTCAAAATAGTCACAGTGCGAAAGAATAATGATAAATTAAATTTCACTTATGCCGAGTTAAAAAATGTAAAAAAGTTTTTTAACAAATCTGTAGTAGAAGCTAAACAACGTAGCATCAGCAATAGATACTAAGCTCTCAAAGTGTAAGTGGAGCTGGTTGGAAAGTAATTAATGAGCAACTCGCTCATTCAAATTTAAGTTGGTGATACTACCATAAAAAATACCAAAGCAGTAGCTGAATTATTGAACAATCACTTTGCCTCAGTCGAAAGAAATCTCCACTTGAATAAAAATTTCCACCGACTATATCTTAGAAATCAGAAAATATCAACAATATTTATTTTGCATCCCACAAATAACAAAGAAGTTCTTGGCATAACAAAGATTTTAAAATCTAAAAGCAGCACAGATCTTGATGGTATACCTATCTCACTAATAAAAGTATGTAGCCCTGAAATAGCAAATCCTCTTGTACAAATAATAAACTCCTGCCTTCAATACAGCATTTTTCCTGATAAACCAAAAATAGCTATGTTATGTCAACATTTAAAAAGGAGGAAAAAATTAAATAACTATACTTCAATATCAATACTATCAGCACTGTCTAAAATTTTTTGAGCAGATTATGCATAATTGTATAACAAAGTATTTAACTAAGTTTAATTTCATCCTCAAGCAACAAAATGGCTTTGTAAGAAATAAATCCACTATAAGTGAGAAGTAGAATTGGAATTGAAAAATTCTACCTCTCAAACATTACCCACACATGGCTTGTGTGTTTAAAAACACCAACAGTAAGTTTGTTGGCATAAATAAATAATAATGGCCATTTGATGGTTATTTAATCTCGGGACATAAAGTACTTATGATAGTAAGTCGCCATTGGGGTAATTGTCTCTGATGTGAGACTGCCTTTGTGGTTTACTGGGAGAAATACGAATTGGTTGGAGAATTCAATGTCATTCTGGCAGGTAGTTTAATGGTTAGAGCACCCGCCTGGTAAGTGGAGGGTCTGTGGTTCAAATCCCAGCTGTGGCATTGAATTTTTCAGTTCCAATTCTATCCCTCAAACATTGCCCACATGCGGCTTCTGTGTTTAAAAACACCAAAAGTAAGTTTGTTGGCATAAATAAATAATAACCACTATAAGTGTCACAGTGGACCTTGTTGAAATTAATCACAAACTTGAGTTTCCTAAAGCTTCCTTTACATTGTCATTGTCAAGTTGATATTAATTTCAACAACTTACACCATATACAGAAGATAAGTGAAGCCTAGTCGCTTAAATATTTATTAGTATTAGTTCACTTACCTATGTTGGACACATACAGAAACTGGGATCAACAGTCAGCAAAAACTTATTTGTTCATAAATGTTTACAGAAGTATATTCCAATTTAAGCAACGATAGCTATACACTACTCTCACTCACATATTGCTTATGCAATTGACATTTTTATTTATTGATATTTATTTTGGTCTAATCTTATACATTTTGAGCTATCCTCGAATTGGGACCTAGCCCTTTTATCTGGGCAGCTCTTTACAACACATACAATTGCATTTATCACTGGACGTGTTTAAAACATTCTTATATTATTATTCTTTATTTAAACAATTGCATTTATCTGTTCTTTATTTATAATCCTCTTTCGTGTCTATTTGTATTACATCTCCTTTATTTTAACTCCCCCTGTACCCTATTTCACGCACACTTCCTTGGTTTCACTTTTATGAAGGCGTAGTTAAAATGACTTAACCTATCTTCCCTCCTTCTGTAACTCCTAACTACCAGCTTCAAAACCATTTGCTCTATCTCGTCACATGGTGAGGTTTACTATACCCTATCCAGCCTTAGCTCCGCCTCTTGTATCCCTCCGCCATAACCTGATGTTCATATCAACTACGACTCACACAAACGCCAAGTGGACTCATGTCTCGTGTTTATGTTGTAACAGGGTGATATTTATTCGGGAGTTTCAAGAATAGTGCTGCTATTGCATTACTTCAAGTAGTATTTACCAGAGTTAACATACATATTGAAAACTCACCGATAATCGCTAATATTTAAGGTACTATATTTTATGGTGTGCTTTGGTTTCGGCGTATCTCGAGTTAATTGTTGACGCTTGTGTTTACATCAAGTGCCGATCTAAGGGTGGAACGATTATAGTTGCTTGTCTTTCCATACATGATAGCTACCTTTCTGATCTTCTCCCTATTCACAACCATACTTAACACCCGTTTCTTTGCCTTCCCGCTTACACACATCCACTGCTATGTCATCTTTTTCACTCATATTTTTTCTAATTTTCTTTGGAATTGCCCCTAGCACTCACTATTCCATAACCTAATGAACTCACTTATTCACTCCTTTCAACCTTTTCTTCTTCTTCCTCTTCTCCTCCTCATTTCCATCACTTCCTATCTCAGCTGGAGCTTCACTAAATGTCATTTCTCCCACCCGTGCTGTACTGCACAACACACATGTTGCTTGTACACTTTGAACAGTTTGCATTTCCAGGCCATTCACCTCCTCAGTTGGTGTTGCATTCTGTTGATCCAAACTCTTCATGTCAATTTTGTTTTCCTGGCACAGTCTTCTTTTTGTCCGCCTCTTCATTTTTTCGCTCTGATGTCCCTTCTGTCATTTTTCCATTGATCTATAGCTGCAAATTTCTAATGTATACCATTTTTCCTTGCTTATGTGCCGATCTTCTTTGTTCTATTAATCTTCTCAGTATTTCTCTTTGCTTATAAGTTAAATCCCTGTTGATGTAGATGTCCGCCCTTCTCAGTTTTTTGGCTGGTTTAGTACATATGAAGCCAATTGCGTGCTAATGAATTTCACTAAAATATTTCTTCTTCCTCTTATGTTGCCGAATCTGAAAGCTTCACAAATTTCATAGCATCTTACTTCCACCCCTAAGCTTTTTCCTAAAAATTCTAGTATCTCTCTTCTTGCATCCCTTCCTGTTCTTTCCTCAATTCCCATAATTACTACATTCTACTGGCTGTTCTTATCTTCCATTTCTTCCACCCTTCTTCTAATGTATATCATCTCATTCTTAACTTCCTTCACATTTCTATTAGCCTCTTCTTCCCTATCAACCATTTCTGTACCTGTGTTTTTTTACTAATAATCTTTCCAATTCAATCAATTCTCTTATCGCATTATCGGTTGTTTCCCCAGCTGCCATTTTCCTTGTTCCCTTCTTCCTCTCACCTATGAGCGCTGTCACAAGACACGTCCGTCTCCTTCCACTGCTGACTTAGAACTCTTATGCAATTGAACTATGAAGCACTGAATGTAATACAAATTTTGGGAAAATATTTATTTTACAAAAAGGCATTCAATACTTAGGCAAACTTAAATTTAATGAGCCATGTAGAAATACCTTTAGACAATTAAATTTATTAACTCTACCAAACTTATATATTGACAAAACCATTTTACATTTTATAAAGTATAACTTCTTGTCATTAACCAACTCAGTTGTTCATAGATATAACAACAGACATGACTATGCAATTCTTAGTCACAGATTACACTTTTACAGTGTGTGCACAAAGTCTGTATACCCCTGTACTAAATTTAATATTATATGAGTAAATATTTTTTTTTTTTTTGCGGTTGATATATATATTCATATTATTCTCCTGTCAGATACCCATTGTTGACAACTTTCATTGTTCGATTGTTGTTGCTCTTATGACAACAAATCAACAAATCTTATTAATCAAATTAGTTGATGCCGAGATATTGAGAAATAATGGCTGATACAAGTGATTACACAATTGAGGAACACTTAGTGCCCGCTCTGTGGGTTCATGAGCGTCAAATTAATGGCAAATCAATGAAAAATGTCATGGACAATTTTGTTGCACAGTATGTGAGAGCAGCAATGACAAAGAAGACGTTAGTGTGGGAACAGAAAACATTTTTAACAGGCAGTGTTCGCGATGTGACGAGAAGTGGAAGACCATCCACCAGACTTGGACTTTGTGCTGACGTGGAAAAATCTATCCAACAATCCCGGGTTAAATCCTTTAGGAAACATGCTGCAGAGTTACAGGTATCGGAATCAACCATGAGGAAACACATTAAAGTGGATCTGGAAATGAAGTGTTGGCGTCCATTGAATGTCAATGAATTATCAGATGCTGATTTGGAGACATATGTTAACGCTTGTGGTTGGATGCTGCAACAATTCCAAACAATGTCTGAGAAGGCAAAAGTCATGTTCACAGACGAATGTGTGATTTATAGCAGTTCCTGTAACCGCAATGTTTATTTCTGGGGAAAAGAAAATCCAAATTTTTTTCAAAGAAATCGAGTGCAACCCACCACATGTCATGGTCTGGGCCATATTTTTTGATGGTCCTTTTAATCAGAACACCTATCTCCAGAAGATTGATGACTGGCTCCTCCCACAGCTACAAAATGCGGGAATCTTAAAGTGTTTGGTTTCAACATGATGGGGCACCAGCTCACCTCGCAGTGGCTGTTCGACAACGTCTGAAAGCGGTCTTTGGAAATCGTATTGGTAGAGGATAATATACTATAATTTTGTCAGCTTTGGCTATATAATTATTTGAATGGTGTATATACTAATTTCTTTTCATGTACTTCATGGGGAACAATACATTTTTACCTAAACTCTTAGGTCTGGTTATCACATGTGCAGTCACATTAAATTAAAGGTTACAGTAACAATTAGCTGTAACTATGTTTCAATATGAACAATGTCAATACTGACTTACTTTGTTATTTGATGCAATCTAAAAAGAAGCTTCTCTAGCTATGTCAACACTTTGATTAATATAATGGTTTCTAATTGTAAAATACATTTGCACTAGCTTCTAGTTTCCTGTACATATACACAGTTTGTACAGGTGAACTACGCTATATGGGATATATAATACAATATTTATTTGTATCAAATGGTCACAAGTTTTCAATTACACATATATGTTTTAGTTTTATCTTATCCTATGTACAAATTGATCTGATACGCATCTACTACACTCTTCAGCATGTGGAGCACCCTGATTTTTTGCATCGCTATGGAGCCCTTGAACTCTCTTATCCTTCTAAATCTGTAACTCTATCCTCCCATTCTTCCTTGTCTCTTTCTAATCTTTTGTTCCTTACTTTCTTGATCCATTTTTCTTTAATCTTCCTTAAAAATTTCTCTATCCCCTATGTTCTTTTTTATCTTGTTTTCCCATTAACATTTTTAATGGCACAATTTTAACTTTAATGTACCACTTAGTTTACAACTTTATCCTATATTGATCCAAGCATTTTACTAAATAGTGCACTACACTCTCTTCAAACCCATGTATGCAATTTGCATAGTCTTACTTCATTGCTCTTAAACATAGCTCCCATCTAATCCAGGACATCCCTTCTCTTTCCTTTCTTTTGCAGATGGCAGCATGCCCCTCCCTTTTCCATTCTCTACAGCTATCACCAAATGAGGTGATTGCAAGTTACCTCCACAAGGGCAGAGCTTGATGTCATTATGTGGGTATAGTGCCAGCACAAAACACACTGCCTAAAGCGCATAGTGTCTCTCGAATGTGTTCATTAGTTCCATACAGTTAAATGCCTGCAGCACGAAAATTGAAATATTCACGTATTGCTGAACTTTTACACGAATTTGGGAGTGAATATTTTACTGCAAATGGTGACAATGTTGAATGTAAGTTATGCAAAAACTTTATCTACAATGTTCCTACGTCGACTGTACCTCACCTCCTCTGTGTTGTGATCATGTGACAGACTTACCTCTCCCACTTCCTATAGTCCACAGCCTGCAACCTTTTGTTTCCTGTATTAAGGTTCGGGCCATACTTATCACTTTTTACTTTCTATACTTCCGCACATCTATGGACTTTATATGTCCATTCTCTCTCTTATCATTTTGCAAGTTTTCCTTAATTTTTTCTCCTGAGTTCCACCTATCTCCCATTCCTGTATTTTTCCAGTATTTTCCCCTATCTCACTTCACCACCTGTTTTTATTTATTTGCCATTTTTCTTTGCTGATCCACACATATTCTTAAAATGGTACTCTCCTCTTTTGCTAGACTTTTATACTGAACTTCACGATGCTTTCCCAGATTATTTCTTTTCTCCTTGTCTTTCCTATTTCTAATAATGCTATTTGCCTGGTACTTTTCTCAGTAATCCTAATAATTATTATAATTATATATATAATTATATAATTATAATTCTTTGCAAAACAATTTATAAATGTGGCCTATTCTATTACAATACAAAAAATAAAAATTCATGGCTTTTGATAAATTTTGAAGTATTAAAAATTCTTTTGACCTGGTATAAAAGAATAGCAATAAAATATTATCTGCTAATGATAAACTTGTTTCTTTTGATTTAAAAGTTTTATTTCCGAACATTCCTACAGAAAAACTTTTCATGTTTTTGAAAAACTGGTTGTTTTACAGAATTACATGAATGAATAAATGATTTTGTTAAGCTTATTAATCTTTGTTTAGATCAACATTTTGGCAATTTTAATGGTAAATTCGTTTACCAAACTTTCAGCTTAGCAAAGGATAGCCCACTTTTGCCTTTTCTTGCTGATCTTTCATTGAGCTGTTTTGAAATACATGCTACAAGAGCACCCCATTTAATTTTTAAAGCTTGGTATAGGTACTAGATGATATTTTTGCCATTTTCTCTGATAAACATATAAATGATGCTTTAAAATAGCAGTGGGCAAACCCCAACACATTAGGTTCTGCAACCTGCTTGACACAGAACACACGCTTGGGGAAGGAGATGTGAAATCAGTGCTATTCCAAATCAAGGCCACAATTACAATGATTATCACAACAAGCATTCTGCCCATGGCTGCTTTAAAACTGTTGTTGTTTTCTAGTGCCTTGCATCTGGCAATGAAACCATTAGCATTCGTGCTTTCCAATACTTTAGAACTGTAGTTTCTTCTGATCTTAATGCTTCACAGGTCTTCAAGTGGTCTTCGTTCATTTCTGCTGGATCGTTACACAGGACACATATTGGTGAGGCTGAGATACCTAATCTGTAGAGATGACTTGCTAAGCAGTCGTGATTTGTCAATAGTCAGAAGGCTGCAACCGCTGTTTTCCATGGTCTCTGGGGGATTATATCTGGGTTGGAAAGTAGTGTAATCCATTTTTTATCTTTGGCATTTGTTTCTATTTCTTGTAGGTACAAATGAGAAAATTTTTTAATGATCAAGCGTTTTATTGAGGAATATGAGAAATTGAATTTAGAATTTTGTTTTATTGTTGTGCCTTTCTTTGCAAGTGAGTCTGCAGCTTCATTCCCCATGACTCCACAGTGTGCCGGAATCCATTGGAGATGAATAGTCTTATTAACTTTTTGGAGTTGTGTTAACATTTTGTAGCATTCCCTAATTTTTGTTGACTTCTTTGTAGTATTTGAACATATTCCCTAAATTGCAGCTTTAGAATCTGAAAGAATTACTGCCTTGTTAAATTTATTTAAGGGAAGATTTAATATTGTCAGAGAGCAATGTGTATAGCCTCTATTTCTCCATCATAATTTGTTGTATCTCTGCCAACAGAATGATAAAAGGAAAAATGTGAACACACAACTCCAGCTCCAGTAAGGTTTTCCCTGGAGGATCCATCAGTATATATGTGCAGCCATTCCTCTGTGGGATACCTAAAGGGAGCACGAAATAAGGCACATGAGTAGCTCCAATCCCTACTCCGCTATGGAGCGCTGTTGCCGGCTCATATGGCTATGCGAAAGAAAGAGAGGGGAGATATGCACGTGAGTGTTACCGGTAGACAACAGCGAGGACGGTGAAGGATTGCAAGGTGCACATTTAAAACCTGTCATAACAATTTGAATCTCTTTAAAATGAGACAATAGGTTCTAATCGTGAAATTTGCTTCAAATATAAATTCCTCATCTAAGCAGATAATTTTCATTTGCAATCTAATGTTACAACGGAGTTCATATCTTTCAATAAATAGGTGATAAAACATTACAATGTTGTTTTTTTAAATTGTTTATTATATCCGATTCTCTAGGAACGTTTTCATGTAAATATTTTTGTTATCGGAGTGAAAATGAGAGAGTTACGTGACGATTTAAATAAATCTAAACGGATGTCGTAGTTGCGCAATTTGAGGTATTTTCTGATAGGTATTTCTCATATTTTTCTAAGTGTCTATACAGAGTTTCTGCACATATGTTGATCAGTTCCTATATTAGGTATTCTAAGTGAAAATCTACATAATCAAGCAACAAACGCCTAATCACAATTTCAAGCCACATTTTACGAGTAATATTCCAATGTGGCCTTCTCGGTTGTGTATTTTAGACATTTCAGCACATAAAATGTTCCTTACGATGCAATTTGTAAGTTAACAGAGCGAAGTTCCGGAAATAGTTTCCCCAATATCTACCAACCAGAATTTGCAATGCGGTTATTAATATAAGGCAGGTATGTTAGGCTAACATCTCATCAAAGTTTATATTATGTTACATATAGCAAAAGCGGAAACTCGCAATTGAACAAAATATTTTTTAAACCAGCTATGTGAAGACTATTTTTAGCAAGCTTATTTTACAGCTCAGTAAGAAACATCAATATGCAGTGTTGATTAAAAATTGTGAACATTGTATCGCAAAGAGAATTTGCCATAAGATAGCTTACATTTTTGGTTTAAAACACGTAATCCAGGAATGACTCAACATACCGTATTTTATCACATTAGGATCCCCCCCCCCCTCGCATATTTCCCTCCCCCTATGACTTTTCATCACTAAAAAATATTTACCTATTAAACATCGCATAATTGCCTCTCCTGGTTCGTTCTTATTGGGGCGGCCTTCAAATGACTTGATAATGGACAACAATCGATGCAGCGCTTGCCACAAAAATACTCGTATGGCCATTGTCATAACGTATCGTAAAATTGAAATGTGAAGTTACACACGTGTTTGTTTCTAAGTCAATTTCTTACAAGTCGTCATATTGTTAAAAAGAGTTTTTAAAAAAACTGGTATTTCTGGTGCCAGTAATGGTTCTGACGACAAGTTGTGGAATAGTGAAAATGAAGATGTGTTATCTGAGCAAGATATAAATGAAAAAAGTGATCATAGTGACGGAAGTGAGACCGCAGAATAGTCAGAGAAAAGAAACAATGAAACAATACATTGTAGGCCCAATGAAACCGTGATATATCTACAGTTCATTCACAAATTACTGTATACCTATATAACTTTTACATAATACTACATGGTTTCCCTTCCTTTCTGAATTCCTAGAAACACCACTCGCATAATTCCCTCCCCAGTGTTTTCAAGTAAATTATTCAAGGAAAAAAAAGGGGGAGGGGGAATTACGCAATAAAATACGGTCTATGCTCCAAGCTTTGAAGCCCACTTCTTTATACAGATTCAGCAGTACATCTTTCTGAAAGTCGTCCAGATTCAAATCCGTTTTTCTGTCTTATGGTGTTTTCCGGGGGATATAAACAAGGGCTGCCCAGATTCAGAAGTGGTTATTTTACCTTGTTGCACTACGCGCGACAATGAATGTTCACTTACATTGCATGCTTTAGCTGTTAGCGCCCGGCTCTGTTTAAATACAATATTCGCACGCACGAACTTCCACTGAGGACAATTCTTTTAAAAAAAGTGTAAACACTGAAAATAATAGCCTGCGCATCTGAATGCAATACTTTTCCTTTCGATTAACTTGTCTGTAAGCCGCTCGTACCAGGTTTTGTTAATGCCATGTTTCTTAGCAACAAAACGAGTTACAGTAATTATAAGACACAGGTAACACTGTGACACTATGTCAGACATAGAACACGCATACGAATAAACTAGATTCCTTTTCCTTTCCTGCATACATCTCACTCCTTGAGGAGAAAGATATTTGAGACGATAAATAAACAATCATGATGCAAGGCAAGTGTCGTTTGCTATCGCTAAGCGCCGCGTTTCTTCAATCACTCATATCTTGGGCTACAGGCCACCTAAAATTTTGCTTCTTGGACAGTCAGCTTCAACATTTCTAGCTCTTTGCAATGAAATTCTTTGTAATAATGAGCCGTTGCTGGATTTGATGAGTGCAAAGAGAAAAGTGAAAAGCAAATATTGCGCTAGACAGCGCGTTACCGAACTGGGCAAAGTCGCCTCTCTAGGATTGGCTACTTGCTCTCACACACCTTCTTCTAGCTCCGTCTCATGTGCCTTCTTATTCCGTACAGCTTATAGT